>CP126897.1:59240493-59785493 GCA_030440675.1 Furcifer pardalis
GTTGGGGAGGCTGTTAGCTCAGGAGAGGCCCCCCCCGACTCCCCTCTGGCTACGGCCCTGGATCTAGCAGCTTGTGGTTGTGGTCTTGTGGAGAGGGTCCAGCCAATGATGAACACTGCTCCACCACAGCATTTGTCACAGTACCACAGCAAAAAAGCTAGGTTTACCGTAGCCCAAACACTCAACAGATCAGAATTTCTGGTTCTCTGAAGTTTACCTGTAGCATAAAAATGAAACAGAACCATCGCAATCTGGGAGCTTTCTGGGCTGGTGGATTCTAGAGAACCAGACTTCTGCCACTACGTGCTATGCTCTCTTTCAGGAACATATCATTGAGGAGGAGCTGCCAGATGGACCGTTTTCACTGCCCACCCACTCTTGCCACCTGCCTGTCTGCTCTATATATTTAGCAGGCACTTCTATTAGACTGCCCAAGAGTCTGGCATTTGGCAGTGCCAGGTTTAAAATACCCACCTAGTGGTCACAGTGCACGGTTTGTGGTAATGGAGACAATGCAGCAAGGGAGCTAATTATGGACTGAAAGTTTTGATGGCATTTATTCAAGAAGAAGAAAGCATTTGAGGCAGATTCCAAAAAAGCTGACCCTTTTCTACAAGCATTTGTGCCTTTTATACTGAACTCTGCCAACTCTACCAAATGCCAGAAATACGTCTTGTTCTCTTCCTATTAAATTATTAATGGATAGGTCCCAAAGTCACATCCAGACTGGGATGCTCTTAGTTAGCAAATTAGCCACATGGGCCACCTGTTCTTGAACAGGATCCAACTCTTTTCCACTGGTGAAATGTTACCACAGATTAATTAGCTCCCAGGTCCACAAAGCCAAGAATATGCATGTTATATGAACTGAATTCTAAAACTATTGTATAATAGTTGGGTTTTCTGACAGTTTAAATGCTTACAGGCCACCCATTGAAAAAGAACTAACCACTTCTGCCCCCCCCCCCATTCTAGAACCCTTTAATTTGTTTT
Source organism: Furcifer pardalis (assembly GCA_030440675.1). Classification (NCBI taxonomy): domain Eukaryota; kingdom Metazoa; phylum Chordata; class Lepidosauria; order Squamata; family Chamaeleonidae; genus Furcifer; species Furcifer pardalis. The sequence goes on from CP126897.1 coordinate 59,241,487, forward strand.
TTTTTTTAACTTGAATGTTCACCAGATTTGACACCAAGCTGTTTTCTTGATAACTGGGCAGTCACAGGATGTCCCCAGAAGGAAAGGAATGATAACTACTGTCCTTCTGAGTATTCTCTACTTTAAAAAAACTCTGAAAAGAGTCACAATAAAACAGAACTGACTTAATGGCACCCAAACAAAGAAAAGGCAAATTTGACCAGATATCATGTATGGATCTATACTAAAATGTATGGTTAAAGAATAATTTTGGTGTACTAATCCCACTATGGATAGAACTATGCATCTTATAACTGCATTATTTAGGAAACAAAATTCACAGCTGAGAGCAACCTAATAGTGTTTAATGTGAACTGGGAATCTTTTTTTTTTTACTTCATCAATTTTTTCACCTCAATGGAGAATGGTGAAGCTCATAACCCTAGTCATTGATGTAATATACGCTACTATTCAAAGTAAACATGAGACCATTAGATACCACAGATCTCAAAAGATCAAGTATGTCACTCAAGTTCTGCTTTTAGGGTCCAGGAGCAAACTAGGGAGAAAGCTTATAGACATATGGACCAAACTGAACTAATAATATATGCTATGTGGAATGGAGTATAAACGTGTGAATTGGAATAGTCTACCTATTGAACAGAAGAGAGGAAATCATTGGCTTATTTCATAAATAACTGCTTATTTCATAAAATGACTTTTTCTTCTTAGAAAAGAGGGCAGAGGACTTCTCTCAGCCTGAATGATTGCACCATGGAATGAGCAAAATATAGATATATGGTTGCTTTGATTGCAAGAACCTAGTCAAGCTACAAGACAATGGACAAGCTACAGATTAGTACTGTAATATGAATGTTGCTCTCATTAAGAAAAATAGAATAGAGGAATCCTGCTTTTCTCCTTGCAGCAAAAGTTTTCTGCATAAAACTATTTTCTGCATATATATTTCACAGGTTATGTTGGATGTTTTTATATTTTTGTTGTTCTTGTTGTCCCCCAAGAACAACACCAATCTGTGAAAGATTATTAAAATACCTGTGCAAAAATGGGATCTTTCCTACAGATCCTCTGGAAAGGGCATTTGTCTTCCATGAATTTGCCAGTTTCTTGTGCAAATGAATAGGCAAAAACAAACAAACAAACAAACAACCAAGCAGAAATGTGGAACTGTGTCTCATTTTTACAGTGAACTAATTCACCTAGGAAGACTTGGAATACTAAGATTTTTTCCCTATCCCTCCTGCATATCTGGAGAATTTCAATGGCTCCATGGCCAGAACGTTGTCCCATAAGGTGCCATGATCACATCAATTGCTTCAACATAGAGACATGTTTTACTTCTCAGCAGTAAGGAAAGAAGGTGTAATGCACGTTTTCTCCTGAATTGTCATCAACCAATGAATGAAGAAGAGAAAGATTCAAATCAGAATGTTGAAGAATGAGGATTGTCAGTGGAACAAAAATCCCTTGTGCCCAAGCAGAGATGGCCAGGCACTTTTTCACTTATAATTTTTTACAAACAGAAGCCTTTGACTTATCTGGGATCTTTGTACCTTACTTTAACCCTTCACTTCCACTCCAAGCTTACAATGGCTTAGATGTTTCTTTTGGGAGATTCTACCAATAAGAATCAGATGTCACTATTTTTGATGTTAAATTTGTCTTCCCATTTTCTCGTCTGAATTTTCTTCCAAGTCGCCAGGATTCCATTCTTTGCAACAGACAACTGTAATTCTTTCTTTCTCAGTCTTCAAGCCAAAGACTTTTAGGTAGTTGGAAATATGCCAAGCTTCAAAGGCTAACTATGTCTAATTTGTACATGATATGCATTACACTTTTCATGTAATCCTTGCATACTCAGTTCTTCGGGTTACTTATGTACAGTAAAACATCGGATAACGCTAAAACTTGGTTCCACAAGTCTTGGTGTTATCCGATTTTTAGTGTTATCCGATCCATGTTAAAATCCTATGGGATGGATCATATAACATTAAAGCTCCATAGAGATACATTGTAACCGCACAGGCTTTAGTGGTTGTTATCCGATCCATCCCATAGGACCTTAACATTATTCGATCCAATTCTCCTCCCCAGATTACTTAACATTATGCGATTTTAGCATTATCCGATCTAATCGTTATCCGGTGTTTTACTGTATTGTGCTTTCATATCATGGATCTTATTTCCCCCTCTCCATCTGTGGTAATATGAATAAATTTTTGGATTAATCTCACTTGTGAACAGTCTCATCTTCTCTGGTTACATCCTTTGCCCATTAGTGCAAATATTGAACCTCATTTTTCTATTCCAGAGTCTGAAATTACTTGAGTGAATCTCTGGCACATGAACCCTGCAGGGTGTACTGAAATGTATGGGTAGAGGAATACCACCCACGCAGGATATATTGCTTGGCATTGTCTTTTCTTTCAGGAGCCGATATTACATCTATTTATATTGGTGTATAAGCCATTCCTTAAGCTTCAGGAGGTATTGAAGCGTAGTGATTTCCCTGTACTCTCTAGAACAAATCTAGTCTCCAACCTCTTCTCTCTCTATTTTTTTGTTGAGCCATGAGAAATCAAGCTGAAATGCATGCTCTCATTTTAGAGCCTTAGAAGAGAACTGTATAATGTGCATGGCAGTTTAGTGGTATAAAGGTTTGAATGAACTTTTGGAATTGAGCCTAGAAAGGTGGGAACAACCAGCCTCAGATCTTTCCAAATTGGTGTTATCTGCTCTCTATGGGCAGTACCATTCCAAAAACTAGCATCCAAAATTTGTTTCAGATTTTCTTTATACAGTGTAAGATCAACAATTTGTTTAGCACCAGGTCTCCTTTCCCAGTTCTTCAGGGAGCCAAGCAGTAGTTTCATTCTGCCTGGTGACACCTTTACTGGCTCTGGCTATCCTCACATAGATGATTAAATTCAAAGTGAAACATCAAATAATGTCACCTGGCTTACAGAATAAGTAGACTCCTAAAGTTCTAAGGACCCAGTGATGGGATGTCCCCGGTTCCAGACGGTTCCCTGGAACCGGTAGGACCAATTCCAGAGGGTTCTCCGGGAGGGGAGTCCACTTTTGAGGCGTCCGGTTCCGGACGCCTCACCAAAAGAATTTTTTTTAAAAAAAATCGGAGCTAAAATGGCTCCAATTGACTGCGCATGCGCAGAAACTCAATCTGACGCATTGCGCATGCGTCAGATTGAGTTTCTGTGCATGCGCAGTCAATTGGAGCCATTTTAGCTCCAATTTTTTTAAAAAAAATGTTTTAGAGTTTCAGGGCGGCGGCAGCAGCACCACCACCAGCCTTCTGAGGAGGGCACCTCCCCCGCGGCACATTGAGGGCTGCCTGGGCCGTCCGCTGCCGACAAGCCCCATGCCCTGGGGATGCCCGGCGCGGCGCACGGCTGACGCCTCCTCCTCCGCCGGGCGCCTGTGGGCTGGGTGCCTGCAACCGCCGTCCGCCGCCGCCGGAGCTGCCGCTGGCTGCATTCCTGTGGCCTCCTCCTTATTTTTATTTTTTATTTATTTTTATTTTTGGCCCTGCCCACAACGTCATGACGTCATGACGTCGGCTTCGGCCATGACGTCATGACGTCATGACATTGGCCACGCCCATGACATCCGTGACGTCATGGCGTGGTAGTAGAATTTTTGTCATCCCATCACTGTAAGGACCTCATGGGATGGCTTACATTTTACAACAGTACCTCTTCTCTCAGTCTCAGATGGAAAACATAGAGCAAATGTCTTCTTTCTCAGGTAGAAGAAGTTAACATACAAATTAGATTGCATGTGAAGCAAAATGTTTATTTCCTCTTCCTACATTTCCTCTTCAAATCTTCCTAGAACATTTTCACAACAAAATTTTCAAAACTGGTTCCTGAGATATTAATCATGCAGCCAATGCTGTGTTTAACTCTCAAGGACACACTATAAAACAGAAATGAGGTAACCGATAATGGAGACATGTACTTGTTATAATAAACCAGGAGTTTTCAGCCTTTTCAAGCCGGGGTCTGGGTCACGCTCCCTCAGACAGCTTCAAGGGCCAGATGGCCATTTTGCCCTTCCTCCACCACATGGCACTTCTGGGTGTGGTGGAGGTGGTTTGGGGCCACATGACATGTTGTTGCAGGCCACATCTGGACCACAGGCTGCAGGTTGAGAATCCCTGAAATAAACAGTCTTCTACTCTGCTTCTAGTGACATACTATTCTACCGGTCTAACCTGTACCATTAAGTTTGTCTCTTATGTTTCTTCTCTATAGACCTCTAAATTGAGGTTGGAGCCATATTCCCTCCAGTATAATATGTCAAGGTAGCAAACTGGGCTGGGGAAAAAGCATCACATGTTCTTGCAAGCACACATATACCCTCCATTCATCAATTCATCTATCCAATAATACACACTGTTTTCTCATGTTTGCATGCTTATATGCATAAAATGTTGCAATTTGTATTGAAGAAAACCTTCCAGCAAGAGGTTTTCTTCACCAACAAAAACAGAAGACTCTTAGAGCCTGAACTTGCGTTTTCCTACTCCAGGTAACAGCAACTGCAATGAGTTATAAAAATAACCAAATTACTAAAAATCCTTTTTAAAATAACACTGATCACAATCATTGTTGCTGTTATTATTGTTGTTGTTGTCATCGTCGTCCCAATTTGAAATAGAAAACATATATGAAAAACATTAAATATAAAGCAAGAACATTCAAACTATCTTAATAGAGTCCAATAAAGATAAAACAGCAATAGCTTTCAACTAGCATCAATAGAGTGAAGTAACAAAGGTCTTTAAAGCTGCTTAAAAGCAACAGAAGTTACACAGCTAACTAATGAAATCTATACTGATTGAGAAATGTTGAGTATCTCTGTTTTTCATTTCTGGAACACAAAAGTAAATGGCTATAACCAACATCACAGGGCTACGTTGGCTCAGTAGTTAAGCTCACCTTGTTAACTGGAAGGTCAGCAAGTCAGCAGTTCAAGACCTGGGTACCACAGATGGATTGTGTGCCAGTCTCTGTCCCAGCTCTTGCCAACCTAGCAGTTCAAAAGCAAGAAATTGCAAGTAAATAAATAGGGACCACTTCAGTGGGAAAACATCTTGGGGACATGAAAGGAGCCTCATTTGGGCGTCTCCTGATTGGAGTTTCTCCAGCAAAAATCCTTTCAATCCAGAATAATTTCTGACGCTAAATTATTATTACCAACATCACAAAGGATGTTGGATTAGGAATAGGAATAAATGGTCAGGAAAGACTGATACCATGTACCAGATCTTGCTTAGAAAAATTATTAATCCGGACTACAACCTCAGTCAGTACACATGCTTTTTAGGACAGTCTGAGAAATGTATTTCAAGAAAGTACTTTTCCAAATTACTCTACTGGTAGAGTATTTGGTTTGGAACAGGTAGAGGTTGGAGGTCCACTTTTCTCTGCTGGATGATTCGCTGCCCACATGAAAGTTCTCTTAAAGCACCTCTCAGACCATGCACTAGAAAGCACTAGAAAAGAAACATAACACCACAATCTTTCCCCTTTTCTCTTGGCATTATGGTAAACTTATTCCCTAGTCCTACTCTCAGCCAGAGAAAGAATCCTTGCCCCCACTCTGTGCACAAAGATGCATCAAAACAGTGCTTGCCTCTATCAAGGATGAATTTAGAAGAACAGCTCAGTATATTTAGGAGCCTGGCGTCTCTGTGCGACGAGACTTTTGGAACAGCATGTGTAGCACAAAGCTCTTTAAAGGCTGCAGGCAGTGTGAATGCAACAAAGGCTAATCCTCTTCTTATAATCATCTGCCCTCCTGTCTATGTGCCCCCTTTCCCCGTCTCTTCAGATTTACTCTCCAAAAGTACTTCTTCCAAAAGGCCATTTCAGTTTCAAGGGGTGTGATTAAGGGAAAGCTAAATAGTGCGACATAAATACAATTTGTTCCCACTTCTGTATTTTCCAGCAGACATCATTTTGAAAGAGGCAATCCATTAGGACATATTGCACTGTAGAACAGGCATAATAATACAGACACTTTCTATAGTGTGTTGCTTTATTGCATACCAACCTTGACCGGGCAATTGCTTGTCAATGAATAAGAGGGTTGGTTGTGCCTTTGCTTGTTTCTTGACAATTGGATGCCATCGAGGAGACTGCTAATAAGGGTGTCATGCTGTGCCACCCACAAAGATGCATCCTTTGTATGAATCACAAATGAGGATCCCCATTTACCAGGATAATAGCGTCATATACAGAGCCTAGCTCTATGGCTGTTTCCTGACTGTAAAACAGGCTCTTATTCATGTTTGGTAACCAGTTATTGAACTATGAAATCTATGCTTTAACACTTATAGACGAGAGGATTCCTTTGGATGCAAATGGAAAACCAGGTTGCTCTTAAAGCTTTTTGTTTCATTATTTTTAGTAATTGAATGTTGACTTGGTGAATGGAGACACTTCCATGCAGAGCCAATAATGCCCTCAATTCACTACTTTAGTAGTGAAAAAGAATTGTAGGGATATTGCGGTCAAAAAATGTCTTGCAAAGGATTTGGAGAGATTGCTGTGCTCCTATCCTCATAGCTTGCACACGGCTTGCAAACCTGCCAAAGGAGGAATTGGCATGAATAGCACATAGGAAACCATGGCATTGATATACTGAGTTAGTGTGCTCAAAGAGATATTACAGAGAAAAACTATCCTGGTATGACCATGTCATGCATGTTGTAAGGAGGGGGAGGAAAAATAGGATGTATGTTGGTTAGCTCTTCTAACACAAGAACTTGGATGTTCTTTTGAAGTGAATGGGTTCAGCCTTTCAATTATGCTCATTATGTTTCACATTATGTTTCATAATTATGTTTCACGTTATGTTCGTCGCAATTGCATAGTTATTGCTCATTCTTATAGCCCCTTGCTACAAAGCAATACCACTGACAGATGGGGTTGGGGGCAGAATATATCACAAGCCAGGGACAAGGCAAAGGGCAAGGAATAGCCTCCATTACTGTGGGTCCCTATGCCCTCCACTGAAGGACAACCACTGCACAAAAGGACAACCACTGCAGTGAAGAGAAATGTTACTGCAAAACTATATGCAGAAGACTTTTTGGCCTTTGCAGGAACTTCCACCTTTTATGATCCTCCTCCATCCCCAATTCTTTCTTACCGAGGAGGAGGATTCATGTTCACCTACTGAGGAGACATGTCCATAGCCTACTGGATTGTTGCCAGCATCCCTGACACTTTAATGACGAAGTCCTTGCTCCTACTCTTCTTTGGTGCAGATGTTTCTGTGGTCATGTGACAGGCATGACTAGACACCAGAGTGCATGGAAGGCTGTTACCTTCCCACCAGAGTGATACCTATTTATCTGCTTACACATTCTTACTTCCAAGCTGCTAGGTTGGCAGGAGCTGAGACAGAAACGGGAGCTCATTTTGTCATGAAGCACTTGGGCCCTGAACTGTTTATTCAATCAATCAATCAATCAATCAATCAATCAATCTGTACAGCCATCCCAATCGACATGCAACTCTGGGCGGTTCAAATTAAAAATCTCCAATATTTAAACTATAGAGACCCTTAAAATTCCTAAAAACATGGATTTTTCCACATTATGCTCTGCCTGGAGATGCAGTTCAACTGGCAGGAGGTTCCATAGGGCCAGAGCAGATACTGAAAAGGCTCTTCTAGTGCTAACAGTTGGTATTTTTAAAAAGCCCCTCCAGCCCACTCTAGTGGGACGGGCAGATGTCCTTAGGGTGATGCGGTCTCTTAAGTATCTTGGCGCCCTACCATGTAGGGCTTTAAAGGTAATTACCAGCACCTGGTGATCTTCAAGTTCAGCATCTTAACCACTAAGAAACTGGTAGCCTTTACCAAGATTGTAATCCTAGTAAACAGTGATATGATCATCTGCAACCACTTGTGCACAAGATACAGCAGCTGTTGTGTGGGGAAAGCTCTTGTGTGGCGACACTGGAGCACATGGAATGCTGTAACCTTTCCTGCCAAGTCAGTACCTATTTGTTTGCTTGCAATTTCTTGCTTTCATCCTGCTAGGTCGACTAGGAGCTGGGACAGAGATGGGAGCTCACTCTGCCATGCAGCACTTGAGTCTCGAACTGCTGACCTGCCGACCTTCCAGTTGTCAAGTTCAGCATCTTAACCACAAAGCCACTGCAGTCTCTTCTATCCTATTGCCACCCCAAAAGCACACAAATAGACCTGACTCAGTCCGTTTTGGCACTTTTAAAATTTTATTTTAAAGACAGAGCATTCCTTTCAGGCATGTAGCACAGCCTATCTGCACCTCCCGTTAAGCCTTGAAAATGGCTGCTTAGGTGGTGTATATTAGCCATTTCATATAATCTGTATGAGACATTAGGGAATATTCTGCCTTCAGAGACTTTCACTTTGCTCACTTATCTGGTAGTTCCTTTCCTATGTTATTATTGCACAAAACAAGTTTTCTGCACACTTCTCAAGCAGAAGAGGCTGGTCTAAACCTATGGAGAGGAAAAACAGCACACTTTGCTGAATGGATGACTGCTGAAGAATGTCTCCTATCTATGGAGTCATTTAATAGACTTTTAAGTGAAGTAGGATGATTAAAGAATCGTCAAGCAGAATGGGCCTCCATTTGGAGAAATGGAGCAATTTAGTCAATGCAGCATTTATGTGTATACAGTATCTTTTATGCCCCATCGTGTGTACAAAAGAAGATCCAATTAATGGCTGAGATAACACTACTGAATTAGCCCACTTCTAGTCAAAAATAGTCTAATTGTTTTAACATCTTAGTTCGCTTTGAATCCCACACCCATATTTCATATACATTCATAATTTTAAATTGTGCAATGTTCTGACATGAATAAAGAAAACAAATTGGACAAATAAAAACAAAATACTTCAAATACAGCAAAAGATGTATTTCGATGTGACTGAGTGCACAATTGCATAAATATTTGCCTTTTGCAGTGCTTGGATAACGGGGTAAACTATTGCTGTGCATTACAAAAATATCACATACTAAGAGAATTGATTCAACTTTACGGACTAGTACATATTTAAAAGTTGACACAAAAGACCCCTTGGTTTTCAGCAGGAGAAAATAAATCTGATAACATCTTACTAGTGAGACTGTGGTGCCTCTGTGGTTAAGAAGCTCACCTTGTTAGCTGGAAGGTTGGCAAGTTCAAGACCCAAGTACTGCATGACGGAATGAGTGCCCGTCTCTGTCCCAGCTCCTGCCAACTCAGCAGTTCGAAAGCAAGAAATTGCAAGTAGATAAATAAGGGAAAGATCTTGGGGACATGAAAGGAGCCTCATTCGGGTGTCCCCTGAGTGGAGTTTCTCCAGCAAAAATCCTTCCAAACCAGAAAGCACCTTTGTGTGCTTCTGACATGGAAAAAAATCTTACTAGTTGACATCCAGCTGTGAGAGGAGATCCAGGTGTTGTCAGTGTGAATACTTTGAATCTAGCATTCATGATAATAGTGTTGCAGAATTGGGGGAAAGGATAGGTGCTTATTCCTGGTACATAGAATCCTATCAAGACCATTGCTGTAGCATTTTAGCAAGACACTCATCAATGCTTGTTTGACTTTGATCTTAATGCAGGATGAGTATAGAGACATGCAGACTACTTTCTCCTGTACAATGTTTCATCTGGATAAATGTTACAATTGTGTTCCTTGCATTGCTGCATTCAAAGTGTGTGCAGAAAGCAGGTAGTCAACACAATTAATGTTGACTAGGAGCATTTCTCTGCCAGCCTGTTGTTGGGAGAATAAAAACAGGGAAGAGTATCAAGTACACTCAAGCTCATTTGTGGATGAGGAGATTATGGGAGTTACATCCCAAAAAAGGGACTTGTCAAAACTCTTGAGTGTAATTTTCTGAATGCATTTCCTGCTTTGCAGAGATTGGATGCAGTAGCTCCTTGAGATCTACAATTCTGAGATTCTTTAGTTCCACCATCTTCCATGAACATTTATTCCACTTTATCTTCCACTGATTTATCGGGATTAAGCTGGCACTTTAAGTAGCTCTTTCTCTGAAGACATGAAGAATTGCCAAAAACAAGTGTTCCTGTGGTTATGCAGGCTGGGTTTTTTTCCATTATTAAAAACTGAAGCAAAACCAACAGGTACTGTTGAGAACAGGTACTGTTGAGAACATGGCCAGAAATCTGGTTTGTGGCAAAATGATCAGATCATCAATTACTATATAATGATGCCAGGGCTGAAACATACTTACAGAATTGCTATGCAACAATTAATGTGTTTAATTGGCATAGTGTGGTAAAATCCATATTAATTAACAAAATATACAAATTTCCATTGCCTGAAAATAAGGCTGCCTAATAATTTGCATACGGGGCTGCTGTGGCCTAGTGGTTAAGACACTGAACTTCTTGACCAGAAGGTTGGCAGGCCAGCAGTTCAAGACCCAAGTACTGTGTAACAGGGTGAGCTCCAATCATCTGTCCCAGCTCCTGCCAACTTAGCACTTTGAAAGCAAGAAATTGCAAGTAGATAAATAGGGATCACTTCAGCATGAAAGGTAGCAGCATTCCCTGAGTCTAGTCATGCTTGCTACATGACCACAGAAGTGTCTGCCTACACTGACAATGCTGGATCTTTTGCTGTAAATGGAAATGATTCCAACACAACTGGATTTCAAGCAAGAGAGACCTTTACCTTTCTTCTTCATCTTCTTGTGCTGTATCCGATTTTGAATATTGGTGATCGACCATGATGACTGTCCTCTGAATATAATGCTGTGGCCTTTCATCTGCCTTCCATATCACAGCATGACACTCGTACCACTGAACCAGCTCCATGAGTTACTTTCTGGTCCTGAGACTTTTGGCACGCAAAGTCCTTATCAGCCCCAGGCCAATATTGATGAAGCTGTTGCCCTCCATCAAGATGCATTCAAGTGGGATTTACTCCACTTGAGGACCATTACCCTTTCCTGTGGTCTTCACCAAGGCCACTAGTCGTTAGGGTTGTCGGGTTAGTTAACCGCCACCTGATACTCAGCGTTTTGTTGCTGGCAGTATGGTCTACTCTATTACCACAGAAGGATAACCTGGCCAGACTTCACTTTACCTTTACCTTTACTAATAATTTGCATAACATTCAAATTAGGTTACCCACATTTGGAAAAATGGAACACGGCAGTCCTATGAACACACACTTGCACACAAAAAACCCAAATATACTGCTGTAGCATGAACATACTCATTCCCATTTGATTTCAGTACTGGATCTGTTCAGGACTTGTATTAGGAATCTACCAGAATGTAACAGGGATAACCAAGTGAGAAATTCTGCTTTAAACCCTGGAGAAACCACTCTCCCCTTATTTCTAACAATACTAGTTTAGAGATAACAACAGACTAGCTGTGAAGCTGGTATGTATCACTTTATTCTTTAAACGCTAATGCACCTTAGCTGTACTGTTGGCTCTTGTTATGTTCTAATATTTTAACGAGGCATCATAATTTCCTTTGTACATAAGACTACTCCTACTTCTCTTCTCCTATATTTCTTCGGGGCAACTCCAAAATACACTTTTTCATTCAGCAAATAGAAATCGTCTACATGACTCTTCTTAAAGCAAGTAGGGAGAGGGGCAGATGAAGCAATTACTGATTTGCTTAAAATGAACAAAATTAAATAATTATCACACCCGCTTCTTTAATTTCTCCATGTTGAACAACAAACAGAGCATGTTTTTTCACACTTCAAAATTTGTTTTTACTACAGTTACTAACAACAGTTGTTGCCTGAAAAAAAAAAGGGTGGGGGGCAAAATGAGGTGAATTCCAAATCTTCCTTAAATGAGGAGAGAAGGTAGCAAAACAATGTCCATGTCTAGACTTAGGAATGTGTGTTCTAAGTAAATTTGCCTGTAAAATAAGCTGCAATACATCAAGAGAAAGGCAGTTAGGATAATGAAAAGTCTAGCAGGGATAAAAGTCTTGTGAAGATTAGTTGAAAGACCTTGGTATCTTCAGCCTGGGCAAATGATTGGCAGGAGAATCAATCAGTGATAGAACCCCACAACAGGGGCAACAATGAATATGTCCCATCTAGAGGTGTGCTTTGTCAATGCTATGTATGCCAGACAACTGAATGCATTTTTAAGCAAACTAGAAATGTGATAAAGAACCACTAGGGTTGGTCTTCATATTCCCAGGGCTATCAGCAGTCTCTCTTTCCTTTGACCAAATAGTTGGATGCTCTGATCAGATATTGTCTCAGGACAAGGTGGACCTAATAAATGAAACTCTTAACAACATTATTCAACATAACAACCTGCCTTGTCTTCCCCCTTCCATTCCCCTTTACAATGAGATTTCTGTCCTTAGTCATGACATCCTTCAACAGTCATCACCACCTGGTGTGGCACAGTAGAACCCAAATATGCTAGATATGAAGTTGAAGGAAATGGAATGGTAGATCTGGGGAGGAGAAAAAAATAATTGGGAGAAAGTGGCATTCAGGTAGCTAGTATTAGATAGGGCTGTAGGGGTGGTTATTTCTGACATAGCCACTGTGTCTATGAGTGGATAATACATTAAAACCCCAATTTACATATGCCTCAAGTTACATAAAATTCTACTTACACAATGATCTTGTGCTAAAATCATGTTCTGATTTACACGATTTCCTATGGGTTTGCCTCGACTTACATAAAGATTCTTTTTCCTGTGGGTTTGCTTTGAGTTACATAAAAATTCATTTCCCTATTGGTTTGCTTTGATTTACATAAAAATTTCATTTTTCCTATGGGTTTGCTTTGAGTTACATAAAAAACCGATTTAAGCAAAAGCCTATGGAATGGACTTTTCCCCCTTAAGTAGGGGTTTTATTGTAGTAGGTTAGACAGAACAAGCATTTAAGTTAAAGGCTGCTTCTTTACAGCCCAAAACTACCTCTGACTTCTTGCAGCTACATTTTCAACTGTGACATCATCATCTTCAGTTCATCATCCAAGCAATATATAATGTGATTCCTATAATAATTTCCCTTCTGTTTGGTGAACTAGCATGGTCCACTGTGGAAATCTGAGACATATTAGAATCTGCCATTTCCCCTGTTTCTCTCTCAGGTCCTCTTGATTAAATCTTGCTCGCCGGATCCCATGCGATAGCAACTGTTTGCTTTTGAAATGTTTCCTTTTGTTTCTCTCTGATATTTTTCCCCTTCCCATTTCAGACCTCATTTTAACCTCTACCTTTTGAATTTCCATTTCCATTCCCACTCCAATTTCTTTTCCCCTTCTCTGTCTTTTTCTTTCTTTTGCTGGCTGCTGCTTCCCTCTGATCTTTGTGGAAGCCTCTATCTTTCCCCTGCTTTTCACCACCAACGGGGTGCGATTGTGCATGCCTTGCCTTGAAGCTAGAAGAGGCATTTTTGTCTGTGTGAGGATGGAACATGGGTGGCTTTGATTCTTGGTCCCATTGCGTGCGAGGGCAGATCAAAGTGGCTAGGTTCAGACAAATCAGACACATTTCTGATGTGATGTGGCATTAAAAGGAAGATACTCAGGCACCATTTTGAAATGAGCGCACATTTAAACATCTTGTGTTTGCACAGTATTTTCCCCGTGTTCCTCTCTTCCCAGTTGTGCTAGTCCCCAATGATTGCATTAATTTGCAATGACTATGTGATGCCAAACACAGGTTAACCAGGCAATATGAATCTCAGAAGAGCAGCCATAAATGCCAAAGACATTTGCAGCTACAAAGGTCCCTTATGACCTTTGGGTCCTAGCAAACTGAATTTGGATAATGAATGCACTAATCAGCAATTGTTGTAGCTTTAGGTCATGTGTGGTGGTGTTTTCAAAGCCTGTTCCTTTCTTTCTCATTCTTCTTAGAGTCAAAGGAGGCTCTGGAGGTAAGATCCTGATTGTGAAGCTGCTTTTGAGCTTTGTTTTGCACCTCCTTTCTCCTAGGGATAACAATGGGAGAAAATGAACCAGCAGAAGGACATAGAAACCAAGGTGATACAATAGTTAGAGTGCTGGACTGGGTTCTTGAAGATCCAGAGTCTACCCATACATTTAACTGGGTGACCTTGGGATAGTCATTTCTCTGCCAGCCTGACCTACATCACTGAGTTGTTGTGAAAATAAAAAAGGGAGCATTAACAGGTATACTCCTTGAGCTCATTGGTGGATGAACAGAATATAAATGTAACAAATAAGTTGAATAAATAGTGGCTGGTAAATTTGATGTTGTTTAGTCACACAGTTGATTATGACCCTCTGCGACCCCTTGGACCATTGCCCTCCAGGCATCCCTATCCTCAACCCGTCCAACTCTGTGCCCATTGCATCAACAATACCATCTAGCCATCTCATTTTCTGCTGCCCCCTTCTTCTTTTGCCCTTGACCTTTCCCAGCATCAAGGGTTTCTCAAGTGAATCCACTCATCTCATTTGATGTCCAAAGTACATTAGCTTCATCTTCACTATTTGACCTTCCAAGGAGCAGTCAGGGTTGATTTCTTCTAAGATCCACCTATTTGTTCTTCTTGCTAATGAGGGTACTTTTAAAACTCTCCTCCAACACCACATTTTAAAGACATCTATTCTTCTGTGCTCCCCATTCCTTATGGTCCAGCTCTCACAGCCATACATTACCACCGGGAATACCATTGCTTTGACTATGTAAATTTTTGTTTGCAAGGTGATGTCCCTATTTTTCACTAGGTTCCCCAGGTTTTTCATAGCTTGTCTCCCAAGAATCAGTCACCTTTTTATTTCATGGCTGCAAACCCCATCAACAGTGATCTTTGATCCTAAGAAAGTAAAGTCTGTCACTGCTTCTACTTCTTCCCCATCTATTTTCCAGGTACTGATAGAGCCTGTTGCTATTATCTTGGTTTTCTTGATGTTGAGTCTCAAGCCAGCTTTTACACTCTCTTCTTTCAGTCTAAGCAGAACATTCTTTAGGTCTTCCTCACTTTCGGCCAAACCACTCTGTCATTCCGTATTCTGTCCTAACTGTTGCTTCTTGACTCGTGTACAGATTTTCCATGAGACCTATAAGGTGTTCTGATATTCACATCTCTTTAATTACTTGCCACATTTTGTTGTGGTCTACACAGTGAAATGCCTTGGTGTAGTCAATGAAACAGAAGTATACTTGTTTCTGGTATTCCTTCATTTTTTCCATGATCCAACATATGTTGGCAATTTGGTCTCTAGTTACCCTACTTCTTCGGAATCCAGCCTGCACTTCTGGTAATTCTCTATCCACGTGTTGTTGAAGTCTATCATTTATTATCTTGAGTATGACCTTGCTAGTGTGTGGAATGAGCACAATTTTTCAATAATTTGAACATTCTTTGGCATTGCCCTTTTTTGAGATTGGAACATAATCTGATCTTTTCCAATCCTGTGGCATTGCTGTTTTTTCCAAATCTGCTGGCATATAGAATGTAATAATTTGATTCCATCATCTTTTAGGGCTTTGAAAAGTTCAACTTGGATACCATCATATCCACTGGCTTTATTGTTTGCAGTGCTTTTTAGGGCCTTCCTTACTTCACTCTCTAGGATGTCTGGCTCAAGTTCAATGTTCTCATCCCTGTCATTATCAGGGGTGTTGAGGTCCTTCTTGTAGAGTTCCTCTGTGTACTCTTGCCATCTTTTCTTAATTTCTTCTGCATCAGCTAAATTCATGCTTTTTTTGTCCCTTATCCCAGTCATTTTTGCTTTAAATGTTCCCTTAATCTCCCCAATTTTTTAAAAAGAGCTCTTCCTTCCCCTCCTGTTGTATTCCTCTATTTCTTTACAGTGCTCATTTAATGTTTCCTTATCTCTCCTTGCTTTTCTTTGGAAGTCTGTATTCAATTGATTGGATTTTTCTCCTTCACCTTTGCCTTTTGCGTTCCTTCTTTCCTCTGCTATTTTAAGAGCCTCATCAGACAACCATTTGCTTTCTTACACTTTTTTCTTTTGGTTTTACTTGCTGCCTCCTGAACGATGTCTTAAACCTCCATCCATAATTCTTCTGGCACTCTGTCTATCATGTCTAAACCATTAAATCTGTTCTGCTCCTCCACCATGTATTCCTTAGGGATGCTGTCTAGGTCATACCTGTTTGGGTTATTGTTTTCCCTATTTTCTTTAATCTAAGTCTGAATTTTGCAATCAATAGATTATGATCTGAGCCACACTCTACTCCAGTCTCATTTTTGCTGACTGTATGGAGGTTCTCCATCTTTGACTGCAGAGTATGTAATCAATCTGGTTTCGATGTTGGCCATATGGTGATGTCCATGTGTAAAGTCTCCATTTGTGTTGTTGGAAGATGGTGTTTGCTATGACCAGTGCATTCTCGTGACAGAACTTTATTAGCCTTTGCCCTGCTTCATTATGTGTTCCAAGCCCAAACTTTCCTGTTATTTCACTTACTTCTTGAGTTCCTACTTTGGCATTCCAATCTCCTATAATAATACAGACATCATTTTTGGGTGTCATTTCAATTAGGTGTTGTAGGTCCTCATTGAACTGCTCAACTGTGGCTTCATCTGCACCAGTGGTTGGTGCATAGACTTGGATTGGATTTGGACTGAAATCATTCTGTCATTTTTAAGATTGTATCCCATTGCTGCTTTTCTCACTCTTTTATTAACTATTATCACCACTCCTCCACAGTAGTAGATATGATGGTTTCCAGAGCTGAATTCCCCCATCCCTGTCCATTTTAACTCACTGATTCCCAATATGTCAATGCTTATTCTTTCCATTTCATTTTTTACCACTTCCAGCTTGCCTTGATTCATAGATCTGACATTCCATGTTCCCAGTAATGTCACGTGGTTTTCAGCTGCCCAGGGCTTAAACCAAATTTGCCACCCACTGGTGGATGCCGGTGTCCACTCCCACTAGGACTTCTGGGAATTGTAGTCCAAGAATACCCATAGCCCAAAAAGTGTCACCCAGGGCGGGGCACCCCCTGCAATGCCCCTGCATGTTCCTACATAGTATTGTTCCTTGAAATATCTTATTTATCTTACCCTTACCCTATCCTCCCCCAATCTTCTGACCTGATGGGCTCAACATCCTGTTCCATCTATTTTACCTTTTAACTCTGTCCATGGAGTTTTCTTGGCAAAATTCCTGATGTGGTTTGCCGGTTTCAATGCCAGTATTTTCCTATCATACATATTATCACAATTTAACCCAAAGTAAATAGTAATAGACTAAAAAGTAATAGAGTAAAAAGTTATGTGTTAGTACTTGATATATAAAGTAAGAAGTTATCTATGTAGTCAGAAATTTAAAAGTATCTCATTAGTTATTTCAAAACTAGTTAGTAGAATAAATAGTGCAATAAATAGTGGCTGGTGAGTACCTTTTTGTAAAAGGAATATGGAAAGGATTTCCAAAGAGTCACTATCCAAGGCTATGCTGCTTCAGAAATAACAGCATGGGGACAGTAGTGGGTCAACCAGACTTCAAACATTAGCCAAGTTTGTGACTCAGGAGAATCTTTGTTGAAAGCAATAAAGTAAAAGACAGGCAATATGCTCCTTTGGGATGGAGGACCAGATTAACTTCGCACCTCCATTTAGCCACCAATGGGAGTATCTCCCTACTGAAGCAATTGCCTGTAGATCTCTTCCATTACAACATTTTGGCCTCAGTTGAGACTGTATTTCTAGGCACAACATACGACTGGGAAGAGGAAGAGGTGGCCTTAAGAACGTGAGGAACATTTTGCTATTATGAAAATTGTTCTTGGTTATTTTCAGACTGCTTGGTTACTTTGCAGATTAGAAGCCCTATCTAGCAAACTCTTGTAACAACACAGTTTAAAAGCTGGAACATTGATGCCTTGAGGAAGGATGCATAAAAAAGTTTGACCTGATTTCAAATGGACTGCTGAGAGAGGCAGTTTAGTTGTAGAACTGCTGTTTCAGTTTCTGCTTCTCTTTCTCTCTCTCTCTCTCTCTGTCTCACCCTCCCTCTTTGCTTGATATAGAGAACTGGCAAATTTTTATTATCCATTCTGAAATTTGAGTTATACCTTGCACAACCTCCACAGTGCACAGAAATACAAGTAAGAACTACTGAACTTGGACACAGTGATGTCTTCCATGGTAACCAGGCACAAAAGGCCTTCCTGAGGTAATGCTGGAAAAGAAGCACTCACATGCAACCGCAGGCTATTCCAGATGGACATTTGTTTTTCATAACATAGCTAATCTATCATTGAAGTTATTGGCATTTCCCCCATTATCTGTATGACATAAGGCTTTTCTCAGTAAGTCCAGGTACAAAATCAGAACCTTTCATGTTTTTATATAATCTCCTAAAGGTTATTTTTATGTAGTTTGGCATGGGTGGCCACATTTCGCGCGATGCCCTTCATTTTTATCATCTCGAATTCCTGGATATAGGCAATATAAGATCGTTTTTTATCCAGGAAGGAAGGAAAGAAGGAAGGTCAGTCAAGAAGAGAGGTGCCTGTGGGTAAATGGTTTTGTTCTTGTTTTTGCACATGTATTAAAAGATGTGAAAGATTTCCTGCAAAGGAACAAGGTGGTTTTCTGTGGAAGTTACTTTTACCACATGAGCTTTAGGCCTGAGTTCTGACAAGAGTTATGCCTTGTAAAAGTTTCCCATAGATGTTTCTGCAGGCCAAAGAGACCAAGAAATATTTATATGGAGAAATATTTGGTTCAATAAGAATATAGTTTATTCTGTGTTTGTTTGTGTGGAACACTATCACATACAGCTGCTGTGTGCAGAGTCAGACCACTGAGCTACCTAGCCCAGGGTTTCTTAATTTTGGCCCCCCAGATGTTCTTAGACTTCAGTTCCCAGAAGCCCTGATCAGCAGATGTGCTATAATAATAATTTTGTGTCAGAAATTATTCTGGGTTGAAATGATTTTTGCTGGAGGAACTCCATTCAAGGGACACCCGAATGAGGTTCCTTTCATGTCTCCAATATCTTTTCCCACCAAAGTAGTCCCTATTGATCTACTTGCAATTTCTTGCTTTTGAACTGCTAGGTTGGCAGGAGGTGGGACAGAGACAGGCACTCATTCTGTCATGCAGTACCTGGGTCTCGAACTACCAATTTGCCAGACTTTCAGCTAACAAGGTGAGATTCTTATCCACTGAGAAGATGTGCTGACTTGAGCTTCTGGTTATTGTAGTCCAAGAACATCTAGAGGCCCAAGATTGAGAACCCCTGTCCTAGCCCATTTACTGGCTTATTCTCCGTGACAGCAGTGCTCTGAGGTTCGAGGAGAAAATCTTTGCTGTTCTTGTTCTCAGAAAAAAGTTTAACTGATGATATCAAGGGGCCAGACCTTGCACCGTTTGCATGCAAAACCTGGTTTCTAGCTGGACAGAGAGATAGAGCTTCATATTGCATCTTCAAACACCTTCAGATATGAATATAAGCTTTGCTGCCAAAAGTCACTTCTGCTGTGTCATAAACCTGTCCTTTTAGAGCCACTATAGTTATGACTTTAATATTGAAAATCCGTTGATTTCATATTTGTATGCATATGTCCCAACTCAAATTAATTCATTTTAATTGCACACACCAATTACAACATCAGACTCATTTTCCAACATATTATTCCTCACTGATTACATATCCTCTAAGATTGCTTTAATATTTCATTGGGTGCTTTAAAGTCAAATAATAATATGTACTTCTAATTAAGTGAACTTATATATCTCGCTGCTGATTAAATCCCTATTTAATATTTTATAACATGAGCCACCTTTAATTCCCCACACGCCAGGAAGAGCTATCGCCTAACTCTTCCCTCGGTGTGGTTTGACAGTCCTTTCCATTCCCAGCCTATGCTGTTGAGTTCCTACATCACATCCCTCGCAGCACAGTCATTCCTCATTCACTCTGAAATGTCAAGGAAGCACCTGGTTGGCGGATCACATTTTCAAGGAAAAAGTACAATCAGATGGTGCACCTAAAAGACTGTGGAGCAAAAGTTCTGTTCGTGGGCAACGCCTTGGTTTCTCCAGTTTTTCTTGTACCTGGCATGATACAACTCGAATTCCTGTAAACAGTTTGCGCACTGTTCTTTCAAGGTTGCTTGTTGCCGTTACAGTTTATTTTATTTATTTATGTAGAGCAGTCCTTTATTATCTTGTTTCTTAAAAAAATGAAAAAAATTGTATTTATGTTTTAAAAGTAATGTTTCATTCTTCAGGTCTGTGGCACCAAAAACATTCTCCATTCACTTTATCATCATCCCCACAGCACAGCCCAAGGCAGCTCTTGAATCATGTCATATTGCTCCTCTACCACTTAGTGAGCCCATACTTACCTCTATTGTGTGAAAGTAACTAAAGTTTACAGTCATATTAGAAAAGGAAGTTTTTCCTCCTTAAGTTGCAAGTACAGTGTAACTCAGTTATATTTTAGGTAAGGGTGCCTTCGCTGCAGTGCCTACTGGGAGCGAGGGGTCTTTGCCGCCCCGCCCCACCCCTGTAGGGTGGTCGGGTGATGGCAGTGTGGAAGGGTTTCATTGGGTGATAGATGGAGGGGAGTAGCAAAAGTTTTCTTTGTGGGCAAAGTTTCTGGAAATCTCTTTGAGGGTTGCAATTTTGTCACCCTCCCACCCACCCTGAAAATCGAGGTAGCAAAGGCAGTTGTAATATTTTGGGCCAGGTAGGAATTTTGGGTCTCAGCAGATTGGCTGGGCTGAGACTGTTTTTGCCTACCCTACATCGATGCGTAGGGGAAGTCGGGCACTAGGATTGTACGGGTTTGGCGGAAAGCACGGGGGATAGGGTGGTTTTTGGTAGGGCGAGGAGCTTCCGCAGTTCCTGATTGGCGGGGAGGGCACGTGCTGGGTGTGTTCCCTTCTAAGCTGAGTCTTTGCATCACCTCCCACCAGAGGTTGGCCTCCCCCGTGCTTCTGGCCCCTGCATTAGGTTGCCTGGTTTTCATCTTGTTTGTCGCTTAATAAAGTGGCCAATTTTTATTCCACGCAGTCATCTCGGTCATTCTTTGGGGGGGTGGTTGGGGTAGCAAAGGTCTCCCTTGCTTGAAAGCTAGCCATTTCTGACTCTAGGGGGCTCATCTCCATTCACAGCCAAAAAGCTAGCTCTGTCTGCATCTGTAGAAGTTTCTGTGGTCATGTGGCAGGCATGACTCATCCGACCCCTCCCTCCATCCCTCTCTCAATGTATGAATTTTTAATCTTTTTTAATCTTTTAACTTTGCTTAGTTTTAAACTCTTTCAATATTAATTTTAGACAGGATTTTATATTGTGTTTGATGTCTCTTTTTGAAGCTTTGTTAGCTGCCCTTGGTCTCTTTGAGAAGGGTGGCATATAAGTCTGATTAAATAAATAAATAAATAAATAAATGACTAGATGTCGGAGCACATGGAACACTGTTTTCTTTCCTGCCAAAGTAGTGCCTGTTTATCTACCCCTAAGCCATCACACCCTTAGCTACTTTGTGCTTTATGCTACTTCATGCTTTAGCTACTATAACAAGATGAATGTTTAAGGAACTGGATACATTTAACTTCTTAATGGCTGACTTCTTACGTCCATGTTTTGCATCATGCATGGCTTTCCACCACTCAGTTCCATCCTCAGAACAACCCTTGAGGTATGTCAAACTGAGATACTTCTTTTTTTGGTAATATGCAAGTAGGCATCTTGACAGAGAGATTTTAATGTGCTATTGATTTTGATAGGTTTTTTTTTTTTTGAAGAATTGATATTTTAAATTGGGGGGAGGGTTGATGAAGAGTAACTTAAAGGACAGAGAGGCCTGATACAGAAGCAGAAAAAGCAGGAAGCACGATGGAAGAACAAAAGAAAAAGGAAGGGTTCAACATGTCACGATAGAAAGTGAAAGAAGTTTAAATTCAGGTCCCTTTCTCCTGTAGGTTTCCAAACTGCATTCTATGTCATTGCTCTTTATAAACCACGAAAGCATCCATTGCATGAGAATAGTTCATTTCCTTGACTATGTCTTTGCTATATAAATAATAAATATTGTTTTGAATAACATCGAATAGACATAGTTATGCAGATACAGAGTAAGCCCACTAGCCATCTATAAATAACTTGCTGATAAGATTCTGCAGAAAAAAAAGGAGAGTCTGACTTAATTGCCATTCTCTGGAAAAGAAGGTGGCTTAACGCATGACTAGAGATGTCAATTTCCTTATATTTAGGGGTCACCTCTAAAATAAGTTGCTGCCAGTGGAAATAACACTCTCTTTCCATTAAGAAGTATAGCTGTTCCTTTCACTTGGCTTGGCTTGGTTTAGATTTGCCAGCATTCTGTGATGAGGTATCCGGTGAGGTTTTGCTGTTCAGTCGCACAGTCAATTCCAACCCTTTGCGATCCCATGGACCACTGTCCGCCAGGCACTTCTGTCCTCCACCATCCTCCTCAACTCATTCAGCTCTGTGCCCATTGTGTTTGGAATACCATCTAGCCATCTCATTTTTGCCGCCCCCTTCTTCTTTTGCCCTCCTTTCCAAGCATCAAGGCTTTCTCAAGTGAATCCTCTCTTCTCATTTGATATCCAAAGTACTTTAGCTTCATCTTTACTATTTGACCTTCTAAGGAGCAGTCAGCGTTGTTTTCTTCTAAGATTGACCTATTTGTTCTCCTCGCTGTCCCGGGGACTCTCAAAACTCTCCTCCAACACCACATCTCAAAGGCATCTATTCTTCTGTGCTCAGCTTTCCTAATGGTCCAGCTCTCACAACCATACATTGCCACCGAGAATACCATTGCTTTGACTATATGGATTTTTGTTCACAATGTGGTGGACTTTAGTACAAATACTGCTTTCAGTATGGTTCAGTTTTCCGCAGGTTAAATCTACAGGCAACTGAGAAGCTGTCTACATGGGCGAATAGCCTGCTCTTTTGGCTGTGTTGGGGTGGGTTGGTCAGATTGTGTGCACACATTGATGAGGCCAGTTTGGCCCAACTCACCACCAACCTGCCCCATGTGGAGGCACTATCAGGGGTTCAACTAAATTGCCCCACTGTATCTTATCCCAATCTCAGCCTAAGTGAATGTTGTGGACAAGATAATATAGAGCAGTGGTGGAAGAGGTGACCCAAGCTTCTTTGGCTGCAGCATAAAGGATCTACTTCTCAACTGATCAAGGAAACGCTCCCCTGCAGCTTCTGCCATCACCACCTCAATCTTTGTCTTTTCTACCTGGCTTGGCATGTCCCTAAGAGCGATCCATATCAGGGCGGATGTTGTAAGGTTTACAACATCCACCCTACTATGCATCGCCGTTAGGGACATGCCAAGCCAAATGAAGGAGACAAGGATTGAGGTGGCAGAAGCAGCAGCAGCAGAGACAACGGAAGTGGAAGCAGCAGCTGGAGTGAGTCCACAGAATGGATTAGTTGGTACCATGGGCTGGATCCAGCCTATGGGCCATAGGTTGAGAACCCCTGTTTTAGGGCAATGTACTCTAATCCATCTGGATCGTGTGCCTTGTGGGAATTCATGTCTCTGACATGAGGTTCGTCCTGAAGAGATTAATTTTCTAGTCTTAACAATATCTATAGAAAACTTGCTCTTAATCATTTGTTAGCTAACATGGAACATTTATTTAACAATCCATTGAACATTGAACTTAAGTCTGAGTATGCTACAATTCAAACCTTCGCTCTCTAGCATGGCAGTTGTTTAAGACTACTTCAGCATGGTCAGGACACCAGGTGGCTACCAGTTTTGAATTCCCTTCTCACAGAAGGAGGTGCTGCATTGGCATGGATACTTCCCACACAATCTGTACATCCATGAGGGGAAAAAAATCAAAATGTTCCTTCTTTGCATACCCATGAGAAACCCAAGTGAAGGGGGAGTTATTTTCAGAACAGCCACAATGCTGAGAAACTGTTCAAACAAGTTTCATGAAAGGCTCAAGTAAAGTAAAAGTTAGGTGGAAGCCTATGTTATATATATTGTCCTTCTAAGATTTGCTGCTGAGGCATGTCATAATTGTATTGTTTAAAAACTTTACCATAGGACATCTTTTCCCCTTGGTATTTAGATTCTAGTTTTCTGCAACAATCCTTTGATTGGGGGAGAAACCACTTGGAAAAAAAAAATCCCCCCAGCTATTATTCACCTCATGTTCCTGCCTTTTGCTTTAATATTGCACATAGTTGGTTCATTGTTAGGGGAATTTGGTCTCAAAAACACAGTTCATAATTTTCCCCACTTGGATAAGAGGTGTTTTACACATACTTTTCCGAATAGTTCTGTCCTTAAAATGAACTCTCTGTGACTTCGAAAGAAGATATTACCATTTGAAACCATGAAGAGGAATTCTCCTCACATACACCTTTAAATCCATTCTGTTCTCCTCAAATAAATAATGCTTAATGAAAAAAGAAAAAGTTTGTTTGAAAGAGAAGAGAATGGGACCTGTGAGAATCAGTGAATTCTGATTTTGCTGAGCAGAAAATTTGAATGCAGCTTAAAGCTGGACGTTAAAAAACAACAACTTAAAACTTTGCTCTTCAAGGAAGCCTTTAAGAATAGCATACCTTTGGCAATAAGTTAGTTGGTGAGTTTTGAGTTTATTTTGTCATTCATTTTGTTTGTTTTTATTTTGTTTTTGTTGTTTATTTGTTTGTACACCACCCAGAGTGGGAAATATCCCAAATGGGCAGTATAAAAAATTAATTAATTAATTAAAGCTGGCTAACTAGCAATAACAATTACACATATATACAGTGGTGGGCTGTCAATTTTTTCGCTACCCCACCGTGACCAGTGATGGGATGTCCCCGGTTCCAGACGGTTCCCTGGAACCGGTAGGACCAATTCTGGAGGGTTCTCCGGGAGGGGAGTCCACTTTTGAGGCGTCCGGTTCCGGACGCCTCACCGAAAGAAATTTTTTAAAAAAATCGGAGCTAAAATGGCTCCAATTGACTGCGCATGCGCAGAAACTCAATCTGACGCATTGCGCATGTGTCAGATTGAGTTTCTGTGCATGCGCAGTCAATTGGAGCCATTTTAGCTCCATTTTTTAAAAAAAATTGTTTAGAGCTTTCAGGACGGCGGCGGCACCAGCACCAGCCCTCTGAGGAGGGCACCTCCCCCGCGGCATGTTGAGGGCTGCCTGGGCCGTCTGCTGCCGACAAGCCCCATGCCCTGGGGACGCCCGGCGCGGCGCACCGCTACCGCCGCCTCCTCTGCCGGGCACCTGTGGGCTGGGTGCCTGCATCCCTGTGGCCTCCTCCTTGGGCCGGTCCCTTTTTAGCCCGGCTGCGGCGCCTGGCGGAGGAGGAAGCTACAGGCGGTGGCGGTGCGGCATGGGGACAGCCCAGGGAGGCTCGGCAGCTGCGGCTGGAGCCACCGCCAGAGCCACTGCTGCCCGCCGCCCCTGGCCGTGGCCGGAGCCGGGCTAAAAAGGTACCGGCCCGAGGAGGACACCACAGGGGTGCAGGCAGCTCCGGCGGCGACGGCGGCAGCTGTGGACGCAGTCGGGGTGCCGGATCCCAAGAAAGGTAAGCGAGGGGTAATTTATTTGTGTTTTGGGTGGGTGGTTGTTTTTATTTTATTTATTTATTTATTTATTTGTGTCTGGGTGGGTGGGCTGAGAGGGAGGGTGTGTGTGTGTATGTTTATTTTTATTTTTTATTTATTTTTATTTTTGGCCCCGCCCACAACGTCATGACGTCATGACGTCATGACGTCATGACGTCATGACGTCATGACGTCGGCTTCGGCCATGACGTCATGACGTCATGACATTGGCCACGCCCATGACGTCCGTGACGTCATGGCGTGGTAGTAGAATTTTTGTCATCCCATCACTGACCGTGACATTATTACATCATGGGGGCGGAGTCGACGTCATGACTTCATGATGTCATGATGTTGTGGGCAGAGCCAAAAAATAATATATTTTTTAAAATGGCTGCCAAGAACTGCCCATGCGTCAAACCTCCATTTGATGCATGCACAGTTTTATTTTTTTAGTGTGCATTCATCAAACCTCTATTTGATGCATGTGCACTAAAAATAGAACTGTGCATGCGTCAAATGGAGGTTTGACTTATGCGCAGTTCCGGGCAGCCATTTTAGCTGCCCAAAAATACATTTCCGTAGGGGGGGGCGGAGAGGCGACCAAACTGGTCGCCTGGAGTTTACCACCCCCTGACGACCCCCTCCTGATGGGTGCTACCGGTTCAGGCAATCTGGTCCAAACCGGTAGCAACCCATCACTGCATATATACCATCCCATTGTGTTTAGAACAGTTTTTAGATGGTTCACAAGGTAATTAGGATTTTTGCCTTCAACATACTTAGTATTCATTTTACTGCTAAAGACATTTTGCTTCCTGAGGTATGGCAGCAAATAATATCTTTAAGCCATCACCACCACCCTCATTACAAGCACAAGGTTCGAGACCAGCCATATTGTTATGACCTGAGGCAAGCATCTGCAAAGCACCACTCCCTTTTCTTTGCAGTAACATTACAAAATTAGATGGTTTGTTTAAATGAGCAACTTGGTGACTTTTCATGACAGCCTTGACCTGCTACCTGAATTGGCTTCCTCTGTCTACCTAATGGAAGAGCCAACTTTTTTTACCACTGCATCTGTTGATCAAATGATTCCTATATGTTGACTATCTCTTCCCACACCCTTGGAGCTGGTGGCCACATGTTCAAATCATGGAACCTCTTAGGAATATTAAACTGTGAAGTAGGCAAGATTTCTGAAATACAGTACATGCAATCTGAGTGTCTTGAGTGAGCCTGCATGAACTCTCCTATCAACTCTCAGTCTATGTAGAACAAGGGTGGTGAACAAGTGGCTCTCCAGATGTTGTTGGGGTTGAAGGCATAGATGTTCCATTCCATAACACAGAGAAGGTCACATGCTTCCAAACCTTCAAGTTCAGAATTTAATGCCTGAACTATGAAAGAATGAGTAGCTGTCCTACTTCTGTTTTTGTAGCACACATGAATGGCTCACCTTTACGAAGTACTACTCACTTTGCTTAAATAGAGAGGCTCCTTAGAGAAACTATTGTCTTGCCTCTGAGGTGGCTGGAGTAGATGGTGTCTTTTCATTTATGTAATGTGAAGGAATCAATACGTAAAACAAAAGGCCACTGTTGAAAGATTAATGGGCTCTTAGGAAAATGACATTTATGACTTTTATTTCAGATAGCAATGCTGACATTTCTAGGTGGCTAATGTTAGGAAAATGCATTCAAAAGAAATGGGACTTGACTTGTTTGGAAGTTCTTAATAGTCCACAAAGTCATGAGACTTGGAACAGGCTTCGCAAGGGAATAGTTCTGTCCTACAGAATTCTGAAATTGCCAGCTTGGATAAATACTTAATATTTTCTGCTGGACAGCTACCATGAACTCCCTTGAATTAAACACTCAGTCGCAGAGAACTCTAAGTGCGTCAACAATTGTTTCCAATTGTTAAAATTGCATGGTGCTGATGACTGCTTAATCCTTACACTTGTGCTGCATTCTTTATACAAGTGACTGACACCAACGTACATAAAAGTTGTTCGCCCTTTTCTGATAACAAACAGAACGACAGTAAGTTTGACTACCTCAAGCTTAGCCCAGTGACTTGCCTCAGGGACAACACCTGATTCAAACTTTCCTCCCTGGCAAAGGGCTGTTTGGGGATCCAGACAGCTGCTATTCTGAGCAGGTATCACTATCCACTCAGCTTTGGTAACATCAGCCTTGAGCTTCATGGCTCAGTGGACTATCAACCACATATTGCCTTCACTCAAATCAGATATTTTTATCACTAGAGTTCAGTGCCTGCTCTGGCTCTTGATTTCAATGGCATTTTGTCAACTTAAAGGTAAAGGTCACCCTTGCTTGAAATCCAGTCATATCCGACTCCAGGGTTCAATGTTCATCTCTGTTTATAGCCGAAGAGCCAGCGCTGTCTGCATTTGCAGACATTTCTGTGGACATGGGGCAGGCATACCTAGATACCAAAGTGTATGGAATGCTGTTGACCTTCCCACTGAAGTGGTCCCTATCTATCTACTTGCAATTTCTTGCTTTCAGACTTCTAGGTTGGCAGGAGCTGGGACAGAGATGGGAGTTCATTTCATCGTGCAGTACTCTGGTTTTGAACTGCTGACCTTCCACCTTCCAGTCAGCACCTTAACCACTTAACATAGGAAGTTATTAAAAGCCCCCATAAAGATTCAGTTCAGTATCAATTTGACAGGAAGTGCTGGGCTATCAGATGACCCTCCTATCATAATGAAGACAGATTAAAATCCAAGCATCCAATTGGGTTCTGGGGTCAGATTTGTAGTCTAAACATTAACATGGTTGAGCTGTATAGGTTGGTGTGAAATTGAACACAGCCTACACATCCTGGAAAAAGTTAATTTCAGACCATATGGACAGAGCCTAGGAGATCCTGCCTAAGGTATTCTGGGAGTTGCTGAGATGTTCAGAGTTGCAGTCAAAGACATCTGGGGGGTGTCAGGTTAGGAAAGGAAGTGGGGTGGTCTGATATCAACTCTGACAACTGCACCTGAATATTTCAAGGAATGTAATGACTAATTGTTCTGCTCAGTGACTGCTTTCATACTGTCAGATAGTGGCCTTTTGAGACCCAGCAGCAAATATACTCAAAGGTTATTCTGTCTATTCAGATCTACACTGTGCTTTAGAAATCTCTAGAGGGAGGAAAGTATTTTTCCAGTTTAACAATGAAGGCAGGAGTGAAGGTAAACAGAAAAACAACTGCAGTATTTCAAAGGCATGTGTGGTTACAACTGGCTTGTGTGTAGTGAAATCAGAATTTTAAAATGTTAATTTTGGACTATAAATCCTGGAATCCATCAATGTGCCCATGTCTGACCATGCTCTTGGGTGGCTTATAGGAGTTCATGTCCAAAAAACTAATATTTCCAAGTTCCCTGAAAGAAAGATATTTTCCTAATCATTGTCAATCTCCCTAATAATACAAAGAGATACTTCAGGTAAATTTTATTTTCTTCAAACATCTTACATTGTAAGAGAATAAGTCTGTGATGGACAGTTAGCACTGGAGATATTAGGAGGAAGAATGAGGAGTTGTAAAAATTTCTTCTCATCCTATAAGAAAGTAAGATTTGTTCCACTACACAGTTTTGAATCTTGTCCAACTGATACATTTTGCACAAATTATTTAAAACCATGTTTACTTTAGACTTTTTGTATGCTTTCTGACCGATGAATCTCATCTTCCAGCAAGATCTCTCATTTCCTTCTGGACTATCTCATCATAGGGTTTTCAAGGAAGGAAAGGTTCAGCGGTAGTTTACCACTGCCTTCTTTTGTGCAGTACTAACACGAATTAGTTTGATAGCATCACAAAAGATCCTCCACCATTTTCACCTTGAGCTACCACTGTTCCCCAGCAGCTGCCTTCTGGAAGTTTAGCAACCCCATCATCATTGTTTTCTTCTGTTGATACAGCTATTACTCCTGAAATGGATGGATGAACTTTAGTCGGGTGCTTCAGCTGTGAACATTCTGACTTCAGTGACCCTGCTATGAGTCCAGGATCATAATGGAGTCTATTTTTAAAAAACAGAGTAGGAGGAATCACCTTATTTGGGGTAGCTGTCATATTAGTTTAAGAAAGCTCTAAAGGCATCATATTCTGTTCTAAAATTGAATTTTCTAAGAAATAATAATTCTGGTTCACACAGAGAGACATTTATTGAAAAATGGAAACTGTGAAGCTGTGGATCAACATTTCAGGATCACGTTCACACTCCTGTACTTTTCTGAAATGTGATTTTCACTGCAGGAATGGAGAGTCTTTGACTCTTCTGGCATTTTGAAATAGGTGCTCGACTACAGACTTGGGGTGGGCTGATTTTTTTCTTTTCTTTCTGGTTGACCACATGATGCATCAGGAAATGCAAGTCCCAGACCCCTGAGCCATAGTTTTTCCTCCCCAAAAGGAGGATTCGATTATTATTATTTAAAAAAAACTACAGTATCTTTTTATTTCAGTTCAAAGCATGCAATCTCTTTGAAGTGTCACAGAAAAAAAAAGCTCAAGCAAGCATGCATGCACACACAAAGCAGTGCTTTGACAAAGCACCTTTTCTCTTGCCTCCTGCTTGTCAATGGAGGACAAAGAGACACATACATATGCACATACACACAACACCAGTTTATTTATTTAGCATATGGTACACATTGAGTCAACATATAACAAGAAAAAATGTGTATGAACTAAATAAATAAGCATCAATTTATAAACAAACATCTAAACAATGTATACATTCGATTGCACCAGGAGTCACCCTTAAAAAATCTTCTCTATTGCCCACATATACTCTAAGGCTACATTGTTGTATAGTATGTTGCACAGTCTGTTGCGGTGCCCTGCACTCACATGGTGGTGTTGGTTGTTTCCCACATTTATGCAAAAAGTCCACACATCTACCGTGCCCTGCATATATTCTATTAAGGCTAGCCCATATCTTGCGAGGTTGATCAAAATCAGGTGGTGTTTCAGTTACACATTGAAAATTCTGGTACTGGTATGGCGTGTCATGGAATTCAAGGAGTGTTACAATTTTTTTGAATTACTTTTTATATATTTAGTTATGCTACTTGTTTGTAGGTTGAGAATCCCTTAGTTAAAGAGAGAGTGCAACATTTCTCAGTGAATGCTATTCACATTCCAGAGACACCATGTCACTAAGTTACTGCCCCTAGCAGACAGGCATCAATTAGAGATTCAGAGCACAGATTGTTTGTATCTGAATAGAATGAATGGAAGGTAATCCAAGTTCATTCTAGCAATTGTTGGTCATTAACCCTGTGAGAGTTGGGAGGGGAGAAGCCGAGGAAAGGAACACTTCACCCAGACCAGAAACCTTTGCCATGACTCAGTAGCATAGCATGGGGAGCAGGGGGACGCCCTGCACCGGGCGGCACTATTTGGGCGTATGGGTGTTCTTGGACTACAATGCCCAGAAACCCAAACAGGAGCGGGCACCAGCATCCTAGGCCCCCGTCAGGGGGCAGCAAATTTGGTTTACACCATGGGTGGCTGAATCCTATGCTACGCTACTGCCATGACTCTTAACCCGGACCTAAGGGGAAAGGTAAAGGGACACCCAGATAGGATCATGGGTCCCCCAGATTGAGGCACACCTGGGGTGGAACACATTGCATCATTGTTTATGAAAAAACACCTGTGAGGGTACATCATTCTCACATAACTCACATTCCAAGGGGGAGTGGAGTGCTCAAAGATTGTATAAAAACCCTAAGATTTAGAGGTTTAAAAGAACCATCTTCAAGATCATCGAAGCACTTATCTCTTCAAACATCTGATAAGGAGACCAGATGGAAACTTAGACATGGAGATAGGAGCCAGCATGCCCATATTCTAAGAGACTTGTTAAAAACCAACAATAGCAAACTCTTAATCTCTGAGAGCTGAGAGATAGAGTACTTTAGCAAAATTAGGACTTTGATATTTTTCTAAGTTTAGAGTTAGAAGAGCTTAAGAACCCAAGATGGGGTATTTTATTGCTTTCTTAGGGAAAGTGCTTTTAGAGTTTATAGTTAATCTGTTATCTTATTTTGCTGTATGGGTTATTTCATCGCTTGCATCATTACTACAATAAACTTTTAAATGACACCAATGCCTCGTATTTGGAGAAGAGGGGATTTGGGACTGTTTCGCCAGCCGAGTTAGGATTCCTGGATAGCCAAAGTTTGGCGACATTTCCCACAAGATCAAGAAGGAGACTCTGGGGGAAGAGCAGGAAGGGGTGGATGTTCAAAGACAGTTTGCTCAGAGCTTTGATAATGGAGCAGAGCAGAGCTGCATTGTGTGGGAGTGCACTCTGTCAGACTGAGCAATGCCTTGGGAATAAACACCTGCCGTGATTCCCAGAACTAGAGAGCAACATTGTGGCAGTTTCTCATGGCCGCATCCACTATTTTCCTGGTGACAGATGGGGAGTAAGGACTGTTCAACAAACACCTGAGCATCCCTTGTCCCTGAAGAGTGGGACCCCCCCCCCCGGACCTCAACATGGTGCTTTTTCCAACCATTCTCTTCTTCATGCCCCCTGCAGGTTGAACTCTTCATTGCCTCCACTATTGGTGCTAGATAACGCTGGGTGTCTTCAGAGTCTGCTAATATTCAGGTCTAATATGTCAGAATTTACTGGTAGTTCTGGATTATGAACTATTTTGTGGTACTTTCTTAAAATAGCATTCTTCCTGCGACATTCTGCTGGAGGAATGTTACTTAACGCTGGAAGCCAGTAAGTAGGTGTGGACCTAATTGTTCCAGATATAATGCACATGGCGTTATTTAGTTGCACATCAACCTTGGTTACATGGGCACCATTTAACCACACAGTGGCACAGTATTCTTCTACAAAGTAAACTAGACTTAATGTAGAAGTTTGTAAAGTAGTGGCTGAGGATTCCCAAGTTGTGCCACATAATTTCTGTATGATATTGTTCCTCTTACTAATTTTTGCTGTGGTTTTTAGGAGGTGTGATTGAAATGCCAAAGTACAATCTAGGATGATGCCCAGGTACTTAGGCTCTTTATTACAATCAAGGCTTTTCCCATCCATGTACACTGTCAATTTGTGCTAATTTATTATTCAGATTAAAGCAAGCAACTTCTGTTTTGGCAACATTTAGTTTAAGGCGCCATCTATGGAAGTAATTTGTCATTATGGACATATCAGTTGTAAGGATCTCTTCTGAGGCCTCAAACAATCTATGCCTGGTAGCTATCATCCCATCATCAGCATACCTGGACTTCTTGCTTGTGTAGCTGGTATGTCAGCTATATACAGTGCGAAGAACAATGGGGCCAAGGCTGAAGTTGCAGTAAGCTGTCATTGAGAGTTTTTCTGGAACACCTGTACTCATTCTCTACACAGCCTTCCTCTCCTAGAAGACTTCTCTCTCTTTTTTTTAACAGCTGCCCCTGAGTTTAGTAGTCCTATCTATTTACAAAGTGTATCACCATCAAGCTAAGATACAGAAATGAGAAGTAAACAAAATGAGAAGGAAATGTTTTTTAAAAGGCAGTTCCTTTGAACAATGCTACGTACAGGCTTTTCAAATGAGATAGCAAGTAGAAAGCTCCCTCACCCCTTTCCTTGTGTGGCTAATTTTACCTGAGATGTCTGTCCCTGTGCAATTTCCCAATGGTAGAGTGGTTTGGAATAGGAAAAGGAGTATGACAAGGCTGCATTTTGTCACCCTGCTTATTCAACTTATACACAGAGCACATAACGTGCAATGCAGGGATGGAGGAATCACAATTTGGGATCAAAATTGCTGGAAGAAACATCAACAATTTGAGATATGCAGATGATACCACCCTAATGGCAGAAAGTGAGGAGGACTTTAAAAAGATCCTGATTAGGTTGAAAGAGGAGAGTGCAAAAGCTGGCTTGAGACTCAATATCAAGAAAACCAAGATAATGGCAACAGGCCCTGTCAGTCCCTGGAAAATAGATGGGGAAGAAGTAGAAGCAGTGACAGATTTTACTTTCCTAGGATCAAAGCTCACTGCAGACGGTGATTGCAGCCATGAAATAAAAAGGCGACTGATTCTTGGGAGGCAAGCGATGA
Organism: Furcifer pardalis; assembly: GCA_030440675.1. Lineage (NCBI taxonomy): Eukaryota > Metazoa > Chordata > Lepidosauria > Squamata > Chamaeleonidae > Furcifer > Furcifer pardalis. Next base: position 59,275,167 of record CP126897.1, read on the forward strand.
GAAACATGGCAAGCGATGAGAAACATAGTTAAAAGTAGAGACATCACATTGCAAAAAAAAAAATTGTATACTCAAAGTAATGGTATTCCCTGTGGCAATGTATGGTTGTGAGAGCTGGACCATTAGGAAAGCTGAGCACAGAAGAATAGATGCCTTTGTGATGTGGTGTTGGAGGAGAGTTTTGAGAGTCCTCTGGACAGCGAGGAGAACAAATAGGTCAATTTTAGAAGAAATCATCCCTGACTGCTCATTAGAAGGTCAAATAATAAAGATGAAGCTAAAGTACTTTGGACATCAAATGAAAAGACAGAATTCACTTAAGAAAGCCTTGATGCTGGGAAGGGTTGAGGGCAAAAGAAGAAGGGGGCGGCTAAAAATGAGATGGCTGGATGGTATTGTAGACACAATGGGCACAGCTGAGTGAGTTGAGCAGGATGGTGGAGGACAGAAGTGCCTGGCGGACAGTGGTCCATGGGGTCGCAAAGGGTGCTATTTTAGGTCATTAAAATCTCACAAACAGGCAATCTTTCAAGTCTTTCAGGATTCTCCATAAGTCTAGGCATTAGATAACTGGGGGTATGCTATAGAAGAAGCAGGGGGAAAACCCCAAAGTAATTATAGTCATATGCTCAGTCCAGGCCAGTAAGTGTGAGATTTTAATTAAGGTGCTGCCCATTCTTCTTTACAGGGTTACTTTTTGAAAACTATTAAAAGCAAATCTTAGCCTCTATATTAGTGCATTTCATATGGGTACACATATACAGGGTGGCCTGTAAGTCCCTACCCGGCCACAAAGTGCGTAGGGCTTTGGTGGGGGAGGGAGGAAGCACTCCGATTAGGCTGCTGGGCAGAGGGGCAGGGTGAACTTTGTGCTGGAAGAAGGAAAGAAGTGTTCCCATTGGACTGCTGGAAAGAGGGGCAGGGCACATGCCCAAGGAGACCATGGGTAGGGACTTATGGGGAACCTGTCTATGAAACAATATCTAAGAGTAGGATCAAAAATAACTGCAGAAGGTGATTGCAACCATGAAATAAAAGGTGACTGATGCTTGGGAGGCAAGCAATGAGAAACCTGCGGAACATAGTTAAAAGTAAAGACATCACAGATTCATATAGACAAAGCAATGGTATTCCCGGTGGCAATGTATGGTTGTGAGAGCTGGACCATTAGAAAGCTGAGCGCAGAAGAATAGATGCCTTTGAAACATGGTGTTGGAGGAGAGTTTTGAGAGTACCCTGGACAGCAAGGAGAACAAATAGGTCAGTTCTAGAAGAAATCAATCCTGACTGCTCCTTAGAAGGTCAAATAATAAAGATGAAGTTAAAGTACTTTGGACATCAAATGAGAAGAGAGGATTCACTTGAGAAAGCCTTGATTCTGGGAAAGGTTGGGGGCAAAAGAAGAAGGGGGCAGTCAAAAATGAGATGGCTAAATGGTATTGTAGATGCAATGGGCACAAAGCTGGGTGGGCTGAGGAGGATGGTGGAAGACAGAAGTGCCTGGCGGGCAATGGTCCATAGATTTGGAAAAGGTCGGAATCAACTGTGTGACTGAACAACAAATACTAGAATGCATTTGTTACAATTGCATAGTCTTAAAAAAGCTACATTCTTAAGAACATAATTGTACGAGAAATCTTTCTTCCTTGGTATAAAACAATTAAAGATATGAAATGTTCCCCTCCTAAAGACTGTCCATGTCCAAATAAGGCACACAGATGAGTGTCCTACCCACTCTATGCTCTTTTGTTGCATCTCCAACCCAGTTCCTGTTTGGGTCTATGAGAATATTGGGAATTTCCAGTTTTTCTCTAAAAATTCTTATGGACAGGCAAATCTCAGTTACTTGAACTGAGGTGAGGGTACACAGTGCTACCATTTTTGGGGATGTGGTGGACAAGAAAACCACTGCATGACAAAAATAGTGAAGGGGGGAGACAGATACAATTGTAGTGATTTTCACTTAGCTAAGGAAAATCTGTGCAAGAGGAATGGAGGCATTCTTTTATGCTCTCCCCACCACCACCACCACACACAATCATACTAGTGAGCTACTTGGAAAACTAAGCTAGGTAACTGTTAGATATTTGAATGTCCAGCGGCGGGAAAACCGCCGCTTCCTATTGGTCAGTGGGCTGGGTCAAGCAGGGTATTTAATCCCCTGCTTGCCCAGCCGTTGTTGTTGTTGACTCATCGTGTTCACAATAAACTATTGTGTCTTTGGTTCACCAATAATGGCGTCCGTGTCCTCACTCCCGCGCCCGGATCTCCGGATCTAACAGTAACAGTGAGAGACAAAAGTAAAATTCTAGAACTTGAATCCTGGCTAGCAACAATGAAGCAAGTCTTTTGCTTTTCCTTACAAATAAACAAAACAACTTCGGAAGCCACTGCAAGGGGATATATAGCACATAGAGGCCTCAGACTGAGCACTCCCTCATGCTTCAGTGGTTGGAGTGTCCAGGCAGCGACCTTGGGATTCATTACCCAAACTTCAGCTGTCATTCATGTTCTCCTTTGGTGCCAGCAGGTCACTCTTTTTAACTTCCATTTCCTCAAGTCAACCCACTGGGCATCTTAGAGTTGAACTTTTTTTAGCACCACAAATGCTAAATGCAATATGAAGGATCCATGGGAACAATTCTCCACCCTATGAATGATACCAGCTCTTTGCTCCACCCTTTAATCTCGCCAGAATCAGAGAAATACCTTGCACATTTCTGCAGTGGCAACTTTCACCTCTTAAACTAATACATACACATATATAACCTGTATTTGTTTATATATGTGTATGTATTGATGATAATTAAAATGTTTATATACCACTCTTAGAGTCTGGCCAAGTTATCCATGGTAATATAGTAGACCATACTGTCAGCAACTCAACACTGATTGTCAGATGGTGGTTAACTAACTTGACAACCCTGAGGACTAATGATCTTGAATGGGAAAGTCCACAAGGAAGGATGATGGTCTCCAAATGGATTAAATCCCACTTGAATCCATCTTGATGGAGGGCAGCAATATTTCCCGGGGGATGATAAGGACTTTGTATGCCAAAAGTGCTCAGGACCAGAAAATGACTCGCATAACTGGATCAGTGATATGGGTGTCATGCCGCAATGCAGAAGGCAAATGGAAGGCTACTGCATTATATTTTCAGTACAATCTTCATGGCTGATCACTATGATGATAGCCAATATTCGGAATCAGATACAGCAATTGAAGAAGATGAATACACCACAGTACTTAATAATTAATTCAGAAACATATAATCAAATCACATACACAAGTTCAAATGTCCAACTTAAAAAAATGATTCTAGCCAAGTACCAAAAGCATTCTACCACAACATTAAATCTGACTGGTACTCAAAATGAGAGTAGACTCATTGAATTAGTCATCTTGACCTATGTGTAGATTCACCTTTCAATGATTGATTCCATGAGTCTGTTCTGCCTGGCATTATCACTGGGATGTAGGCAATGGGAAATTCACAAGCCACTGTAAGGAAGCTTTTCTGTCATAACAACAACATTGCTGATAACGTTCTTTCAATTCACATATCACACATCTGGGGAAATGTGAGCAGAATGGATTCCATAGATTTATTGACCTGGTTGTTTGATAAGGTAAGAGGTGCTGTTTCATATATTAAGGGTTCTAAAGGTAAGCGGGAACAGCTTAAACTGGACCCAAAGGTGAATAGGGAGCCAGAAAAAAATCTTTCTAAAATGGCATGCTATAATTATGTGCAAACTTGGCAGAACCAATCAACACTCTGGCAGTTTTATTCTGCACCATTGAAGCTTTTGAGTTGTCTAAAGGAGCAGCCCTCTGTATAATGGACTGCAATAATCCAGCCAGGAGGCCATTACTGGCTTATTATGGCCAGGCTATTGCTGTCCAAGAAACATTTGCAGCTGGTGAACCAGCCTAAGCTAGTGAAAAGCATTCTGCAGCACGAAGGCCACCGGGGCATCAAGCAAAATAAAGCTGGATCTAAGCTTATAATCCTGAAGGCGCATCTGCTACTTCAGTAGAGAGTGCAACACCATCCAAAATGTGAGAACCATCAATCTCCGGAATGAATTTAGCGTAATAGAAAAGTACTTGTTACGTTGAGCATTTATCAGAAACCAACCTTGGAAAACAAGACAGTATTTTTATGCTGGCCTTGTAGATGGACTGATGAAGTGGGTTAAATTTGAGGACAATTATTTCCTGCCTAAGACTCAAGTGAGTGTCCTGACTGTTACATTTATCAAGTAGAATTATAATACAATATTATCAAGTCAATTCCAAATTGTGGTGACCCCTTTCCTGGGTTTTCTAGGTACAGAGTATTCAGAAGTGGATTACCATTCTATTTTTCTGGGAGCTTTGTGGGACTGTACAGTTTGCCCAAAGATAGCTCCCTCTCCTCCCTGGTCTTTTAATCTTTTTAATGTTTTGTTTTTAAGTTTTAACTTTTAAATTATCATTGGGACCTGTGGATTTTTATAAATTTTAAAAACTTTTTAAATTTTATAATTGTAATTTTGATGTTATTAACAATGGGTTTGGGTTGGGTTTATTATGCTTTTATGATGTTGTAAACCGCCCTGGGTCGCCCCAGCGAGAAGGGCGGTATAAAAATGTAAATAAATAAATAAACCTGACTCTTCTCCTGGGAGGCAGAGGTCAAACATGAGTATCTAGCTATCTGGGCTTATCAGGTAGAAATGCATGACAGCAAGACGTTTTGAAAATTTTTCTTCCTTGAGCACCACATTTCTTTGAGAATAATCTAGGAGGGACATATGTTAGGATTGCCCAGGCAATACTCACCTTATGTCTTCTCTCTCTTAAAATGGTGGGCACTCTAGTCCAGAAAAGTAACTTCTCCAAACTCTGACTAATAATGTCTTTTGAAAGATGATTCTGACTGGATCTGCCCATTTTTATTCATTTTACTTTCACCACTTAAGGAGAGAGGAGGTCATTCATGTTCCACACCTGGAGAGACAGAGTGACCTTGAAATGGCATGGTACAATATGTCCTGAAGGTCAATGTTTGCCAAACTCTGAATTAGAGCATTTCATGGAATCTAACAATAATTGCTACTTTTGATAGCTAAATGGAATCCTCTAGCCCCAAAACCATTGTAGGCAGACTATAATGGGAATTTTAGATAATTGTGATACAATGTATGATACAGATGTTTGTTGAGCATATAGCAGTCACCCCCATCATGCTTTGTGTTTTGTTTTGCATGCTTACGTGGAGAGTTTAAACAAACATAGTCATTATCTATTTTCAATCTAAACAGCCAATCAGCAGGCTAAATTTTAGTTTCAGTTTTTAATTTATTGTGGCTGGGAGGGTATTTTAATGGTTTTTAATTGTTAAATGTTTTGGTGATTTTATTGTTTTAGGGTTTTATATTTGAATGTTTTATGGTGTTTGTGAGCCGCCTGGAGTCACTTCAATGAGGGGGCAGCAATAGAAATCTAAATAAATAAATGTTTCTTCCCTCCTAAAGTAACTGGTTTTCCACTCTATATATTTACTGTGCAAGAACCCTATTTGGACAGTGGTTAAAGTGCAGACATAACTGCTGACATTTTAAGTTCAATCCTGACTGGGATCTAGGTTGACTCACCCTTCCATCCTTCTGAAGTCATTAAAATGAGTACGAGGGGGGGAAATGCTAATTATCTTGTAAACTACCCAAAGAGTGCTCTAAGTGCCATGGAGCAATATATAGGTGTAGTTGCTATTGCTCTGTGTGTGGGCAGTGTACTAATGTAGTTTAGTTCTTTCTGCCTGTCTGTCTGTTCTGTGTGTTTAGTTGTTAGCCTAGGTCTTTCTGATTCAAAATGTGTTTGTCTCAGAAGGTTAGTAACTCAGTATCCTCTTGAAGGAAATATATGTATGAATGGTGTGTTTGTGGAATCAAGTGACCTATTTATCCAGATGTTACCTTGCTACTGGTCTGTTAACAAAAACTACAGTGACAACCTTCCAATCATTTCAGGCAAAGCCTGAATTCTACATCACTGTTTCCATAGCCACATGAAATACAATCCTTTCTAGTTTTATACGGTCACTGATTAATCACTAAGAATCCTTGAAGCTTAAAAACCAAAATGTTCAAAGAACTTCTAATGTTTTAATAAAGCAGAGACAATAGCATGCACTGCCAGATGAACTGAGAGAAATAAAGTACAGTACTTTAATAAACTCCATGGAAGGTTGCAGGTGGGAGAGGAGGAAGAGACAATCTGATTTTCTTTGCAAACTATGCACTTTCCTACTTGCTTTTTAATGAGCATCCCTTGGGTTTGCAGATTAGATTTCATAAAGTTAGGGAAGGGGGTTGAGAAGGCAGGTGTGAGTCTACACTTTCATAGCATGTACAGACTTACAATAACAAGACCTTGATCCCTGACATATATAAAGCAGACAAAAGATAGCTAGAGGTTTTGATATGCCCTTCATCCTACCATCAGAACAATGTCAGCTGCACATTGAACAAAAGTTTAAATGCCTACCAGATGGAATCTATGAAGGGCTTCTGAAGAGTTGTTCACAGCAGCTTAGCATATACCTGAAAGAATTAAATGTGGTTCATATTTTGATAAATAAACTGCATTGCAATTGCTTGTGATGTTTCATAAAATTCAAGAAACTCAAGGTTCAGAAGACAGTGAAGATTAAAGATGAGCTACAGTGGCTCAGGAGGGATATTTTATTTTTGTTTTGGTCCAATGGGTCCCACTGTTTTTGCATACCAAATATTAGACAACTTGGAGGTCAGACTAAACAGAACTAAAGCACCCAGAATCCCCCAACCAGAGAGTCACTGCCTGGTGGAATAAGGGAGTTGTGGTCAAAAAAAGCAACTTTCCCAAAATTTAGTATCATATTTAATGGATTTACTTGATTTTCAGTCAAAATATACAATTAAAAAAATGTTGAAAGCTTGTCTAAATTGCAAAATCTAATTTTGGAGGAAGACAAAAATATCTCAGGGCAACTGTTGTGTCAACATCTCAGACATAATTCCTTTGGACTGACAAACTAGGATGGTGCTTTGTGCGAGAAAATCTCAAGAGTTTACCATATAAGTAGGAATTCAGTCCACTTCAAAGTATGAAGAGGTGCTCCTACCCATTGACAAGAAATCAGAACACTGCTACCCTACGGTCAGACATACCATCAGCCCCTTCCAAAGGGATGATCAAACATTGGTGTGAATGTCTCTATAAGATGCAATCCTACAGCATTGGGTTCTGGGTTCCAAACATACATTATTGGTAAATTTCAAAGATTATAGCATAGGAACATGATTTGAAAATTAGCCATTTCACACACAAAAATAAAAACTATTTCTAGCTTCAGGCTATGGCCTGACTATATCTAAATACAGTAATACCTTGGATAACGCTAAGACTTGGTTCCACAAGTCTTGGTGTTATCCGATTTTTAGCGTTATCCGATGCATGTTAAAATCCTATGGGATGGACCGGATAACGTTAAAGCTCCATAGAGATACATTGTAACCACACAGGCTTTACCGGTTGTTAAAACCATCCCATAGGACCTTAACGTTATTCGATCCAATTCTCCTCCCCCGATTACTTAACGTTATGCGATTTTAGCGTTACCCGAGGTAAACATTATCCGAGGTATTACTGTAGTGCATTACATTGTGACTGTATTCTACTCACAGTTTCCTCTTATGTAATGCCCTCCAAAGTATGCTAAAAAGAGATCCCTCCCCCCCTTCTTTTATCTCCTCAGACAATTTCCACCTTTGGCTCTCCCTCTGAAGGATTCCAGCCAATTAGTACATAGGATTAGATGTCCATCAAATCTAAGTTCTGTTATCACATAACTCAGCATTATTAAGTCTACCACACAATTTCCCCCCAACAACCACTTTAAAGGGCACATATCTTCTCTCTGCAGTGAACAACATTCAGAAAGCTACATTACTGTTTTGGAAAACACAAGCCCCCATTTCTATTCCATTAAACCATATAGTTATTCTAGTGACTAATTCTAGTGAAGGATTTGCCATATTTTAGTTTCAGCTACCCCATGGTGTCTGCACAACTCTCTTCTAAGACGACATTTCAGATTAGTCGTTTTCCAGTTTTGCTCACTGTCCAGCTTTCACACGAATACAAGAGCTGAACATGCTTGTTAATGATAGGAGGTTCTGGAGGTCACTCATTCACTGTGTCACAATAAGTTACAGGTGACTTGACAATACTGAACAAAACACAGTAATTGGAAATACTACATGATTTATCATCTTGGCTTTAATCTTCAGCATGTCACACTTGAAGATATTTTCTGGTTAATTCATTGCTGCCCTTTCAAATCTAAGTTGCCTGATTTGGTTACAGTCTTCATTTTGACTGATGACTTAACCAAGTAGAGAAAATCTTTAACAATCTCTGTTTCTTCACTGTCAATATTAAACTTATATAATCCTACTTTAAGAGCCAGTGCATTGTAGTGGATAGAGTACAGCAGGGTTTCTCAATCTTGGGCCCCAGGTGTTCTTAGACTTCAGTTCCCAGAAGACAAAGTTAGTAAACCTGCCAACTGAGGCTTCTGGTAAATGGTTGTACAGGTAGTACAACAAAAATGGTTGTACAGGTAGTACAATGAAATATGAACAACTGCAATGGCTTTGTGGTTAATGATGTTGAACTTGACGACTAGAAGGTTGGCAAGTGAGGAGTTCAAGACCCAAGTATTACAAGATAGAGTGAGCCTCCATCTCTGTTCCAGCTCCTGCCAACCTAGCAGTTCGAAAGCAAGAAATAACAAGTTGATAAATATCTTTCGTGGGAAGGTAACGACATTCTCTATGCTCTGGTGTCTAGTCATGCCGGCCACATGACCACAGAAACATCTGCAGACACAGACAGTGCTGGCTATTTGACTATAAACAGAGATGAACATCACCTCCTAGGGTTGGACACAACTGACTTTCGAGAAAGGGAGACCTTTACCTTTACAACGAAATACAATCCAGTAGCCAAAATGCTGTTCACATAAAGTTTACACAGCACAGACCAGTGATGATTATTTAATTTAAGCTAAATTAAAGCTTCTTATTCACTTCTCCCTCTCCTGTTCCTAGGGCTCCCTTTTCTCTGGAGAAACCTTTGCAAGCCTGGGATATGGCGGGGGGGGGGGGGACCTTGAACAATCAAAAATCCACTGCCAGATTACCTTACACGAATATATTTAACATCCTGCTGATTTTATTTCTCACTGTCTCATGTTGCACTGCAAGCTGTTCACCTTGTTGAGTTTTTATTCTTTTGACAAAGCAATAAAGGAGAAAAGAAAGAAACATGAGAAAATAGACACAGTTTTGATTATATTGAAAATATTCCTACACAATTAGTTAAGTTTTTAAAAACATGTTTCGCTCTTAATGCACTACAGTTCTATAAATGATCTGGTTGCTATGGCAACTACCTCAAAAAAGCCACTCCGTTTTGTTAGTACTGGAACAGCTTTGCACCTGTGTCCCAGGATTTTTTTTCTGTACTTTATGGTTATGTTTCTCAACCAGAGGTGTCTACATATGTAAAGGACAGAAGGATATGATCTAGTAGAGACAAAAGATAACACATTCATGTTTTACTGATAGAACCTTACAGAAGTCTTTTGTCATTTTCTTCTGTGATTAAACAAGCACAATTACACGGTGAAGTTTTGGCAGGGATTTCGATCACCACAAGCTACCTTCAAGTAAATAGATTTTGTTTTTTAAAACATGGCATCAGAGAAGTCTAGTTTAGGCCGCAGAAGGGATGAATCTGTCAAGCACACCGTTCTCACAGAAGGTAATAGCACATTGTATTTCTCCTTAAGTATTATGCAGATAGAGTACTGTGCATGTGTACCATCCTAAAATGAAATCTTAGAGAAATCTAAAACTCATATTCCTTCCTTTGCTATTCAAAATGGAATGGAGCATGAGAGACTGCATATATTTCTATCACACAGCATGAGCATCTTGAATCCTGAAACTAAGAGTGAATGCCTGAAATCATCTCTTGTTCCCAAAGCTGTTTTTCCCCCATACTTCCTCTTGTCTCTCTGTCACTCCCCACCATCTTTGTTTATGTTTTTAAAAAAATATCTGGTTGAATCGTGGCTGCCACAATGAATTGAATTTCAGAGCCAGACATCAAGCAGTGCTGTTTTCTCTTCTAACTGGCTCTCCTTATAACTCTACTCAGCAGTCTCCTTATGGGAACAGTTAGCTTTTCAACACCTGCCCAATATCCAAAGTCTAAAAATGGTTTTCTCTGATGCTACTGAAGGCAAGCCAATTATATAATAATATCCCTGTGTAAAAGGATCTACATCTGTCTTGTCCAGTATTGGACCCTTCAGATCAGTGCTGTGGTGGACAGCCAAAAACTTTACTACCACACTGTGGGCAGAGCCAACATCATGGGCGGAGCCAATGTCATGGGCCGGAGCCAATGTAAAAAACCCATAAAAATAAGTACATATAAAATTGCAAATTAAATAGACATAAAAATACACATAAAACACATAAAATACACATTCAAAATAAATACACATTAAAATACACACCTACACCCCACACCCAAAGGTGAGTCACTTACCTTGGGGAGCAGGCTATAGGGAGCTTCAGGCTAGCAGCTTCTCTTCCTCCTCCCTGCTTGGAAGGACAGCAAGGAGGCCACACATGGGCACCAAGCGCTGTAGGCATGCATGCACACCAAGCTCTTGGTGCATATGCACAGTGGGGTAACTGGTGAAAAGGTAAGCCCTTGAGGTGGTTCCCCCCCAAAACCACTACCGGTTCTCCAGGACACTGGGGAAAGTTACTGCTGGTTCTGGCAAACTGGTGCAAACCTGTTGCTGCCCATCACTGCTTCAGATATGTTGGGCTCCACATCAGCCCTTCTTTTGATGATGACAGGGATCAGAGTCAGGGCATCAGTTCTGAGATGGTTCAACCATAGGTATAGTAGTACATGCTGTCAGGAATAAGGTGTGTTTGTGGCTGATGTGGGGGAGATTCTCTAAAGGGCTTACCAGGGAGACCCCCAGCTTGGGGCTCCATCACACAGGTAGTCCTTTAAGCTCAGCTGCCTGTCTTACTGCCCTTAGAACACTTTCCCTCTCAGTCCCCCCTTTCTGATTGCTTCTTGGATGGGGAGAGGTGGCCTTCTGCTCTTTAGCCAGGCACATGGTAGCTTATATGGCAACAAGGCTGAATAGCAAGTCTATGTTGGTGCAAAAATATAGTCCTTAGTTTGGCCTTGTCTCAGGTCTGCTCTGCTCTGCTCTGCAGAATTACCCTTCTTGCTTGGTAGCAAAAAACCACAACTTCTGGATTGTCTTTCTGGCTTTTATTAAAGAATAATATGGATCCAGGTATATATCAAAATGATTAAAGCTATTAACCTAACTACACATTCAGTCCCTAGGTACACTATCATGTCCATAATTAGGACCCCTATAACTATCCTAACTTAGCAAGCTAATTAAAATAAGAAAGTAAGACAACAGCTAACCTTACTAAGAATGCATTTCCGATGGCCTTTCAAGATGGCCAAGATGTTATAGACGGAAGACTTTCCTGTAACATTTGAGCATACACAGATCAGGGCATGGAAACAAGAGATCTGATTTTGAAATGCATTTCAACATTATTCATGGGGACAGCTGTAAATGGAAGTGAGCTATTGGTGCCTAAGTATATTCCACAATGGCTACTGTGAATAAAGCACCATTTGTATGTTAACCAAATAAATTCACACTTTCTAGACCAATATATGAATCAGAACATAGTTATTATTCAAAATATCCCCCTCATCAACTATCACAATGCAATTCTCAGTTCAAAAATTATGTGCTAAAATATGTGTATTATGGAAAGACACATACAAAAACTTGTACTACTGATAGTAGCATACAAAACTTAAATGGCAAGGTGTATACAAAAAAATATAGTATGGTAAGATATGACCAAAATGTATACATTCAGGAAAGACGCATTGGAAAATACATGCATATTTGGGGAAAGCAGCATATAGAAATGTGTGCAGTAGGTTAAATGATGCATAAAATGTATATACTGTACTGTATATAGGAATGTAGCATACAAAACAGGGAAAGCAATAGGCAAAGTGCATATGTTAGTGAAGATAATGCAAATTTTGAAGCAATTTACAAAAACAAAGAGATAGAAATCGGGTGGAATGGATTTATGATTAGATATTATTAACCATCTTGGTTTAACTGATGTTCTTATTCTGTCACTGTTAGACTTGCGCAGTTCCTCCCTTGTGCTTTGGATTATGAAATTTCTCCTTACCACCACCAGACACAGACATTTTGGACATATTTTTGTTAACATCTGCATGTTTTACAAAAGCTGCATATTTTTGCATACATGTATCAGTTGATGGAAGCATGTTTTAAATGCACTTATTTTCCATGTGCATTCTGAAATGTGTACATGTTTTTTGGAATTTTCATCCATTCATTAATTTTTCTTTAAAAATTGCATTATAAACTAAAATATATGGATTTCCAATCTCATATTGTATTTCAGTCCATTTTCAGTTTGAGGTGCAAACTGCATAATCTAAGATTAAAATCTCATCTCAATAGATTTCTCACCATGTCTTCTGAAAACATGCAAAACTGACATGAACCAATGACAGAATGATTTGTCTAACCTTCAGTTCCCTCAAAACTGTATACTTTTGAACTGCACAGATGGGAGATTTGTGTGTGTGTGTGTGCAATGGAAAAGAGGGGTTTAGAACAATTAAGTCATAGCCCACGGGAATGAAAGAGATACGAATTAGCTGGGTTAAACTGATTTCCCAAGTGATCATTAAATCTACAGTATTTTGAAAACATGAAAACAAGGCTGATTTTGCTCTTCTGTCTCTTATGACAATGAATATCTTTGCATATTGGTTCCAGTCCAATCGAGTATACAGAAGCCAGCAAAGGGTTTGCCAGCATAGTTTCTTACAAAAGCAACAGAGATGCTTGTCAGTAGCTTGGGGTTCAAAGCATGTTACTTTTAAGATTAATACATCTAATGAGATATGGAAGCTAGCTTGAAGCGAGCAATGGCAGGACCATGATTTGGGACCCACTGCTCCATTACCGATGTCCTCAGTGCATCTAAACACTTGCCAAACTTTGCATGAAATGGAGAGCAAATGGGGAGTAAAAGGCCACACTATGAGTGGAATTGTTAATGGAACTGCAGGTCCTTTTAAAAACCAACACAAGTAGTCCCTGCTGTTGGAGCAGCCTGAAGGTTTGATTAACAGCAGTCATTTGCATATCCATTTCCCTGTATCAAAGTGGTTTTGTAGTTTTGCAAATCAGGAGATTCCAGTTATCTTGCCAATACAGTAATACCCCGGATAACGATTGGAACGGATAGCGCCAGAATCGGATAACGATGCAAGATTTTTGGAAAAACCTTGCATCGGATAATGATTCTATTCAACAATCTTTAGCGTTATCCGAGCCCATCTACCCAATCCACCCCACCCCCCAGCGATGGATCCCTGCTACTGAACTAGGGTCGGGGGAAAGGCACGCGGGTGCCTGCCTTTCCCCCGACCCTAGTTCAGTAGCAGCCACTGCTGGATGAAGCCTAGCGGTGCACGGGCTAGCAAGCACTAAGGGGCCAGTAGGATCGGGGGAAGAGGCACCCACTGGTGCGCTACAAAGCGCGCCATTGGTGCCTGTTCCCCCCACCCCACTGGGCCCTTAGCAAGCACTAAGGGGCCAGTGGGGTAGGGGAACAGGCACCCGCTTGTGCGCTACAAAGCGCACAAGCGGGTGCCTTGTTTCGCCACCCAACATGAGCCTTAGCGCTTGCCAAGGCTCTTGTCAGGTGGCGAGAAGAGGTTTGCCCCTGAAGTCAAGCTGATCCTAGGCTAGCAATCACTAGCCTAGGATCAGTTTGACATCAGGGACAAACCGCACGGTTTGTCCCTGACGTCAGGGCTTTTTTTTGAAAGCGTTGTTCGATGCATGCATCGGACAACGCTAAAAACCGGATAACGACATGACTTGTGGAACCAAGTCATAATGGTATCCAGGGTATTTCTGTAATTCACTAACTAAGGTAAGGTTGTCCTTGCTTGGAAGCCAGTTGTATCCAACTATAGGGTTCAATGCTCATCTCTGTTTACAGCCAAAGAGCCAGCATCTGCAGACATTTCTGTGGACATATGGCAGGCATGATTAGACACAGAATGCTGTTAACCTTCTCACCGAAGTTGTCCCTATTGATCTACTTGCAATTTCTTGTTTTCAAACTGCTAGGTTGGCAGGAGCTGGGACAGAGACAGGAGCTCATTTCTTCATGCAGTAGTTGGGTCTCGAACTGCTGACCTGCCGACCTTCCAGTCATCAAGTTCAGCATCTTAACCACTAAGGCACCACAGTCTCCCATTCATGTGTTACCATACAGCATTTATGGATACCTATTAACCACAGGAAAAGTGCTGCATTTTGGATGAAAGAGATAGAATTCAGCAGTAGAGTGCATGCAGAAAGTCCTGGGTTCAGACATCAGTATTTTCATATAAGACACTGAAGGATTCATTAGTGGAATTCCCACTTCATAAAAAGGCTACACAGAAAAAAATTCATATCTGAAAAGAAAATCCAGTTGCCCAGTTCCATTTAGTCACTTTCATTTACGCTATACCAGCATACATACACATGGTAAATACACATTACAGTACCCTCCTGATTTTTTTTTTTTGAACTACAACTCTCATCAGCCCCAACTAGCATACCAAATCAAGAAAGATTGTTGTTGTTATTGTTGTTGTTCAATCACACAGTCGAATCTGACCCTTTGCAACCTCATAGATCACACCATGCCATGTATGTGTAAACTGAACTGATACTGGAATTTTTGATTGTTGTTTGATATTGTTGCTTAGTGAATTTTGATGCTGTAATGTTTTATATTACAGTATCTTTGATTATTTCTTAGGATGTTCTAATCTAATGTTTTGTAATTGCAACTGTTATTGGAGGTATATATACTGTATATGCGATATTTGTAATTTACTATGTGATATCTGTAATTGCTTTTATGTTATGGAATGTGCTATGTAATTGTAACTGTTTCTTCTGTAAGCCGCCCAGAGTCGCTCTGCGAGTGGGGCGGCATATAAGTCGAAAATACAAATACAAATACAAATCCTCTGTCACCCGCCATCCTCCATAGTCTGCCTAGATACACCAACTGTATCAATGTTGCTGTCTAACCATCTCATCCTCTACTTCCCCCTTCTCCTTTTGCCTTTGATCTTCCTTAGCACCAGAGGCTTCTCCAGTGAGTCCTCTCTTCTCCTTTGGTGGCCAAAGTACTTGAGCTTCAGCTTCAGCATTGGAAGGACAAATGCTGATTTCCTTCAGGATTGATGGGACCTAAATCCTGACACATCTCTGCCTGCAATAAATGGTGCTGAAACAAACTTTGAGACTCAAGATAAATTTATTTAGCTCCCTTCTGATGGTGAGGTTGGTCTTTCCCTCATATGAATACTGGACAGAATGACTTTCACTGAAGCAAGGAGAAAATGATTCCCAAAAATGATTGCCCAGGAGCTTTTTTGATATCTAAACAACAGATGCTGGGTGAGATTTTCAGGTTATCAACCTTTGTTGAGGTTTTTTGTTTTGTTTTGTTTTTTGCAGCAGACAGAAATGATGAGGCTGAGACCTGGGAGCATGTCAGGACACTGTGCTACATGACATTCTGAGATCATTAAGTTTTCATCTGAGCATTAAACATTAACCAATAAACCAGAAGGTAAATGGTGAAGAATGGAGAGAGCTGACATTGTTTTGCTTTTTTAAATTAAAATAAAATCCCCTGACAGGACGCTTTCATTCTGAAATGGTTTAATTTAGATGCTCTTGATAGCCACCACAATTGTGAAATACCAAATGCTAATTAGATCATAAGCCTTTAACTAGCTGGATTGAAATGCCAAAAAATAATAATAGTGATAATAAAATAAAGGTTATTTAATTATCAAGGCAAGGACTCTTCCTTCTGCTTTGGAAAAACTTCTTTCAAATCTCGTTCAGATATTGTAGAAACTACTTAAATACATTGAAACCAGGGTCAGCAGCTGGTATTAAATCAGATCTTGGAAGCATTATTATTTTTTGACTACAGCTCCCAGAATGCCACTGCCAGCAAGGTCCGTATCCATACTGACCAAAGGATTCTGGGATCTGTAGTGGTGTTCCAAGCTCTGTTCTTTTTTCAAACTTTTGCTTTAAACTGAACTCTCAATTGTTCGGATTCTGACCAGATTTCACTTTGGTAATGATCTGAATGAATAGACTTGCAAAGCAAGTTTATGGAATTCACAGTGCTAATAATTATACTAATTTTGTGTCAGAAATTATTCTGGGTTGAAAGGATTTTTGCTGGAGAAACTCCACTCTGGGGATGCCTGAATGAGGCTCTTTTCATGTCCCCATGATCTTTTCCCACTGAAGTGGTCCCTATTTATCTACTTGCATTTTTTTTGCTTTTGAACTGCTAGGTTGGCAGGAGCTGGGACAGAGACGGCCACTTAAACATGGCGGTGATGATGTGGGTACATCCAGTACCCACATCTTAAACTGCCAACTTGCTGGCCTTCTTAATCTCTGACCAACTTCAGCCCCCTATTCACAGTGCTGTAAAACAAATAGGACCAGAACATAACTTCATGGTCACTTCCTCTGGGTCTATTTAGTACTTTAATGGACCTACTTGCTGTCAAAATCGGATTCCGGAAGTGACATCATCACCATGTACATTTGTTTACCCACACGACCGGAAGTGACATCATCACCACCATGTTTGTTTACCCACGTGATCGGAAAATACATTTACCCACTTGACCGGAAGTGACGTCACACCATGTGCTTTTGTTTACTCATGTGGTCGGAAATGGCATCAGAGCTATGTGCACTGGAAATGACGTAGTACCAATGCACCCTGTTTACCCATGTGATCGGAAATGACGTTCATCTGTAGCCTCCATGACTGGAAACAGTATGGCAAATGCCACGTGGTAGGAAAGGACACCATGAAGTGAAAATGGCTGCCCTCAAGTATACCCTAGTTCGGGAACATGTGGCTTGCTACCCTGGAAATGAGGGCAGGGCAACCCTAGCACAGATTGGCTGTGTAGGGACATGTGATGCCCTCTATAACCTATATGACCTCCCCAGAGACGGCCGCCCAGCTTTCAGAGATAAATATGTTAGTTAGAATAGTGTGTTTCTGAGCCATTAATGTATATCATTCTTTAGGTTTTATCTAATTATTTCAATTATTATTTTGAATTTGGCATCCCCTGCTGCTATTTAGAATGTTTGTATGTTGCTGGTTTGTTGTTGTTTTTCGTCTTGATTGTATGGGCATATTTGCTCACCCTGGTTTTAACTTTCTTTGCACACTGCCCAGAGTAGTGATATGAAAGTATGTATGATTGAATGAATGAACGAATGAATGAATGAATGTTGTTCATCAGATTCTGGGAGTTGTAGTCCTACAAAGTAGTATTCCCTGATTTAAAAGCTGCAGTATAATATTCTGGGTCTCCCACCCACTCTAAACCAGTGATGGTGAACCTTGGCACTCCAGCTATTCTTGGATTTCAATTACCAGATACTTAAGTCAGCATTCCTGCCAATCAGAGCTTCTGGGAATTGAAGTTCAAGAACATCTGGAGTACCAAGGTTCACCATCACTGCTCTAGACCCTCACCCTCTCTTTCAAGTAAATTACTGAATCTGTTCAAAGAATTTAGGACTTTTCTCCTTCTTCTGAGAGCAAGTACAATTTCAGCTATTTGTTAACCAGTTCCTCTCACCTGATAAATAATGAGAAACCATTATCACAGTTCAGAAGCACTGAGCTTACAGTTGTGTTCAAATGTCCTTCAGTTTTTCAGTGGGATTCGAAGACCATAGGAATTGTCCCCAGTTTCCTCAAGAGAAACTCATCTTCTTGAGGGCTCAGTATTAGCAACATTTCTTTCCTTTTCTTTTTCTCCTTTGAGTTTTTTTGTTCTTTCCTGTCATCATGGGCAACCTGGCTGCCATTTTGTTTTATCCACAAATACTGTGTATTTGCCTGTTTGAGGAAAATGCTAAGATGGCACTGCTAAAATGCAGATGCTTGGTAGAAATACAGCTGTTGAAACCCATGTTAACTCTCACAATAGGCAGCTGATTTTGGACATGTGTGACAGGCCTCAGGGCACTCACAGTTCTCCAACACCTGATGACCACACATCATTCTGTCTGCTGTCTTCCAGTGCCTGTTGAGAAACACTGTTGCGATACAGCACTTGCTTCTACCATCTGAACGGAGCAATGCCCACAAATGAGTGATCTTAGCTGGAGTAGGTGTCTTGGGTTTCTTTCTTCACTGCACCCTCACTTAGTCAGAGGCCTTTCCTGCTGGTGTTTCTTCTGAAATGTGGAAAGGAAACCATAAATGTATCCAAAGCTTTAAAGAGTACACATTGACACTGCAGAGAAAGAATACTGGGGACAGCAGAGGCAATTGGCAATTGGAGAGCTATAGAACTGCCACCACCTCCTCCAGCATTCGTTACCCAAGGCAGCTGCCTCAATTTGCTTCAGTGGGGCCCTAAAAATATCACTGGGACCCATTTAAAGTTTTTTTGTGCGTTGGATTGCTAGCTTAGATACAAGAATGGCTCTATCTTTTTGAGTGACAACTGGAAGAAAATCTGTCTGTGACATTAGGGACCTTACAGACCCAAAAATTTAATAATTTGACTAAGGATTGAAAAACTATATATAGTTGCCAAGCATATTTTATAAGGTTATAATTACATGACTCCTGTAATTGCAGCAGGAGATTTCAGTGACACAATGACGCAAGAATGACTCTCATGAAGTTATTATTTAAGGTACTGTATTTGTTATTTTCTAAATACTACAGTACTTCTGAAGCAGAATTTTTCAAACCATCATATAGGTGGATTTTCAAAATGTAGACTACTATATTAATGTAATACAGAGAGGCCTAAATTACAACCTTTGTCAACATTCAGCAAGTTTTTATGCCATTAACTTTGGACAGCTGGGCTGAAACTGAGGGATTAATTGTTTGGTTCGTTCTGTGTCCTGAATTTTACACTAGACATGTGTGTTCCCCCCTCAACTAAGTCTGTGCTTGAATAAGGGAACATAGAACAGAGCCCGATCCACCAGGGTACCCTTTTAAAGACAAAACTTGATTTGTTAATAGCCTTGCCACTAGTTATGGCATTTTTATTTCATTTTTGAAGATCTGATGTGGGGAACTGATGAAGACGCCTCGTTGCAGTGACATCAAAAGACTCCTGGTGCGGCACTTCAACAGTTAACCTTTGTACCCCAGTAAGCTAGCCAGTGCCCATCCCTGATCCAGTTCAAAGGTCTCCTGCTTTTGGGTTGTTTGTGATTGTTCCAGGTCACGAGGTTGCATACATGCCTAAGGGTTGTTTGTTACACATCTAAGCCATGATACTGAATACTATAGGAGGCACACATACAATGTATTAACCAATCAGGCTGTAGCCTATACTAACACGATCCAATCACGGCCAATGTATTGAGCATAAATAGCCAATCTGTGATTTTCTATGTAAGCATTTCCTTATATGATTGTTACAATAAAAAAAGGCTCGAACGTGAGTTCGGGAGTGTTCTCCGTTGGACAGGACTTAGTGTGTGTGTTTAATGAAGCTTCATCCCTCCCCTCCTCCCACAATCTGATAATAACTGAAGGCTTTCAAATGACATTCATCTTACATGATTCTTGAAAGCTAACCATGGCCAACACTTTCATGGTTTCCAAAGCTTTTTGTGGCTCAAGTGGCTAAAACACTGACAGGAAGGCGGAAGGTCTGCAGTTCGATCCCCAAATACTACAGGACAGAATGAGCTCCCATCTTTGTCCCAGCTCCTGCCCATCTAGCAGTTCAAAAGCAAGAAATTTAATAGGGACCACTTCGCTGGTAAGGTAGACAGTGTTCTGTGCACTCCAGTGTCTAGTCATGCCTGTCACATGACCACAGAAAACAGCACTGGCTCTTTGGCTATAAATAGAGATGAGCACTCAACCCTAGAGTTGGATACAACTGGCTTTTGAGCAAGGGCAGTCTTTACCCTTTATATAAATTGCATGTTGTTATAGACTGTTTTCTGAGTCTTTCAAAATGGCACACAGCAACACACATATATATATTGTTTATCTGAATTATTTCATTCCATTTTTGTGAAACATGCTCAAATCTCACTACTGACATTAAGAGCAGGTGTGTGCATTTGGGTGTGTGTGTGAGAGAGATATCATTAAACAAATTGTGTTGAAAATCTGAATTTTCATGGTGTGTGGTCAAGTTGCTTGGTTTGTTTGCTGCACAAATAGGTACACACAGGAAGGGCAGTGAAGGCAGCTTGAAGTTATGCGTTCAACTTCATTATTTCTTCAGCAAAAATAATACATGTACTGTATAACAAATGAATTGCCAATTACATTTCAGACTGTGCAAATTCATTCAAGCCACAGAGGGAAAATGCAGGTCATTTAAACTTTGGCACTCTTATAAGATGTGTATTTTATTCAATAAATGAAGAACAAACATGACAAACTTTAAGTTTAATAAAATTTGCATTCGATCGCATACCATTTGTTCACTTGGATCAAATCAGGCCACAATTAAGATTTTTTAAAATGTAAAGATTTTTTTATTTTCGACAACATAATGCATTCATATAATCATGTCTGCTCAGTTTCATACATTCAAGTATTCACATGCACACTCTTAATTCTATCTCAGACTTTTTCTGTGGCTTGTTAATCATATCTTGAGTCTAGCTTTAAAAACAGTAGTCTAACTTTCCAGCTAGTTTTCCAAGGTGCCTTTTGTATTTTCTGATTCACTAACACACTAAAGGGTGACATCTTTTCATAAAGTTCTCTTGTTTCATGCCTCCCCTGTGTAATCTAACCTGACTGGTCAATTTCTTCATCAATACAATTGCCCAAATTCTGTTAAGGCATCTTGGAAAAGAGAGATCTTGAGGGTTTTTTCCAGCTTCAGGCAATTTCATTTACTGCTGCCCCTATTAGAATCTCCACCAGTTCCTTATTATGTAAGTTTTCATTTCCTCCAGTAAGCAATGAAAGCAGTAAAAAGGTTTCATTTGAAATTATTTCTTGATTTATTATATTCTCTAACCAATGGACTACCTTGTAACAGAATTACTCTACTTTTCAACAAGAAATCCACATACTGTATGCTCTAATCTTGCTTTATACCCACAATCTCTCCAGCATATTTCTGGTATTTCTCTATTTGTTATTGTTGTGCCACCCTCTGGAGTTTGGCCAGATCTATGCTCACTGCATCAACGATGCTGTCTAAGCATCTCATACTCTGCTGCCTCCTCTTTTTGCCCTCAATCTTTCCTAGCACCAGGGTCTTCTCCAGTGAGTCCTCCTTTAGAGGCCAAAGTAATTGAGCTTCAGCTTCAGTATTTGACCTTCCAAAGAACAGTCAGGGTTGATTTCCTTTAGGATGGACTGATTTGATCTCCTTGTAGTTCAGGGGTCTCTAAAAAGTCTTCTCTGGCACCACAGTTCACAGATGTCTATTCTTCTGTGCTCAGCCTTCCTTATGGTCCACAGCCATACATTACTGCTGGGAAAACCATTGCTTTTGTCAGGGTGATGTCTCTACTTATTATTATGCTGCCTAGGTTTGCCTTTGCTTGCCTCCCAAGGATTAACCATCTTTTTATTTCATGGCTGCAGTCACCATCTGCAGTGACCTTGGATCCCAAGAAGGTAAAGTCTGTCACTGCTTCCATTTATTCCCCTACTATTTGGCAGGGAGTTATGCAGTGATGGGATGACCCCGATTCCACCCAGTTCCCCGGAACCAGTAGGAACAATCACGGAGGGTTCTCCAAGAGGGTAGCCCATTTTTACGGTTATTTGTGTTTTGGGTGGGTGGTTGTGTTTTTGTTTAATTTTTATTTTATTTATTTCTTTATTTTATTTATTTAAGTTATTTACGGGTTTGTGTTGTAGCTGTCTGGGTGGGTGGGTGGGTTGAGTGTGTGTGTGTTGATTTTTATTTTTTATTTTAGCCCCGCCCACAATGTCATGATGTCATGGCATCGGCTCCACCCATGACATCATGACGTCATGACATTGGCCATGCCCATGACGTCCGTGACATCATGGTGTGGTAGTAGAATTTTTGTCATCCCATCACTGGAGTTATGTGGCTGGATGCCATGGTCATGGGTTTTTTTATGTTGAGTTTCACTCTAGCCCTAGCCCTAGCCCTAGCCCTAGCCCTAGCCCTAGCCCTAGCCCTAGCCCTAGCCCTAGCCCTAGCCCTAGCCCTAGCCCTAGCCCTAATCTATTTTTAGATTTAGCTGATATTGAAATGTACGGCTGAGAAATCCATAATTTTCTCCAAGTATTTTCTGGCATATTAATGTTTAAATTTGTTTTCCTCAGGATCTTAATTCCCATACTACTCCCATATTCTTTATCCATAATATTTGTATAAATTAATGACATTAATCTTTTTTCTTTATTATTATCCTTTTCTATGCAATAATTTTCTACCTCTGTTAGTAATCTGTTAGGATATGAACTATTACATAATTGAATTGTACATTTTCTTATCTGAATTAGTTAATATTTGAATAGTTCCCCCCTCTGCAATTATCAATTTGAAATTGGTTCTCTTTCTGTGAATAACTCTGATTCTATACATTCCTATTCCCTTCCATTGCTTAAATTGTGCATATTTATCTTGGAATTTAAATTTGGGATGTTTTAGGAAAGACCATAAGGTTGATATAGAGGGGACAAACATTTTCAGTATTCACACTGATTCAGTGGTAAAGGGATTTTGTAGCTGAGTCTTATTTTGGGGAAATTTTAATATGTATACATTTAATTAGGTTTGTTTATCTCCCCTCTTTCATTTTAGTCAAATCAGGGGCCTCATTGTCCTGTTTAAACTTAACATTTTTAACTATTTGAAATTCCTCACAGTGTTTTATTAGATGTGATATGACCAACCCTATTTTTATGCCTAATCCATATTTGTCATATTTCATTTTTCCAAATGAACTTTTAAAAAATACTACAGAAACAGGGTGAAGATGAGGGGGGGGGGAGATGGAAGCAGTAATGTTGCGTGAAATTCAGCCGCCCGGGGCTGAAGCCAAATTTGCCACCTCTGATGGATGCTGGTGCCCGCTTCAGCTAGGGCTTCTGGGAATTGTAGTCCAAGAACACACATAGATGAAAAAGCTCTACTCAGCGCCACTGGGTGGAAAAATACCATTAACCCTGTTAAATGCTCCCACGAAGGGGAGAATAGGCATTGAAAATGGTGGCTTTGTAAAACCAGGAGACAAATTGCCTCGAAGGAGGTATTTATTTATTTATTTATTTATTTATTTATTTATTTATTACAATTTTGGGGGGAAATTTCCCACCCTAGGTGGTGTACATACAAATATCAAATAACACAACAAAACACACAACAAATAAAAAACAGACCACCCAAACAAATACATCCAAAAATAAAATAAAATAACTGGTGTCTGAGGGCACTAAGGATCAACTGACTGGCTAATTTATTGCTAAAGGGACCACATCCTGAAAGGCCTTCTTGAATAAGAAAGTTTTTAATTATTATTATTTTTTAAGATAGCCAGTGATGGGGCCTGGGGCAGCTCCACCAGTAGTGTTTTCCACAGCATTGGTCCCACCACCGAGAAGGCTCTATTTCTAGTTATGGACTTTATAGCCATCCTCAGGATCAGCACCTGGAGCTTCGTAGACTGTGATAGATGGGTGATGTGGGAAGTTGTTCTGAGGGAGAGATGCTCTTGACAGATAACACCTGTCAGGGAGCATTGCTGGGCAGCCCAGTCCCAATACCAAATAGTAGAGTGGTAAGGCAGAGTAATGCCACCAGTATGGTTGATGGGGTGGGTGGTAGCAGCAGGAAACCTCCCCTCTCACCTCCCCATTGGTGGAGAGGGAGGAATGGGTGGGGAAGCGGTCCTGCAATCAGCACTGGGAGGGGGCTTGCCCGTGACATCACACATGTCCACATGCCCTACATGCCCACATATCCTACACTGCAACAGGGGATGGGTTAGAAAATTTGTGATCGTCACATAATTTGTTGAGAAGTCTATACTACTTTTGTCCCTGTGCATGGGAATTTGTTCACATTTTTGTAGATGTGAGGCTAGCTTCACCTATAGGAAGCCTACTGAATGAATGGGATTTACATAAGCAGCCTACCATTCAGAGATTCATTCAATGGATTTACTCTATTTAGGACAAGAATTTGATACAGCATCTGTACTTAGGTTTTCTATGAGGAAGATGTTTTCTTTCAGACTACTCAAAAGAGGAGAGTTGTAAACCTCAACATTATAATGACTAAATTGTAAAACAATTTGCTTATATGCAAATTATTTGTCTGCAGGAAACTTGGTTAAGATTTAAAGAAAATATCCACTGTTTCAAATTCTAAGGAGCCTTTTTAAATAAAATGTTCAAAAGATCCAATTACATAATGCAGAACTGTCACTCTATCAAAGCAGTTTCATAAGCCACCTTTTGAAAGGAATAATTTTCTAGATTCTATGAAAAGATCATCCTTCCTTCCTTAAAATTTATAAAATTATCCCCTTCTAAAGTGTCCTTCCCCCTTTTCCATAAATGGAACTAAAAAATAAATTAAAAATAACTTTCAAATGTTCTGTAATGTCACTTTAGAATGTGGAACAAGAGAAAGAAAGAGTCTTTTTCTCATTGGGCAACAGTCTTAGTGACAACAGATGATTAGTTTTCTGACAGGAGTGGCTTTTCATTTGCCTTGAAGCTATAATGGTGTTAGGAAGTAAGCAAATGCTTTGTCTTGTGCCTTTAAAAATATGGGACACAAAACCACCAGGAAACAAACAACCACTGAAATTAATGAGAACTGTGCAAAGACATTGCCATAGACTGATTTGTAAGGTTTTGCTTATTTGCAGGAGGACACATAGATCTCATGAAATATTGGAGTAAAAGACTGCTGATGCAATGATAATAATCTGCTTTTTTTGTAGGGTTATAGAAATGTCAGCAACCGGCCCTATCACTTCCTGGCAAATAGGAGGGGAAGAAATGGAAGCAGTGACAGACTTTACCTTCTTAGGATCTAAGATCACTGCAGATGGTGACTGCAGCCATGAAATAAAAAGATGATTAATTCTTGGGAGGCATGCTAAGAGAAACCTAGGGAACATAATAAAAAGTAGAGACATTGCCCTGTCCACATAGTCAAAGCAATGTCATTCCCAGTAGTAGTGTACAGTTGTGAGAGCTGGACCATAAGGAAGGCTGAGCACAGAAGAATAGATGCCTTTGAAATGTGGTGCTGGAGGAGAGTTTTGAGGGTACCCTGGACAGCAAGGAGATCAAATAAGTCAATCCTGAAGATGTCAGGAAACAACATCTTTTTCCTAATGTTCTGAAGGCTTGAGGTTGTAGTTTTAGCTAGGCCTCAAAAATCCTTTGTTCTCTCTGTCTCACAAGACTATGTGTCACAAGATGGTTTGTTTTCAGCCAGTGTTCCTGCCTACTATCTCTCTAGTCCCATGTTTTGACTACATCCTAGAACACTCACTGTACACGTATGTAAACAATCATTTGTTATGAGAGAGTTTTCCTCTGTTCCTTGATTGGCCAAGGTTAACCCACCTGACTGCAGAATCTCCATTTTGCAGAGAAGTTAGTTCGTTTGTTTTTGTATCTCAATGGCTTAAGATCTTTGCCTAGGGGTTATGCCTTTTTGCTTCTTCAAAATGGTTACCTAATGAACGTGTGGACTATTGTTCTGTTTGCTGGACTGTCTTATGCTACTGACCTATGCTTTATGAACCTGATCAATATACCTGATCAATAAACCTTCGTTTGCTTGAGCAACGTCTCTTCATTGGACTAAAGTGTAAGAGAAGCATTGCATTCACACACAAGCCTCTGAATACGCTACCTGTTTAAACCTCCTTGTGGAAGAGAAGCCGCTAAGGGCTGTAAAGCTGCATTGCTGGCCAGCTCGCCCTCTGGGGGTTTTGGTATAGGAACCTTGGCAGAGGGGGCTGGCTGGTTTTGTAACAGAAGAAAATCAATCCTGACTGCTTCTTGGAAGGACAAAAAATGAAGATAAAGCTAAAGTACTTTTGGCACCAAACAAGAAGTGAAGACTCATTTTGAGAAGGCCTTGATGCTGGGAAATATTGCAAAAGGAAAAGGGGGTGGCAGAGGATGAGATAGCTATATGGCATAGAGCTGAGCGGGCTGCGGAGGATGGTGGAGGATAGGGGTGCCTGGCGTGCAATGGTCCATGGGGTTGCAAAGGGTCGGTTGCAAAGAAATACCTGACCATGGGAAATGGTAGTCCAATCTACTGGGATGAAACACAAACCATACTTGAACCTACCATGCTGCTGATATTGTCTTCAGCAGCACAACAGTGCTTTCTCCTCCCCCACCCCACCCCCTACTTTATTTAGTGCTATTGCTTGGATAAATGCAAAACAGTATGTGTCTTTTTGCCTATCTGCTATCCTCTAGTTTCTAGATACAGTCTTGTTATAACTGCATTCCAGTAGCCTAGGCTACAACTTTCCCAGGGTTTGTGGCACAAACAGGATCCAAGTTACTCCAAGGAAAATAAGTTTGAAGAGAAATAAAGGATCTGCTTTTCCTGCCTATTGCAACTGGAGCATCATTCTGGTAAAATGAAGGGAAAGAGGTTCTTCTGTGACTTGGATTAAAATCTGGGTTTCTGAAGAGATGTGGCTGTAATACTACAATTGTGAGATGAGTGTTATGAGACCAATATTTTCTTTCTGAGCTAAGAGACAATGAATTCAATGCTATTTCACTCCCCCTGCTATGGTGATAGCAAGGACAGAATCTTTTCCGTTTATTCTAAGACACTTGCCACAAATATCTTGCCAGTACAAGCATTTTAATTGTAATGGTTCTCAATTCTTCTTCAGCACACAAATAAATACTCTCAAACATAACACAGAGAACCTTGTTTGTTGTATGAAAAGATGTTGCCTTGCTTTCACCAATGCTGCTTCCTGTATCTGTTTCTTTCCAAACTAATTAATTCTTCTGTAAACAATATTAAAAAGTTAGGGAATGTCAAATTCAGCCATAAAAAGTCAGTCATGTAAAGTTTCACTTTTGTCTGTACCAAGTTTTTAGGTGTGAGTCATGTGCCTCTGCTTCATGATTTTAGACATAAAGTGAAAAGGCTCAAACAAATTAAAACAACAATTTTGGGTTATTCTATTTGCCTTCCTGTTTAAGAATAACTAATATCTCTAAGGTGATCTCGGCAAACCTATGGGCTAGACACATCCATTTGGAAAAATACTGTTGAAAATGCTTAATATTTTATCAAAACCTTAGTTACTTTTAGAGAGATTGCTGCCTATTATTACAATTAGTTATTCGTATTGCTTCTGTAATTTCCACACCTATTTTCCATACAGAATATGTTCAAACTACATTATATATATTTTAAAATGAATGAAAAGAGCATGATAAATGACCAAAATGTTTTCTAAAAATCAGCCAAATACAATGTGAAGTTAGAAAATCGAAATCCAGTTCTTAGTCCCAGATAAATCAAACACACAAAAATCCCATTGATTGAATAGATTTACTCCAGCTGAGACCAATAGATTTAGGTTGAAGGCAGACCAAAACTCACAGTGGCAGAGCAGTCCTATCTCATTCCTTATACAGTAATACCTCAGATAACGCTTACCTCGGATAACGCTAAAATCGCATAACGTTAAGTAATCTGGGGAGGAGAATTGGATCAAATAACTTTAAGGTCCTATGGGATGGATCGGATAACAACCGCTAAAGCCTGTGCGGTTACAATTTATCTCTATGGAGCTTTAACATTATCCGATCCATCCCATAGGATTTTAACATGCATCGGATAACACTAAAAATCGGATAACACCAAGACTTGTGGAACCAAGTCTTAGCGTTATCCGAGGTATTACTGTACATGTAAGCTGAGATGTTGGAGCTTCCAAAACATAGAAAGTGTCACAGGTTTTCAGTCACTGACTCTCTCTGTGCTGTCATTTTAATTCACTGATTCCCTTCCCTTGAAGTCAGTGTCATGAAACTAATCTATGACAGCTTCAGAGACAGCATATATTGCTAGCTAATTAGAGGAAGATGCTGAGAGAGAGGGCGGGGGGTTGGATCTATAATGAACATCTGGAAGATGCTATATATTTTATAACTTCTCCCAAACCATACTATCCTCCAAGCATACCCCCTTCACCCAGCCACAATTCAGGCTTCAGAGAGGCAAAAACAGTAGATGTCTTCATGGACCTAGGAAAAGTCTCAGGATTTCTCTCTCTCCATTGTTGGAGGCTGAGTTCTAACTTATAGTCTGGAGTGCCATTTTTGGAACTGTTCAATTGTAGTTTAGAAATATTCCAAACTCACTGGGAAAAGAAATAAAGATCTCCTAAAAGTAGCAGTTGGGATTCTGTCTATACTCCTCTGGGGAGGCCGTTTCACATTTATGGCAGCACAGCAGGAAAAGGCCACTAAAAGACAAACAGAATAGCCTTTGAAACACAGCAAAGACTAATTTAGTTGACAGAGCAGAACTTAGGCTGAGGGAGTAGTCAACGGCACCTCAGAAACCCTTTTTTAGGGGGATGTAATTTGGTGAAGCATTTCCCTACACTGAACAAACCAGATTCAATGTGGTATAATATTTCCCTTGAACTACATTCAAGAATGAATCTCTGTCCATAGCATGTGATGGGGTACACAGAAAGCGCTTCTTTCAAAACTGTGGTACTTTTGAACCACAATTGGGCATACCCTGGGAAATGGCCACTTTGTGCTGGCTAACCTTTCTCACACTATATCAAGTGAAAGGAATTGCGGAATGAGCTCACCAACAGGTGACTTCATTTTAGCAGTTTCACATCTGGCCTACACATGGAAGAAGTACCAAGAAAGGGACTGCAATTCAATCTAAATTGGGATTGCCTCCAAGACATCAGATGAAGACAGAGACTTGGAAGAGTAGCAATGAAGGCATTATTAAAAAATCATCAAATCTGTACCCAATCATATGATTGTATCCAATCATATAAATAGATGCAAAGCTGGTCAGTAAACAAAAACCTACAGGAAAAAATTGATTCATTGGAAATATGCTGCTGAAGGATCTCTCCAAGGATATCCTGGACTTTCACTAAGACAAACAAGTGGGTCCTAGAGCAAATCAAGCTTGAACTGTCTCTCAAGGTAAAAATGATAAATCTGAGGTTATCCTACTTTGGGCACATCATGAGAATGTCAGATAACAATGGCTTGGATTGTGGAAGGCCAAAAAAAACCAAATAATAGATGGATTGACTCCATGAGAGAACCACAGGTTTATGTTCCGAAGATCTGAGCATGATTGTTGAGGAAATGTTGTGATTAATCATCCATAGGGTCACCATAAGTAGACAAATTAACAGCACATAGCAACATCAACAAAATGAAGAAGGAAGTAACGGCTTTCATTTCGTAAGTCTTAATCACCATTATTACCATCATCCAAACAAGGCTGTATGAATGAAACAATCAATGAGATAGGAAGTAACTGTGGGGAGGTAGAAAAGAAAATATAAATTCTGGAAGTAGGGTTGTGAAAAGGATCAAAAGCTATATTCTGTTGTTACTTGTTTAGTCTCCTTTGATCTTTGACCCCAGTATCTGTTTGCAATTTTGCCTTTCATCCTGTAACTAACTAAATTATAGGTCTAGAGAAGGGTGATCTTGTTGTAGAAAAGTGTCCTAGTTCCTGTGTTGCCTCATCCTGGGCTTATAGCAAAGGTATTACCAAGTCTCAACAGTGGTTCTGGTGTAATAAGCCCTAGATTTTTCATTCATGATATCTACTTGCATCCCCTTTTCTTTGGGGACAAGACTACATCATGCTCTTTCCATAATGATCAATAACCATCTGTGGAGGTGGAAATATGTCAAACAAGAAGGCAGTGAAAAGAATGGATTAAGGTAGAAGTATGATGAGCTGACAAGGCACATGACAGAAATGTGATAATTTGCAGGAGCTGCATATCTTAATCCATGGAGCTTTCTTTGTAACTCCAGGTGCCAGAACTTTAAGATAAGAAGTCTTGTATTTACTACTGCTAATGAGAAAATGTATCCTGACCACAGACAGAAGGCCAAGACTACAATCATGAGCTCACAATGCACACAACAGAACTATGATAATTGGCAGCAGCTGAATATCTCAACCCATTTATCTGTCTTTGTAACTTGAAGTTCCAAAACTTTATGATAGGAAGTCTTGTATTTACTCCTGCTAATGAAAAAATGTATCCTGACCAGAGAGAGAAGTTAAAGACTGCAACCACAAAAGATTCCAACTGCTCCAATGTCAGTAAACTCTCAGTTCCACATAAGGTTGACCCAAGGCTATTTGTAGGACAATTCTGTCTTTCAAGTGCCCATTGAGTAAATAATTATTGAAATTCAGGAGTAAGCCACAACTGAAGTAGTCACACAGAATCAGTGGCATTTTGATAACTCAATTTATCTGTAAATTCCATTGATATGCTGGGATTACTCTATAACTATTGGATTTCAGTCAGTACAACAGAGATGAGATTCAGTCACTATTGATATTCAGTGAGATGGCCATCAATATGAGAAAGAAGGGGGATTATTTTCTTGTAATTTTAGAAGTGAGAATTTGTGGTATTTATAAAAACACAATGGTAAATTTTTGTTGTTCAGTCGCACAGTCGATTTTGACCCTTTGCGACCCCATGGACCACTGTCCGCCAGGCACTTCTGTCCTCCACCATCCTCCTCAACTCGCTCAGTTCTGTGCCCATTGTCTCTACAATACCATCTAGCCATCTCATTTTTGGCCGCCCCCTTTCTCTTTTGCCCTCTACCTTTCCCAACATCAAGGCTTTCTCAAGTGACTTAAAATTTTTAAAAAAGCCCAATGTGATATGTCTCCAATTCAATACTTGACCATCATCTGAAAGTTTGGTTAGCATTTTGAACACATCAACTAGTTTTTAATATGGCCAAAATTAAAATTTAGACACAGAATCTCTCTTTTTTCCAGCATAATTGTAGTGCCATTTCAATAAACCTAATAATTTTATAATAAGTCTTATTGGAGGCCAATTCCTGAATAAAGTGCTTAGGATCAGAACTGGTAGACAAATCATCATTAATAAGACATTCTGGCCCAGTCTGTGCCCATATAAGGGGATACAGATAGGTCCCCACCTCATCCCAAGGGCTTTTCAAGATATTCCATCCTGGTCCTTGTTCAGGTCTCATTGTTGCACAACCCTGCTGTCTTTGTTACACAATTCAATCTATGACTTGCCCTTGCTGTTTTGATTTCCCCATTCTTAGGAGTGGGTTTTTCCACAAGTTCTTTTACAGACCTGAACAAGGACCAGGATGGAATATCTTGAAAAGCCCTTGGGATGAGGTGGGGACCTATCTGTATCCCCTTATATGGACCCACCTCATCCCAAGGGCTTTTCAAGATATTTCCATCCTGGTCCTTGTTCAGATCTGTAAAAGAACTTGTGGAAAAACCCACTCCTAAGAATGGGGAAATCAAAACAGTAAGGGCAAGTCATAGATTGAATTGTGTAACAAAGACAGCAGGGTTGTGCAACAATGATAGGTAGTGTTCGTCTCCAAAGGTTCAGTTTTATTTTTATAGTTATTCTTCTTTTTTCCAGCTGCCAGCCATGATCTCACGGACAGACAAAGCAGCTTCCTCAGGCAGCCACACTTTTAAAATGTTCCTCTCACTCAGAAACGAATTCCTCTTTGATTCCCTTGCAAAAGAGCAATGCTAGAAGCCTGGTCTTCTCCACCCAGTTTCAGTCCCTTCTTTTTTCCCCTCTGCATTTTAATTTCCTTAGATGTGGAACTACTGGTGCTGCCTCTACAAGGTTTTGAGGATTTAATCAATGATTTTGCAGCAGGAGAGGCAAGGAAGGTTTGCTTCCGAGGTTAAAAAAAAGTCTCCTTCATCTTCCTTAGTTTTTCTTCTTCTTTCTAGATTTTTAATATGAAGTATGAATGCTGGATTTAACACATGGTATCCATGATAAAACTGAGGCTGTTGTGCTTTAGACACATCAAGATAAGGCAAGGTTCTCTGGAAAAGGCAGAGGGAAGTGGAAGGCAGCAGGAGAAGAGGAAGATAAAATATGACACAAAATTGATTCCTTAAAACAGGAGTGGCCAAACGTTTTTGGCCAGGGGCTGATCACATGGTTCTGCAGGCTGATCATAAAATATGTCCACAGCTGTCATAAATGCATTTACAACAGCTGCAGGTGCATTTATGGCAGTTTGCACATGCATAGGAGCATTTGTGCATCATGTGCAGGGCACATCCGCTTTGGGTAGCAGTTAGGATGCCATGGGCCAGATGATTTGGTGCCATGGTACGGATCTGGCCTGTGGGCCATAGTTTGGCCACCCCTGCCTTAAAGGAAGCCACAGCCTTGAGTTTACAAGAGCTGAGCAGGGTTGATGAAGAAAAGACTATCTGGAGATCCCTCATTGATAGGAGTGCTATATGTCAGAGGCAATTTGATAGCATGTAACAACAACAATATGCATGGCAGTCCTGCTTTACCCCATTACTACTTCAAGGCTCTTTATTATACCCTATGGTCATTCTGGAAATGGACAAATAACTCATATTTCATTCATATTTGCATATTTCATCAAAGTCACTGCATCCCATCTAATCATTAGCCATATTTGATACATAGGTGTGTTTTACATAGGTGTGGTTTCTGATTCTTCCCTATAATAGCTGGTGGTTAATATCCTGAAATCTGTAACTAATAGACTTCGAACCAAAAGTTTATAACTCCAGAGGAGCTCAGTGGATTGGTGCATCTGCCTCTAGCAGAGTTATATGATCTGCCACTTCTGCAAACTTAAACAAGCTGCAGAATGCTAAAGCCGCTAAAGTAGCTAAAGTACATCTTGGTGGTTTATACCTAGGAGGGCAACTATAAGTTTTAATTTACTTTATAGCACAAAATTAATTGCTGTCACCTGTGTGATCAGGAAACATCTTTTGAGAGTCACATAAACCCAGTCCTTCTTCCTAGATGCAATTGTGTGTCTGTGTATCCATTTGTATATCACTTTGTGCTACCTTGAGTTTGAAGAAGCACTTTAATAATAATGACACAAGCGCAGGTCTAATTACTGGCTTCCTTTCCACCTGCTTTTTAGCTTCTGTATTGGCAGCTGTGAATTAGGTAGCATTTTTCAAGGAGCTTGGGTAAGAACAGCCAACATCTGTTAAATAGGAATATGTATTTGGATTTCCTGATATTTTTATGTGGAACGTGTTGAGAAACTAGCGTACTGGTAGAATTTGCTTTCATTAGGCAAATGTCCATTCCGCATTAGCTAAGGAATTAATTGAGTGATGAACCTAGTACATGCTGGTACTTAAAACAACTTCCCTTTTCTCCCTAGCACAATCATGCTCATGATATCTGTACATTTCACTTTTCCTCACATTCACTTTTTCAAAAAGCTTAGTTCTTTCCATCAAATTTTAGAAAGTTCATATCCAAAACAAACGAAATGAATTTCTCAGCTGAGTGTACTGACCAAATTTAATATTAGCGATTCCTAGTAGAAAATATTTTATATTGCCTTCCTACCATGTACTGTATCTGTAAAAAATGTCATTGAGGGAGGAAAGGTGGCAATGCTAATAAAACAGCACAATTGAATTTATTTATTATTTATTTATTTACTCATATTTATTATCCCGCCCCAATCGGGTAAAACCCGACTCTGGGCAGCTTACACATAAGTTAAAATCAAATTTAAGCCTATAATAATACAATACTAGTTCTAATTTAAAACTTTAAAAGTTCACAAAGAACATTAAAACAAAACAGAAAGGGTGGCTTACAAGGAACTCAAGGTCAGTCTTATAAGACATAAGTTCTTAAGGCCCACTGTCTCACTAGGTGAATCAGTGAGTTTTACTTTATCTCACATTTCTTTCAGGAGAAAATAAGTCAAGGGCTTTGCACTGAATTTGAGGGAAGAGGAAATGTGAATTTTGGAATGCAGCAAATTAAAACAAATGTTCATCCAATGTATGTAGGTTTCATCCTCTTTTTACTGTTACTTGGAGAGTATAAGGGCACTTAACATGTAACACATTTGCCTTGGAGTTGTATTGTGGTAATTATACCATTTGTCTGTGTGTGCTCAAGTGAACTGCTGTATATTTCCTTCAGTGTATTTACAAATCCATTTACTGGGGAATAAGTTTATGTTTTAACAGCAGTGGTAAAGGTAAAGGTATAGTGGCATAGGTAAAGATAAAGGTCACCCTAGCTTAAAAGCTAGTCATATCTTACTCTATGGTCCAGTGCTCATCTCTGTTTATAGCCAAAGAATCAGCACTGTCTATGTCTGCAGATGTTTCCATGGATATGTGGCAGGCATGCCTCAACATCAGAGTGCACAGAATGCTGTTTACTTTCCCACTGAAGTGGTCCCTATTTATCTACTTGCAATTTCTTGCTTTCGAACTGCTAGGTTGGCAGGAGCAGGGACTAAGACGGGAGCTAACTCCGCTGTGCAGTACAGTAATACCTCGGATAACGCTAAGTCTTGGTTCCACAAGTCTTGGTGTTATCTGATTTTTAGTGTTATCCAATGCATGTTAAAATCCTATGGGATGGATCGGATAACGTTAAAGCTCCACAGAGATACATTGTAACCGCACAGGCTTTAGCGGTTGTTATCCGATACATCCCATAGGACCTTAACGTTATTTGATCCAATTCTCCTCCCCAGATTACTTAACGTTATGCGATATTAGCGTTATCTGAGATAAATGTTAACTGTACTCAGTAATCAAACTCCAACCTTCCAGTCATCTAGTTCAGTATCTTAACAACTTGAGCCACCGCAGTCCTGGGCATAGGTATATAGCTACAAAAATAAAACAATTTACAAGTCTTCATCATGGATGTGTATATCAATTCATTTTCCATGTGACCATAAATGGATTTGAAAAAAATCCAGGTCCCAAAAGAAGACTATTACTTTAGCAACAAAAAAACAAACTTTTAAAACTGAAAATAGCAAGTAAAATTGCTTAAGAATGACAGAAGATGGAGAGGATGGTGGATGATTCTCCTCCCAATTAGTGTCTAATGGAGGTGTCTATTAATAGCTGGTCATTCTAGCTCTGACAGTTTCTGTGACTTGCAGGGATAACGTAAAAAAAGTTATTTGCCCTAATTTTAGAAACTTGTTTAGTGAACTTGTTTTGCAAAATAAAAAAGAAAGGAAAAAAAAGATGGAAATAGAAGAAAAAAAGCACACCCACTATAGAGCTAAGTAAATAACATGCATTGATAACAAAAGTTCATAAACCATACTCCATTTGACTTCTTGGATCTAGACTTGCCTTTAGTGGAAAATCATTAATTTGTCCTTTTCCATATTCAATCTGTCCAAATTATTCAATTACATTTTTTAAAAAAATACTTCAGATTGATATATTCTTTTGGTGCTTCATTCGGTTTATTCAAAAAAAAAATGCTTTGTGCTTTGCCAAAGTAATTATCTTTATTGGTCCCATATTGCAATAGCACTTCAGTAAAGCATTTTCAGGGTGTCAAGTTATATTAGCCATAAACTTTCTCACAGAGGAAATGGTTTGAAATACCATTCCAGTGGTGACACTTCAAGAGATTTTAGTGAGTGCTTCTGCCAGGTGATTAAATTGTTTCTGCAGACACACAATATCACACTAAATGTACTTTATTTTAAACTGTTGATGTTTGGTCAATTTAGTTGGGATGGAAAAGAGGCATTGCCCTGTTTTGAAAGTGCTGAGGCCTCAGGAATAGTGACTTCTCAACAGTGGTCAACAAGAGACTCCAGATATAGTCTCTGTCCACTCCCAATCTGTCTCTCTCTGGGACTGTTTATTCCAGGAGTTCTCAACCTTTTAAACCCAGGAGCCAGGTCACAATCCCTCAGACAGCTTCGGGGGCCAGGGGGGGCATTTTGTCCTTCCTGCACCACATGGCACTTCCTGGTGTGATGGAGGCGGTGGGGACCACATGAAATGGTGCCATGGGCCTCATCTGGCCTGTGGGCTTCAGATTGAGAATCCCTGGTTTATTCCATACCTGGCATGTTTCTCATCACAGCTTAGGGACATTTTTATTTTTCTTAATGCTTCTCATAACTCATTCTTTCCAACAAGTACAGTAAAACCTCACATAAAGAGTGCCTCACTTAGAGACTAACTCGCTTAAAGAGCAGAATATTCTCTGAATGATCGCCTTGCTTTACAACTAAAACCAACAAAAAACTCATTTAACAACTAAATTAGGTTTCACAATCCCCCCTGCCAGAAGTCACAATTGGTCACTTACAATGGTGTTTTTCTTAAAGAGCAAACTCGGTTAAAGAGCAATCCCATGGAACGCATTATGCTCTTTAAGTGAGGTACCATTGTACCTCAATATTGTTTTGCATTTGCTACACCAGCTAACTTTTGAAATTTGCAGTTAGGAATGTGAAAATTCTATCAACAAACATACCAAGCTCTTTCTAATCTGACTATGAAGAAATTTGAGAATTTAATATTTAAAAACAAATCACAACTGCATACTGTCAAAAACATTCTCCCTATAGCCAGCGAATAAGTGTATAATTGGACTGTGCCACCCTTGGATACCATCAATGGTTATTGTGTGTGTGTTTCTGGTTTTAACTATTGTAAGCCACCCAGAGTAGGAAAATATTCCAGATGGGTGGTATAGAAATTCAATACAGTCAAACTTTGCATAAAGAGCCCCTTGCTTAAAGAGTAACTTGCTTAAAGAGCAGAATTTTCTCTGAATGGTCACTTCACTTAACAAATAAAACCAACCAAAAACTCAACAAACAAATTGGGATTTGCAAACACCCCACCACCACCACCAGAAGTCACAATTGGTCACTTACAATGGCGTTTCGCTTAAAGAGCAAACTTACTTAAAGAGCAATCCTGTGGAACACATTATGCTCTTTAAGCAAGGTACAACTGTAGTTAGATAGATAAGTATTTTTTCTTCTTCTGTATCTAGGCCAGACTTGAAAATGCCAAAATGAAGGCACCTTTTGGTGAGTGCATTCTACAGTTCCTTTCACCTGACCTAGTGTGAAAAAGATTAGCCAGCAACACAAGGTTGCCATTACCAGGGTATGCCCAATTGTGGTTCAAAAATACCACAATCTTCTAGGAGGCTCTTTCTGTAAGTAAGTAAGTAAGTAAGTAAGTAAGTAAGTAAGTAAGTAAGTAAGTAAGTAAGTAAGTAAGTACTGGGGACTGCATTGGCTTAAGTGGTTAAGATGCTGACTGGGAGGCAGAAGGTCAGCAGTTCAATTCCCAGGTATTGCATGACGGAATGAACGCCCGTCTCTGTCCCAGCTCCTGCCAACCTAGCTGTTTGAAAGCAAGAAATTGCAAGTAGATAAACAGGTACAACATCGGTGGAAAGATAAACAGCATTCCATGCACTTCAGTGGATAGGTAAACAGTGTTCCGTGCACTTCGGTGTCTAGACATGCCTGGCACATGTCCATGGAAATGTCTGCAGATGCAGACATCACTGGCTCTTCAGCTATAAACAGAGATGAGCACTGAACCCTAGAGTTGGATATGACTGGCTTTCGAGCAAGGGTGACCTTTACCTTTACCTAAGTAAACAAACAAACAAGACAATTCTGAGTTATGGCACATCTTCTATGTAGAGAATGCATAGAAGTAGTTCACCATTCCCTTCATCTGAGGTCATTCTGGGTCTGTGCAGCTTGCACAGAGGCTACACAGAGGCTACATGGCTATACAGGCTGGCTCTTCTCCCTTGAGGCAAAATCTGCCAACCTTTAGCTCTCCAATTAGATACCTAAACCACTAATCTATCCAGACAGCATATTCTTTTAAAACTAACTGAAATGAAATTCTCACCCTTTTGCACCTGCCAGATGAGTACACAGTGTGAAGTAGTGGTTAGAATGACAGGCTAGGACTCAAGAAGCCAAGGTTTGAATCCCTGCTCAGTCATGGTAACTCACAGAGTGTAGGCAACTGCTAAAGCCACTTCTGGTATATCTCACTTGAAAGCCCTATTAGGATTGCTATAAGTCAGCTACAACTTGACAAGAACAGATGGTTCCCAGCATAGAGAGGACTATGTTTTACCTCCATGACATATGATTGTCAAAGATGAAAAGCTCCTTTGAGGAAAAACAGTGAGGGATAGCAAAGCCTATTGCAGCTTTAATGTAGTTGAATAGTAGAAAGCCAAAGCCTGACTGTTAGGCCAAATATCTGTCAAATAACTTTGACTGATGAGTCTGTCAAATTAGTTTTTCTCCATCAAATGTTCATTCTTGATTCCCCCCCCCTCTTCTTGACTATTAAAACATTTGTACACTTCCTTATGCTTTTATTACAAATGATCTGAAACAATATCCTTACCCATTTCTGATCTGAAAAAAAAACCTATCCTAATTGTAGGTTTATTTCATATGGGCATGCTCTGAATGTATACATGTTAATTTCAGTAACTGATTGAGGGAGGGAGGGAGGGAGGAAGGAAGATTTATGGCATGTCTAGGACTAATAGGTTTATATTAACACGAGTTTTCAGTGGACAATAACTCCATGCATCTGAGGAAATGGGTTGCATTACATAACAACTCATAGCAGAGCAAGTTTGTACTTCCTTCTTTGGGGGAGGGGAAAAAGTATGCAAAAAGAGAATGCCCTACTTGCAGTGATGGGCAGCAGCCAGTTCGTACCAGTTTGCTAGAACCGGTAGTAGCTTTTCCCAGTGTCCCAGAGAACTGGTAGCAGCTTTTGAGGGGAACTACCTCAGGGGCTTACCTTTTCGCCGGTTATATTTTAATGGGTATATTTTAATGTACATTTAATGTGTATTTATTTTAATGTGTATTTTTATGTGCTTTATGTGTATTTAATGAGGATTTTATGTGTTTTTGTGTCTATTTAATTTGTATTTTATGTGTACTTATTTTTATGGTTTTTTACTTTGGCTCCACCCATGTCATTGGCTCCGCTCATGTCATGATGTTGGCTCTGCCCATGACATCATCATGTCATGATGTTGCCTCCACCCATGACATCTGCTTTGCCCATCACTGCCTACTTGCATCTTGGAGGAAGAGGGAATAATGCTGTTAAGGAATATGTGGCATTTTATTTTATTTTCACTGTTTTATTACTTTTCATTTAACTTCATTTAATTTTCTTATGTCTACCTTACACAATAGGTACCCAGCATGTTGTGATGGGCTCAAGTCCCTACTTTATCGTGAAAACTTGCAGGGTGGGGGTGAAGGGTGGAATTGGCAAAATCACACCTTACATTTCTCACCTTGAAAGCCCTAATAAGGTCACAGTATTTTAGATAGGATTTATTTATTTTTATTTTATTTATTTATTCACGTTTGTTATCCCGCCCCAATCGGGTAAACCCGACTCTGGGTGGCTTACAGCATAGCTAAAAACACATGTAAATAATGAAAAAAAATTAGAGCAGGTGCAGAGAAGGGCAACAAGGATGGACTGAAAATCAAGCCATACAAGGGAAGACTGACAGAAATGGGCATGTTTAGCCTTGAGAAAAGGAGACTGACAGGGGAGATGATGATAGGACTCTTCAAATACCTGAAAGATAACCATAAATAGGAAGGGCAGAATATGTCCTTAATCACCCCAGAGTGCAGGATATGTAATAACGAGCTGAAATTACAGAAAGCCAGATATAGGCTGAATATTAGGAAAAACTTAATGATTAGAGCAGTATGACTGTGGAACCAACTGCCTCATGAGGTGGTGAGCACTCCCAACACTGGAAGCATTCAAGAGAGAATTGGACAAGCAGCTGTCATATTGTTTTGATTCAGATTCCTGCATTGAGCAGGAGGTGGGACTCAATGGCATAAAAGGCCTCTTCCAATCATTTAGTCTATATACCGTATATATATTTGTTAAACTTTCCCCCAAACTTGAATAACTTAGAAAATGTTATAACTTTTATTTTGAGATAATAAGTTCTGCTAGTGTTAAATCCACCTAGCTGTGGATGTTTACTGAAAACATCTACCTTTTTCAGGTTTGTGACTTGGAGGTTGTTTTCAAGTGCAGTGTGAAGCTGGAAGACCTGAAATACAGGGATAAGACACTTCAGCAGGAAGATTTCCCCTGCCATCAGAACGTTTTACCATCTTGGAAATTATTAATGCCAGGACTTGATGGCACATAACATGCACCTTACACCTGGGATTCTCAACCTGCGGCCCATGGGCTGGATGCAGCTCACACAGTGGTGGGCTCCAAAAAAAATTACTACCACACTGTCGATGTGGTATGGTGGGTGTGGCCAGGGAAAAAGCTCTGCTTTGCACCCCAATTAAGACTACTTTATTGCAAAACTTGGATGGGCAGGCCCAGCCAGAATTTCTGCTACCGGTTCTGGCAAACTGGTGCGAACCTGCTGATGCCCACCACTGAGCTCATGGAACATCCCGCCACACTGCCTCCACCACACCAGGAAGTGCCATGTGGTGGAGGAAGGGCAAAATGCCCATCCAACACCCAAAGTTGTCTGAGGGAGTGTGACCCGGCCGCCAGCTTTAAAAGGTTGAGAATTCCTGCCTTACACAAATGCTTTTGACCTGAATGTCTTTCTGAGAAGCTTCCCATGTCACAAAGGTAAAGCTGCAGTGATGCAGCCAAAACTCTGCTCATAATCTGAGTTTGATTCCAATGGCATAAGGCTGACTCAGCCTTCCATCCTTCTCAGGTTGGGAAAATGAGTATTTAGTGTCTTGGGGGCAAAATGCTAATTACCTTGTGAGCCACCCAGAAAGTGAACTAAGTGCTATGGAGCAGTATGCAAATGAAGTTGCTTCCTCCTCCTCTTCCTCCTCCTCCTTTCTCCAATTGCCTGCGGGGGAGGAGAGGAGTGGCAGTCAGCCAGGCAAGGAGAAAGCCTCCAGCAGCATGGATGAAGCTGGGGATCAAACCAATACAGACCTGGCATCGCCCTCACCCAGGGGCCACCTCAGCTCTCCGGAGCACCAACCCCCATCCTCTCTCTCTCTCTCTCTCTCCCTCTCTCCCTCCCTCCCTCCCTTTCCCGCACCCCCTTCCCTCTGCCTGGGCATTCTTCAAGGCAGCTTTTGTGCCAGGGCTGCTGGAGGGGGACCAGGATGGAGCTTAGCAGTGATGTCATGTCGCAAGCTGTGCACCGAGGTGCCAGGCAGGGTGCAAGATCTCCCATCTCTGTCCCAGATCTTGCCAACCTAGCAGTTCAAAAGCAAGAAATTGCAAATTTAGGTGAGATTTCATGGCATCAAGAGAGAGAGAGTGTGTGTGTGTGCGTCACTGTTGCCCCTCCTGAAAAATTATCCCCCCCCCCCATCTAGAATCCTTGCTACAGCCCTGGCGAATGGACCCTTGGCCATTAAATTGTGATAACCAGCTTGGCATTGCATGATTTTCATGGCCCCTCCACATTGAAGAACCAGTTATGAAGAGATGAGTAGGTGTACCCATAATAACTGGCCATTTAGCCACTACTATGTTCCAATGCAGGTCAATTAACAGTTTGTTATACAGTTAAAGTTTTGGAATAAAGTGGCCCAATTGTTTCACCAAGGAAGTTGTCACTTGTCCTATTTCTAGGGGGATGGAGTGGCAAAGTCCTTTCAACCCAGAATAATTTCTGACATGAAATTATTATAACACAGTTAGCTATTGGTTTGGGTTTGGTTATGTTCTGCACATTTGACAAAATGTGCTACTTCACTGAAGTTTGACTTAAGCAGCTCCTTTAGGCATCATGGTGTAGAAATTTGATTCCACAGTAATTAATGGTTTGTAATAGGGCTCAGATTTGTCAATGGAAGTTCTGTGGCTTAATTAGATCACCAGGGAAGTGTCATAATGAAAGCCACCTAATGAAAATATTAGTGACATAAAATCATTTATTTATGTTGGGAATATTGGTGACGGAACTGTTCCGCATCTAGAAGCGTTTTTCCCTCTCTTCAAGCATTTAGCAGATGTCCTCCCAATGATCTTCTGCAGATTGTCTCCCCATCTGCTTGGAAATCATGTGTTTCTATCTTATATTTCTAGACATAGAGCTTCATATGTCATGTTAATTTTTTTAGAAGTTACTTCCCCTTTTCTGTAACATTGCACATCACTCACATGATTTAAGCATATAATCTGTGTTATTGTAACATCTGGTCCTCTTATCTCTATTACATCTCTCTTTTCTCTCCATCCCTTCTGCTGATATTACTATTGGAATATAAGAGACAAAGATTAATTACCGCAGACTCAAATCTCTACAACAACAATTCTCAATCTTTCTGGCCATCCAGATATGTAGGACTTCAACTCCCAGAATTCCTGACTTTTGCCCATTCTGGCCAGAGGTTTCCGGAGCTGAAGTCCAAAATATCTGGAGGGCTAAAGGTTAAGAACCACTGCTTCACATCTTCTTCCCTACTCCTCCCAGCCCAGTGATTGCCGTGGGAAATGGAAAGACACTAGTTACTATGCTGAAAGTCTGTGATCCAAGTATACCCAATGGCCAATTGATCAATTGATTTAAGTCCCATGCTCCATTTCAGTCACAATGTGTAAGATATTTCCTTGGAGTAAGAAAGAAATTCTCACACACATGGCTTCAAGAACTCAAATAGAGTTTCATTCCCTAGTTATACCCAATGTGTGCTGCTCCATGTCTGCAATGGCGATGACAGCAGCAGCAAATCACCACTGATAAAAGGTATTTTGTCAGTACGGCTTCATAGTATTGTGTGGGAGTTGTCTGCATCTCTGCAATTGCCTTTAATCATTATTGATTTGCTGCTTGCTACTTTTGCTGCTCTTCCAAATATGCATGTTGTGTAACAGGATTTCCTCTAGTGAATTGTTGTGAGTGACCCCCTATGTTAATGTAGGACTTGGTCTTGATTGGGAAATTAAGAGTCATTATCTTTACAGAAGAAATGCCCCAATGGAGGTACCAGAATTGATTTGTTTATATGGGTTAACACAGCTGCCAGCACTTTTTGACACCCCCGCCCATGGGACCAAATCTCCGTCATAATAATAATTTCGTTTCACAAATTATTCTTGGTTGAAAGGATTTTTGTGGGAGAAATTCCACTCAGGGGATGCCTGAATGAGGCTCCTTTCATATCCCCAAGAGCTGAGACAGAGACAGGCACTCAACCCGTCATGCAGTACCCCTGGTCTCAAACTGCTGA
The DNA here is from genome assembly GCA_030440675.1 of Furcifer pardalis. Taxonomy (NCBI): domain Eukaryota; kingdom Metazoa; phylum Chordata; class Lepidosauria; order Squamata; family Chamaeleonidae; genus Furcifer; species Furcifer pardalis. The sequence continues at coordinate 59,318,798 of CP126897.1, forward strand.
CTTGCCGGCCTTCCAGATAACAAGGCGAGCTTCTTAACCACTGGGCCACTGCCAAGTCTCTATGAACTGTTGTGATGAGTCCCCGTCCTTCAAAAATTACTACAATACCAGAGATCCTGAGGAAACATGTTGTGGCAGGTTGTGACAAACTCTCCTCTCTACCAATACGGACACTTTTGTGTGTATAACAATTCTCCAGCTTCAAATTCGATTAGGTAAGAAAACAGGGCTTTTATTTCGAAAAGCAGGGCAAAGGAATTGTCTTTGCTATGGTACCAACCTGGGAATCAAACAGCTCCCCTTTGCTGTTTTCATTTAACCCGTGCAACTGCTCATTTTGCTATTGATTTTCTTTGTGCAGGAAGAAGAATTCCAAGAAAGCAGATGATAATGGAATCTTCCCCTTGCTAGAAAATGTTTATGCGAAACCAGCATGACAAACCTTGCATTATCCAGCCCCTGTTAACTAGAAGCTTGGAACTCTAGCCAAGCTTGCATTTAAAAGAAGTTACAACTGCTCCATTCTCTTTGAAATCAATTTACTGCTGTGCTCACCATGGTCTCCAGAGAGACACATTAGGACAGTCTCTGGAAAGGTTATTGAATCGTTTTCCTCCATTGATTGTCATGAGTAATGGTTTTTCAAATTTTAACAAAATAAGTTCTAAAATCTGTAACTCAGGGAGAGTCACAGAGAGAATTGCTGCTGTGTAATATCCAAAGCCTGGGTTCTCTGTGATATAGTAAAGTCACCTTTTGACTTTGGGAAGTCTCCAAGGAAGCTTGCAAAAACCAGCAATATAAAACATAAGCAACTAATAAAATAACAACATAATAACAGACATTAACATCACAGGGAAAAAAAGAAGCAGTGTGAAAACAAGGTGAGGATTTTCTGGTTTTCTCTGCCAAGGAGAAGGCAACCATACTGGTGTCATAAAGCAACTTGGTTTGCTTCTCCTCAGTAGAGAAAAATCAATTATATGATTAATATGGAAGAGCACCTTCAGTCAGTCTGAAAATAGAGAGGCTGCCCTTTCAAAAGTCCCTCAGCGTCTTTGACCTGTAGCTGAAATCAGCCTAAAACTCCTTTATAGACTCTGAACTACTTCTTTGTAGGAAGTAGCTCTTTCCACAGATATGTAAAAGGAGTGTGAAATTACTGTGGGACCTTATACCCCCAGGCTCACATTACACAGTCAGTAAAATGGTAGGTTTAAAAGTTAATTTATTAAAGCTAAATGTTAGAAATTGGGAAGTTAATGCATAACTGTTAACATTAAAAATAGAGACCAGTTAATAGGGATCTATTTCCCCTATTAAGTATTCTCTATTCCTTTGGGAATGCCAGATGTGTGTGTGTGGGGGGGGATTTACATGAAAGCACTAAAGAACATATTAAAATTACTTCTAAAAATCAGAGGCAAGGAAACAGAGAACCAATCTACTCAAGAAGCAGGCAACAGTATATTAGAAAGAGAAATACAGTACAGTCAAACCTCGCATAAAGAGTGTTTCGCTTAAAGAGTAACTCACTTAAAGAGCAGAATTTTCTTAACAAATAAAACCAACCAAAACCTCACCTAACAAATAAATCGGGGTTTCCAATCCCCCCCCCCTCACAATTGGTCATTTACAATGGTGTTTCGCTTAAAGAGCAAACTCGCTTAAAGAGCAATCCCGTGAAACGCATTATGCTCTTTAAGCGAGGCACCACTGTAATACCGCATATAACATGTGCACCACACAATGTTAAAACTACATAACATTAAGAAATCTGAAGGAAAAAAATGCACTGCACAACATTAAACCCTATGGCAAGGGTGCTAGAGGTGGCACTCAGGGCCCTCTCTGTGTGCACCTGTGCAGTCACCCCAGCACAGAGTTTGCCCCACTCCCTGCCCAGCAGCCCAGTGGGAGCATGACCTCCCTCCCACCAGCACTGAGTTCACCCCACCCCTCCGCCCAGCAGCCCAATGGGAGCACTTCCTCCATCCTCCAGCACAGAGTTCACCCTTCTCCTCTGCCCAATTGGAGCGTTTCCTTCCTCCCCTGTTGCTGTGTTGCCACTTTGCTATAAATGATTGGGTTTTTGGTTGCAGTTTGGGCATCCCTCTGGGATGTATCTCACAACATCCCCTGAAGTCTGTGCTGGTTACAATGTATCTCTGTGGAGTTTGACATTGTGCAATATATCCCATAGGGCAGGGATCTGCAAACTTGGCTCTCCAGGTGTTCTTGGACTTCAATTACCAGAAGCCCAAGTCAGTATGCCTGCTGATCAGGACTTCTGGGAATTGAAGTCCAAGAACATCTGGAGAGCCAAGTTTGCAGATCCTTGCCATAGGGTTTAACGTTGTGAGATACATGTATCATACAACATTAAAAATTGCACAGCACTAAGGATTGTGGAACCAAGCTTTAACGTTATGCGAGTTATTACTGTAATAACCAGAACAACAAGAGAGAATGCCTCTCTTGTTTGGGGGGGGGGGGATGACAAAGAAACCAAAAGAATCGTTTGTGTAGCCTTCTATCATTAATAAAAATCATTTGTGTTTTAGAGGCTCTCTTTCAGTAATCAGTGAACAAACAAGAAAATGAGGATAAGAGGCCATCTCTAATAGTTAACTCATTAAGTTAACATTAGCTATGCCAATTAATATAATAAAGTGATTGATTAATGAAAAAAGGCCTCTATTGGTCTAAGTACCAAAATTAGGACCACACATGATAACTTGTATCTCACCTTTACATGACTCAGTGATGTGAGCCACTTATTTTCCATGTTCATTTCATTTTCTGTTCCATTCAAGTAGGCAAATGTGCAGCTCATAGAGGACCCAAAAGAACCATATTCAAATGTAGCAGCTTATTGACTCTGTTTGCCAGTTCAACAGAAGGTCTGCTCAACTTCTGTAGCAAGAAAATAAAGCCCTTGATTACACCAACAGGAGCTTTGCTTTTTTGAAGTTCCTTAATCAATAATTTCATTTTCTGTTTCATTCAAACAGACATAATTTGCAGCCTCCCACGGCATTAGCCGTTCAACCAAGCTTGCGCAGCTTCAGCAGTTGGCTGGGCTTTCTTTTGTTGTGTATAGAGAGCCTTAGAAGGAGGATGGGAATCATCGCAGCTTCATCCTGTACGAAGGTTGTTGATTTGTGGTTTTCATCCAAATCTTTCTAATGTTATACATGGAAAACTTAAACTACTATTCTTGCACACCCCACCTCCAATTAGACCATTGAATGAAACTGCTTTGGGTGCAATAGGAATTGTTCACTATAGCCCCTAGTAGTCCCCTGGATTTGTATATGGAGGCTCTGAGGAAGCTTGTAGGACAGGGATTCTCAACCTGCAGTCCGCAGCACCATTTCATGTGCCCTCCCTGCCTCCAGCACACCTGGAAGTGCCATGTGGTGGAGGAAGGGCAAACTGGCCATCCAGCCTCAGAAGTTGTCTAAGGGAGCATGACCTGGCCCCTGGCTTTAAAAGGTTGAGAACTCCTGTTCTAGGAAGTCACTTATTCAAAGGTTTTTATACTCTTAAGGTGAAGAAATGTGCTTGAGAGGAATGGGTCTCAATCTGAGGGCTCATGGGCTAGCTAACATTAAATCCACTCTAGAGCAAAAAACTACACACAAACGTCTCTTAGGTGTAAGAGTATAAGGGGGAAAATACAGATTGAAATATGGATTTATTTCTGGAAAGGTATATCAAGCTAATGTTTCTAACAGGTAAAATGATATTAAGTTATTTTTAAAACTTAATGTCAGAGAGCCTTGTTCTGACATTGGTCCCTGAAAATAATTAATCTAATGTTAATGTGTTTATTTTAACATGCTATTTCCAAGCACTGTACAAAATTCATTTGAGCATTGTCTGAGTCAATCTTCAGAATTTCAATCTATTCTTCTTCTAGGTTCAGTTCTCCAGTAGGTTGTTGGGCACCCTGATGGTTTTTTGAACCAAAAGTGACAGATCTAGACAATAATGATATTTTGTATCCAAAACAGCCTCTAAGAATGTTCTTCCTCCATTGTTTTCTGATATGCTTCATCTTGAATGATTAGCTGTAACAGCCTCAATTTCTTAATATATGACTATCTTTCATTATTGTACGCATTTCATGGTTACTTAGGACCAGTTCTAAAATAAGGAGAGAAGTAGTACGGGACGTGGTGAGAACTTAGCAAGAGAATGACCCTCAATATCCTCTGAATGGAGATGTCCCTCACGTCCACCTGCTCAGATCCAGGAAGAGCTTTTTGGCAAGAACAAACATTCTTGAGGGTACACAAGAGAAAAACAAATTAGAAGATGAAGGAAGGAGCTCACTGGACAAGGAATAATATTAAAGGAGGATATAGCTGAGGAACTCAACCTCTCCTACATAACTTGGAAGACCCTGAATAGGCTGAGGGTTGGAGTCCTAAATGTAAGACCAACATGCTCGAGTGGGGGCTGCTGGCAGACAACAACATGCTGTGAGAATGTGGAAAGATACAGAATCTGGCTAATTTACTAATCTACTACCAGAAACATGTACTGATGAAGATTTAATTTTGGTCAACACAATGACAAAGTCAATAAAGTGGCTTCATTTTGGATGTCTAAAGTTTGATCTGGGCATGAAAGAAGATGGAGGACCTGGTCTTCTTTCCAGAACAAGCTTCAGGGGGCTTCCTCAAAGCCCTCTGTCAGTAATTCCTGCCATGTGGATTTGTATGCTAGTTAAAATAACTGAGCACCAACAGCCCACCAGTTTAAATGTTTCAGAATGTTCTCAGGTAATATTGATCCAGCGCATTACAGGGAATGCAAAACAGCCTGGTGCCAAGAGAGGGGAGTCCAGAGTAGGTGACATTCGAAATGGGCTCTGCTCAGTCATGGCAACTGACCAAAGTTTGTGAACCCAGCAGCTATGTCAGCAGCATCCCATTACTTAAGCTTTCAGGATCAACGTCTAAACCTAGGATTCAATCTTTGTGATGTGACAGATGTTGGACAACAAGGATCTGGAGATGGCCACAACAGATTTTGTATGTGGAAATGGCCCAAAAGGGGACCTTGATAGGTCATCGTACCCCAGTCAGCTCCTTTTGCTCCTGGCTGCTTAATGTGCTGATAATGTATTAGGGCACTATTGATTCAAAAACAGAGACCTTGTGCTAGATTGTGATAACTGGAAAGGTTAGGTACCCAGGCTTTGAAGCCACCTCACAAGCCAAAGTGACGGTTTCTCCTCCACTGCTGCTTAATCTAGTATTTGTCTTCCTGTCTAGACCTTTAGAGAAGCACAGCAGTTCCTGAGACTCCAGGCATTACCCTAAAACTAGGTAGCACTAATCCTGAGGCTAGGCCTAACCATTGACTTGCCACAGAGAGAAACAGCTCCTTGTCAATTCTGCAACAAGAGGAAGAAAAAATCTCCAGTGAGTAGATTTGGGTGCCATAAAAGGGCAGCAAATTGTTATTTATTTACCTTGTTTTTATTAAATTCACAATGCCACAGATAAAGGCAGGTTTTAGTGAGATTTCCTGCCTCAGGTGGTTCTCCTGCATAACTTGGGGTGGGTTTTTTTTAGTTAGGGTCGAAAGTATTGTTTGCCCTTCTATTTCAAGCAGGGAAATGTCTTATGCTGGACCTGAAATCCTCCCTACACTACTCACAAAACAAGTAGATATTTCTGGTGTGGTTCCTAATGTCACCTAAAGCTCTTTCTTGCCAGTTCAGCAGAAAATACTGTATTTTTTGGAACATAAGATGCAAAAGTGTGTGTGGGGGGATGAAGGTGTGTCTCATGGTCTGAAGTTTCGGAATATTTTTTTCTTGTTTTCCTGCTCTAAAAACTGTATGCGTCTTATGGTCAGGTGCGTCTTATGTTCGGAAAAATACGGTAAGTCACAAATATTGAATCCTCATTTTCTTTTTACTTTAAATGTAACACAGAACGTATATTGCACCACAAAGCTGTTGATGGCTTGTCAGATGCAGAAGAAGAACCACTAGTTAGGCATAGTAAAAACAGTTAGGCATAGAAGCAAACTTACTGAGACCCTGGGATTGTCTGATGTCAGGGATTCTTGCTTGGTGAGTGTCTAACCAGAAGTGTCACCCAATGCTCAAGTCTCAGAAAGTCCCACATTTTTGGCTTTGGCCAGGCTCTGCCACCTCCTCCTTCTGTTTCAACCTGCTGCGGGCATGAGTCAGAGGAAATGCACTGGAATAACAACTGGCTCCTTTGCAATTTCCCTGCTGTTTCCCTGGTGCATGTCAACTGCAGGTCAATGCCTTCATCTGAGCTGTATTGTGACTGCACTCCGGGGAGAAGCTGTGGGAATGGTTGTCTGGTATTTGCCATGTTGGGATACAAGCAAGATTGCAGAAACAGAAGTTGTGATAAGGTGTTGTTTAAGAGCTCTCAAAAATGCTATCTGAAGCATGAGGCTAATTTCTAGAAAGACTGCTAGCTAAAGTTCCCGTTGGATCACTTCACCTTAAATAAACCATCATTGGAAAGCAATGATCTGCAACCTTTTTAATGTTACCCCATTTGACATATTCAGCAAGGTGGAAGAGGAAAGGCTCGTCAAATGAGCTCTTCAGCAATATTGGGTCTGAAAAGCAAACGACATCATTGGCTACTAACTGTGACCAGACGCGTGGCATGGAACAGACTGTGTTCATCAGGAGTAATCAAATAACATCTCCACAGAGAAAGGTTTGATAGGCAACATTAACTCCCAGAAAACCAATTAATAAGCAAGCACATGGTGAAATCTTCATGCCCTATCCCTCCACAGGAGAGTATTACAATGTATCACAGCTGAGCTAAACAACATGAGTCCTAAAACCACTCTAGCCTTTGCTTCTTCCATTCCTTCTAACAAGCAGAAAAAGCACTTGTTCATCTCCCTGTTCCATGAGCCAATGGTGTGAGGTAGAATTTGGAGGGGCTTGGAAGAGTTACTCTTTGGATAGTGCTTCTAGAATATGATCAATATGCTGGATGGGGAATTTTGAGAGTTATACTCCAGAAACAAAGCATATTTCAAGCTTCTAGTTTGTACTAGTTCCAGGACAGGAGATGGATAGTCCTTTTGATGTTGTTTTTCTGAAGCTCTCATCAACCCTAACCAGTTCATCTGATGGTGAATGGTGGAAGCCTTTGCATTTTAACAACATTAAAGAGTCACATATTCACTATACTTGTGCTAGAAAGGGGGTTCCCAAACTATGGCTTGTGGGCCGGATCTGGTCCATGGTGCCTAATAATGTGGCCCGTGCCACCCACGCTGCTCCTGGAAGCAGACTTAAATGTGCCCGTGCATGCACAAAACACTGCCATAAATGCACGTGTGCTGTTGTAAACATGTTTACAAAAGCTGTGGGTGCTTTATGGCAGCATTTTGCACATGCGTGGGTGCAGTGGTGGGTTGTTACCGGTTTGGTCCAGTTTGCCAGAACCGGTAACAACCGTCAGGAGGGAGTCGCCGGGGAGGTGGAAAAACCCCGGGCGACCCTGTTCAGTCACCTCTCTGGGCCCCCTCCAGAAGTGTACTTGCAGACATCCAAAATGGTTGCCCTGATCTGCGCATGCGTCAAACCTCTATTTGACACATGCACAATAAAAAATAGAACTGTGCATGCATCAAATAGAGGTTTGATGCATGCGCAGTTCCGGGCAGCCATTTTGGCTGCCCGGAAAGGAAGCGTGGCACCTCTACAAGCGGTGGCGGCCTTTCCTTGCCATGCCGCACCAGCGTGCCGCTGCAGCAGTTTGCCGTGGCAGCGGTTTGCCATGGTGGCAGTTTGCCGTGGCGGCGGTTTGCCGCCATGCTGTAGCGGTTCCTGCCTGCCTGCTGCCTGCCTACCTAGCTAGGTAAGTTTTACTGGGTTTTTTTTTGTTTGGTGTGTGTGGGGGTGTGTGTGGGTGTGTGTGAGTGTTTTATTTATTTTGGTTTATTATTATTATTATTCTTTGGCTCCACCCACAATGTCATGACATCATGATGTCATGACATTGGCTCCGCCCATGACATCATGATGTTGCCCCCACCCATGACATCCCACCACTGCACGGGTGCATTTTACTTCCACTTCCAGTGGGAGGAACCACGTGACCAGCCCAATCAACCACGTGACTGGTCAACAACCTGAAAAGTTTGGCCACCTCTGTGCTAGATATTATAAGGAAGATTTGGTAAAAAGAAGCAGAGTTTGTGTTTTATCTCTAGTGCAGCTCTCAATATGTAATACACACAAAGCAGAATGGTTATAGCAAGCTGGTGCGCTAGTATGAATTGCACCGTATCAGACTCTGGAGCTGGGTTGTTGATCATTTTCTGGACACTTCCCAAAAATGAAGATGCATTTTGCATTTGGTCAACATGTAAGTCCCCATAGCCACAAGGTGACCCACCATGAACAGACTTTTTGTAAAATTAATCAATTTAATTACCTTGGAAGAACAAGCTAGGTTAGATTGGCAGTGCATTGCAAAATATATTATTGCTAAGAAGATCAGTAAGGTGTCCAATCTAAGGAAAACTTCAGCGGGGGGGGGGGGGCAGTATCTGCCATCTTCCACCTGTGGTCCCAAATGTCTCAGTGCTTTTGCAAGGCATTCTGATATCTGATTTCCATTTCATTTTGCTGGGCTGGTTTTGTCTAGGAGCAAATGTGGTTGTGTTTCACTGATTTTTAAGACAAGCATTCCACCCTTGAAATTTTAATCAAACGCATTCCACTCTTGCAGAACAAAAAGAAATGAACATAGTATCCACAGAAAGATAATGCAAAGAAAATTAGCATTCTACTGATCCTTGCAAGTATGGCATAATCAACAACCCGCCCTTTTTCTGTTAATACAATCTCAAGAGTGTCAGAGCTCATTCCATTTAAAGATGCCATGGAAACATTGCTAAATTAAAATGCCTAGCCTCTGCTTAACTACACTTACTTTGGTTTTAATAAGTTAGTTTGCGTGATATGTATATCCAGTGATAGTACAATTGTTCTATCACTGGATATACATATCAAGCAAACTAACTGCAGTCCTAAAATTATGTATGCTCAGCAGCACTGTGCTAAATCTGGCTCTGTATTGACAAGGTCTCTTTGGCACATAGCATGAATGCTGTCACATCATTGCATAAAATGACTTATATCCTATTTCTCAGAAATGGCCAGCTCAGAGCTCATGGGTCAGATTCAGCTCCTGAGGCAACTTCATCTGGCTTCTGCCTATCCTATCAAATTTTAATCAAGTTATGGTAAATGCTTGTGCAATAGATTTGCAAGAAATTAAGATTTATTCTATAGCTTTTCAGACAAAGGAAAGTACAGTAGTTCAGCTGCAAAATCTACAGCATGTTTACTCGGATGCACAGCCTGTGTATTCAATAGAAGTCATCTCTAAGCAAATGTATTTATGATTCCTAGCAGTATAATGATCTGGCCTGAAAGTAATTATTAACCCCAACTATGGTAGACCCATGAAAGGACTGGCATTTATCTAAGTTTTAACTTACCATTCAGCATTTGATTCAGTAGATATGTTCTGGATGGGACTTCTTTGTAATGCTCAAGCTATGGTCTGTTGTCCAAGTCATATGACGTCCATAAATCTAGCATAGGGAGGTATCCAAAGCTACCTTGTAAAAGTGAAAGTGTTGGTACCTTCAGTGAGTATCTGCTCAGTTTCTGTCTGCACAACATAGATAGATAAGAGCTATGCCAAATGAGTGTCATAGCCCACCATTCTGTCAGTTGTGTTCTTTTTCTTTCTTTTTGTCTAAGGTAAGACATTCTAACTTCAACAGGACTTGCTCTCTTTTAATCGAAGTTCAATTTATTTTCACATTTGTGTATGTGTGCAGAAATTCTCCAGCAGTTAAGGACACTCTGAAAATGACATTCTCAAAAACATATCTACTTTTCTGTGGACTCTTAGCAGAGGTCCATAGCTGGATAAAACATTGTACTTGTGCAAGAATTCTTTGCATAAGGTAATACAAAGTTTAAAAGATTATTGAGAAAAAAGCTGCAGAGGAAAGAGCGAGTTCCAATGAAAGGGAGAAACAATGCAGATCCCATTTCATTTAGTTACTGGGACTAGAAATCTGGAACTGCAAAAGATGTTCTTGTCTAATTCATTATTATTTATGGATTGGATCCCCATTTATTCTTATTTTCCTGTTGAAATCAAACTTTATTTAGTCACAACTTCCTTTTTTTTTATTTCAATGTGTGTACTGCAAGGTGATTATCTTTTGACTTATACTATTGGATACGGTTCTTTGTTCAAAAAAAAAAAAAACCAAGCTGTATACAGTAATGTGCCTTTCTGGATAAACTGAATACTAGGATTGAATGCATATGTTAATGCAAATTTTTATTTTTAAAATCTCAGATTGACACAGAAAAAAGATAGAACAAGTTTATGAATGGCCATGTGCAAAAGACATATGAAACAGAATTAGATGGCTCAGATGGTCAAAGGCAGGTTTATCTTCTTAGTGAAAATAACAGCAAGGTTCCATTTGAACTCAACAGTTATTGATTAGGACTTGGGTTTACAGGAGCTAGGCTTTTGTATAATTTGAAGAATTAGAAGTCATAAACAATAGATAACCTCCTAAAGAATGTTCAACACAATAATACAAATTAAATAACTGGTATGCATAGAGTATCAATTTCCTAAAAGGCTGAAAATAACAAAGCATTCATGTAATATACTGCAATCCATAAACTTGTAGTATTGAAGATCTGTTTTAATGCAGTAGAGGAGCTGACTGAAAATGTGATCCAAATGTCACTTGAGAAGAAAGTTCCCTACAGCTCTCAAACTATTTTTTTTTGTGGAAAGTTGAGTTTCAAAATCCAGTATAAATGGCCTCTTCCAAAAACCTCCATATTGGATTAGATCTAGACAAAGTCACACTTGTCTTATGTTATAGACGTACAGAGTACAGTCAACTGATTTCAAGCTATTGATATCTTGATTTTTTAGATACAGTCTGACTATATCTGGATACAACCCTATGTTCTTCATTAATCACCTCGATGGATCAAACATACACTCTAGGTATAGATTTAGGGTAGGAACATAGATTTTTAATAATTCTGATAGTCTTGAATCTATTAGAGAAAAATCAGATAATTGATTAATTGTTAAAAGAATGTGAGTGCACGGAAGGACTATTTCTCATGTCACATAATTTTCAAATTAGTTTGGTTTGGTTTCTGATTGGTCTTTGGAGCTTAAGCACAGGGCTCCTTTATGTCTGAGGCTGCAAAGATGGAACTCTGCTTGATTTGTGTCTCTTTAACATTGAGGTGCTTTTAGTTCTTAACAATGACTCTTTAGAATAACTGTTTCTGCCCTTGGCTACAGCAATCCATTGTCCTCACCTTGACACAGTTCCATGTTTAGGCCTAAACCTAATTTTCAGTGCTGAGTGTAGTAAACCCATTGAATGATAGGCTTTGTTAATTCAGTACTCACTTATGTCCCATTAATTCAGTTGGTCTGGATATTAGCTGGATCTAATATCTTGCACAAAATATTAATATGCATTGCTTACAGCCATCCCAAATGCTTCATATAAATTGTAAAAATGAAGGCTGATTTTAATTTTTGCACTGGTGTGTGGAATATTATGTTATTATAAAAATGTTTTCCCCTGTTTTCAAACTTTGTACTCAATATTAGGTTAAGATAACCAAATACAAATGATGTACTGAAAAAAGCATTTTTGTGTGGGGTGTATGTGCATGAGAGGGAGGGGAAGTCATTAGGGGAATGTACATAATGGCTTTCATTACCTTACCTTGGGTAATATCCCCTGTCTGGAGTATTTCTTGCTTTTCATCTTAAACATCTTCTATACAATTAAAAGGTATAATGCATCATCTCTGTTGAGAAGGGCTTTAAAATTAAAGTATTACTCTGAGAGGAAAATGTTCTAAGTAGAATCTCAAATCAAGTTAACTAGAGTTTTCTAAGCTCAGTCATTTAAGTAATGTCATCTGAGCAGATGTTTATGATGCAGTTATAGCAAATCTGGTAATTTAAGTCTTTTCACCTTTTCCAGTTCACTGTAAATCTAAACTGCATAATAAGTTAACACAAGTGCCCACAATATTGTGAAGTTACAAAAACCTCATCATTTAAGCTCAATTAAATGGGGCCGGGTGAGAATGTACTGCTGTTAAATGTATGTCAGGTCTTTTTCTCTTGCCTCCCGAACAGTCAAGATTTGTGGAGAAGAAAAACAGCACCGGAAACTCCTAATTGATGAGATGTCTTTAGAGTACCACACAACATCAAATAATATTGATTGTCAATTCATAGTAAAGCAGAATGAATTTCTTTTCACATGTATCTTCAGTACCACCATTACAAAGACGGCAAGACCAGCTCTTAAGGATGCTGACAGAAATTTCAAATATTGATTCTGGCAGCTCCTGTTCTGTCACCACACTTAGGAACTGTACATCTAAATCAGGAGTGCCCAAACTATGGCCTGTGGGCCAGATCCAGTCTCTGACACCAATTCACCAGCCCATACCACCCTCGTCGCTCCTAGAAGCAGTGTGGGCTGGATGAATTGGCATTGGGGGTTGGATCTGGTCCATGGGCCATAGTCTGGGCACCCCTGGTTTAAGCAGAGAAAATGGCAGCTTAAAATCTATCTCATCCTGTTGCAAAATAGATTGGACTGTGTATTGTTTTTAATTTTTGTGGTTAAATTTTGATGACCTTTTAACTTTGATGCTTTTATTGGTGTAAATTGTTTTTATGTTTTTACTTTTATTTTTAGTGTCTTGTAAGCCACTCAGAGTCGGGTCTACTGAACCACGTGACCAGCCCACTGAACCATGTGACTGGACCACGGCCCGGAAAGTTTGGGTACCCCTGATCTAAATAATCTCATCAAGCATATAGCAAAAGAAAAAGAAAAAGCTAGCTTCATACCCACTCATCCTTGCTTCAAAGTACAAAGAAAGGTACCATCCACATAATCTTCCAGAGCACTTTATGTTTTCTTCACTGCCAATTTAGAGCGAGTCAGAATAGCCAAGCCTGGTTATTGCCTACATTTGTTTTTACTCTACCAGCCAATCAGGAGCAGGAGCTGAGGGGGTGCTGCCATCTGAACGCTAGATGCCATCTGAATGCTAGAATCACCCAAATGATATATTGCTATTCATCCCCTGCCCCCACAAAGAAAATATTGTGACACTGCTTGAAACAGGCCAGACTGACCAAATGAGCCAGTTGTTGTCGTTGTTGACGTTGTTGACGTTGTTGTTTTGTTGTTCAGTTGCACAGTTGAGTCTGACCCTTTGCAATCCCATGGCCCACAGCATGCCAGGTTCCCCTATATTCTACCATCCTCCTCAGCCCACTCAGCTCTATACCTGTTGCATCAACAATGTCATCTAGCCATCTCATCCTCTCCTGCCCCCTTCTCCTTTTGCACTCAATCTTTCCCAATATCAAGGCCTTCTCAAGTGAGTCTTCTCTTCTCATTTGGTGGCCAAAGTACTTTAGCTTCATCTTCAATATTTGTCCTTCCAAGAAGCAGTCAGGATTGATTTCCTCCAACTTATTTGATGTTTTTGCTGTCCAGGGTAGTCTCAAAATTATCCTCCAACACCACATTTCAAAGGCATATATTCTTCTGTGCTCAGCCTTTCTTATGGTCCAGCTTTCACAACCATACATTACTATTGGGAATACATTTGCTTTGACTATATGGACTTTTGTTGGCAGGGTGATGTCTCTATTTTTATTATGTTCCCTAGGTTTCTCATAGCTTGCCTCCCAAGAATTAATATTTTTATTTCATGGCTGCACTCCCCATCATCAGTGATCTTGGATCCTAAGAAGATAAAGTCTGTCACTGAGGCTTTGTCAATGGTAGTCCTTTTTCCATTGCCTCCAAGCAATCCCATTGCCAATGCTGCCTACACATATACAGTAAAACCTCACATAAAGAGTGCCTTATTTAGAGACTAACTCGCCTAAAGAGCAGAAATTTTCTCTGGATGGTCAACTTAGCTTAACAACTAAAAACAACTGAAAACTCGCTTAACAACGAAATCTGGGTTTGCAATCCCCCCCCCCCCGAAGTCACAATTGGTCACTTAATGCCAGCAATGGCGTTTTTTCTAAGTGTTTCGCTTAAACAGCAATCCCATGGAACGCATTATGCTGTTTAAGTGAGTTACCACTGTATTTCTGTTTCCTCAATAAATGAAGAAGCACCAGCCTGGACCAGGGCATGACTCTCTGATGATGTACCTTCCCTAAAATGAGAAGGCACTATCTGCACATCTTCACAAAGGGCTGTTACTTTATGCCTTGTACTACCAGCTCCTCTTTGCACAGAGTAAGCATGGATGTTGGAAGGCAGCAGCTGCTTCATGGTACATCAAGACATAAGGAAACACAGCAACAGCTGCTACAAATTGAGGAGGTATGGAGAATGAGACTTTTCATAACAGCTGTGATATTCAGCCTACCAGTAGCCCTATCTTCTGCAGAGTGAATGGGATAGCTTCTGAGTTGAATTGCCACTGTTCAGGAAAACAACAACAACAAAAACAACAACCTGCACAATGGTATCAGTTTGATACCTGTGGAACTATAATGACTTCATCTCAAGGAACATTGTGATTTGTAGTTTGATAAGGTCTTTGGAATCATCTGCTGGGGAACAGTAGAGAGTTCTAAGTACAGTATCTCATTACTACAAATTCCAGGCATTCTTTGGATACAACCATGGCAGATCAAGTAGTATCAGAATGATATACTGTGTGATGCAGATATGATTATAAATTTGTTCTTGACTTTCTTAGCTCCACAGTATACGTCTTCATAAATTTCCCCATTCACCTGTCAAGTGTCTCTAAATAAGAAATCATAATCACCATACCTTCACTCAGGTCACCGTAGCTCAGGCATCTGAGGTTAGATATATGTATGGTTAGTAACTCCTGAAATCAGAAATGTCTGTCTCGCAATCTATGGGCCTACTGGTAGAGTCCTTAATATCAAGCTTAGGTTTAAAGCGGGAGGAAAGGCAAAGGAGGATTATGGGTTTGCTTGCTTTTCTGTCAAATGAAGCTGCCCAATGGTTTGGTGGATTGCAGGCCTAAGTGTATATAACCAGTGGTGGGATGTCAAAATTTTTACATCATCATAGTGTGGGTGGAGCTAATGTTCTGACATCATGACATCGTGGGTGGGGCCAAATAAAAATAATAATAAAATAAAATAAAAATAAGCATACACACACACACACACACCCCTCAACCCACCCAACCACCCACCAACCCACAACACAAACCAGTAAATAAATAAATAAATAAATAAATAAATAAATAAATAAAAATAAAAATTACATTAAAATACACCCACCCACCCAAACACCTACCCACCCACCCCAAACACAAATCAACCCACCCACCCACCCCAAACACAAACCCGTCACTTACCTGTTAGTATAAGTGCCTGGGCAGCACCATGTTGCAAGATGGATATGGTCATCGTACTGTCATCTCTAGGATAATATGCTTTAATGTAAATGTAAAACAGCTGTACCTCCTTAAGGGTTCTCCAATTGTAACAGTAATTGGAACAGCACAGGTGTAGCTTATTGAAGAGGTAACTCCAAGACTTTGCTTAAAAATCCCAACCCAGGCCGCTAGGCCTGCCAGCCGCCAGGCCTTTTTAGGACCTGTAGTAGTACGTCAATATAGGTAAAGGTATTAAATACACATTAAAATACACACAGACATACCACATCCAAAGGTGAGTCACTTACCCTGGGGAGCAGGCTATAGGGAGCTTCAGGCTAGCAGCTTCTCTTCCTCCTCCCCGCTTGGGAGGACAGCAAGGCAGCCGTGCATACACGCCAAGCACTGTAGACATGCATGCGCACCAAGTGCTTGGTGCGCATGCACAGTGGGGGGACAAGTGAAAAGGTAAACCCCAAAGGTGGTTCCCCCAAAAGCTGATATCGGTTCTCTGGGACACTGGGAAAAGTTACTCCCGGTTCTGGCGAACTGGTGCAAAACTGTTGCATCCCATCACTGTATATTACTCTATGTTCAATCTCTCTTCAAACACTGTTAGGCTTCTAACTATGTATTTATGTTCCCATATATGTCTAGCGGACTGTTTTGAGTAATTAAGGGTAGTCTAAGTCTTATATTCTAGATAAGCCAAGGATCTGTAGGGAAGCAATCATCTTGATGCTGGAACTCAGTTGTAGAATTTCCATACTGAGGAGGCTTATTCAACTGATGGCAACCCTGGGGCAACATATGCATGATTCCTTGGAAATGCAGAACTGATGAAAGAAACAACCATCAAATTACTCCTCTTCTATGACATCCTCAGTATATACCTGGTTCATAAGACCTTAGCTCAAATCAGATTTCCCTTTGGAAACTCACTAAAGGTAAAAGAGTAGAACTGAGAAAATCCCACTCCTTCAATATCTCCTTTTCTTTGTAAATCCGTTAGGGTTGCTATAAATCCATTCCAACTTGTCAACACTTAATGCATAAATACTGCAGTGGCTCAAGTCACTAAGATGCTGACAGGGAGGCGGAAGATCAGCAATTTGATTCCCGAGTACTGCAGGATGGAATGAGCTCCTGTCTCTGTCCCAGCTCCTGTCAACCTAGCAGTTTGAAAGCAAGAAAGTGCAAGTAGATAAATAGGGACCACTTCAGTGGGAAGGTAACAGCATTCCATGCACTCCAGTGTCTAGTCATGCCTGCCACATGACCATGGAAACGCCTGCAGAAGCAGACAGCGCTGGCTCTTCGGCTTAGAAACAGAGATGAGCACTGACCCCTAGAGTCGGATACGATTGGCTTTCGAGCAAGGGAAACCTTTACCTTATGATAATAATAATTTCATGTCAGAGATTACTCTGGATTGAAAGGACTTTTTCTGGAGAAACTCCACTCAGAGGACACCTGGATGAGGCTTCTTTCATGTCCCCAAGTGCAGCTCTTGGGTATAAAAACCAGTCTCCGGCTCGGCCTTATTTTTTAAGGCTTTATAAAGTCACTTTATTGACACTTTTATGGCTAAGTGCCCAGTGAACTATTATTATTTTGTTACATTGCCATTGTGTTTACATTGGCTTTAATTAGAAGAACAATTCTGGCAGGACCATAAGTAGTACAAACTGTGAATGCTATATTTCAGTAGCAGTTACCGTAGCACTAATTTTAAAAACTGATTTTATTCTAGTTCTTTTAACTTTGAATGGATACGTTTTTAAATGATATATTTTAGCTACATTTTAAGCATTTAAATTTTTAAAAATTTACCTGGATATGTTTTTAAAATAATATATTTTAAGCATTTAAATTTTTTAAAATTTACCTCTCATTTTACTGTGTTGGTTGCAGACTGTAATAAAGAAATTGATACATTGGATTTAATGTGTAAATTGCTGAATTGGAAAGAATTGAAAGGAGGATATAAAACACAAAAAACAACAACTAAAAATGGAAAATTGGGAGGATTGTCAGTAATCATATCTGAATGCTGACAGTCCAAGATTAATTTATGAACGGCTGAAATTGGATGCATATATGTCCCAGTTTCAAAATGTTCACAATTGAAAGGTGTTCCACTCATCTGCAGGAATGTTGACCCTCTGTGATATATATCTTTTTAGACAATTGTGAAATTTGGCTTGAATCCTCAAAATTGACATGAAAATTTATCTACCCTTATTTATCCTAAAGTCTGGTAGTTCGGGGGGAGGGGGGGCTGGATATTCTGCAGCCATTTAGTTACATTCAGTTATCTATAAGAAATGGTAAAATACTCCAGCCCCCACTTGTGTTTGTCAGATGCATCACTAGAGCAGCCCTTTCCCCTCCCTTAAACTCTTCTTTTCTCTTATAGAAGAAGAAAACATTTCTTGGGTGTTGTGACAAATGCAGTAAGACTGATAGCTAATTTGAGTTTCTTTTTTTGCTTATTTCATACTGCGTACAAAGGCCTGCAGCCAGTTCAGGTGACCTTCTCAGTTCCTCACTCCAGTGATCTTGACATGTGCAATAGAACTCAAGTTATATGATCCTTCTCTTAAAATTATGTTATATGTGCAGGTTCACTTCAGGCAAAGTTATGGACTCTATGTCCCAGTTTGTCTGGTCCAGAGATGGATAAAGTTACTTTCTTGGGCTACATCTCCCAGACCATTCTAGCCAGAATGGCTTCTGGCATCCTAGCTGGATCTATGTTTCAAAGAATAATCTTTCTTATCCTTGGCCTGGCCTATGATTCAGACCAAACCTACACAGCACAATTATGTTCTTTTGAAGAAGTTTTTGAAGTCTCAACACTATCAATTTTAAACAAGTACATGCCAAGGTTTTGGCCCTGAGGGCCACATAACGTATGGGATGATGAATTGGTGTCTATCACAAACATGTACACATAGGTGCAGTAATAGCCCAGATAACGTTATGACTTGGTTCCACAAGTCATGACGTTATCCGATTTTTAGCATTATCCGATGCATGCATCAAACAACGCTAAAAAAAGCCCTGACTTCAGGGACAAACCGCTTTAAAGGCAGGCAGGGAAAGAAAGAGACCCAATCGGGTCTCTCTTTTCCTCCCTGCCTTTAAAGCCACCCCCCACCCGCAGCGGTCTCTGCGACTGCAGTAGGGTCGGGGGAAAGGCGTGCCTTTCCCCCGACCCTACTGCAGTCGCAGAGACTGCTTGTCTCTTTCCCTCCCTGTATTTAAACTACAGGGAGGGGGAAAGAGAGAGATGTGATTGGGTCTCTAGAAAACCAATCACTTCTCTCTCTTTCCCCTCCCTGTAGTTTAAATACAGGGAGGGAAAGAGACACAGTTCTCTAGAGACCCAATCATGTCTCTCTCTTTCCCCCTCCCTGTAGTTTAAATACAGGGAGGGAAAGAGACACAAGCATCTCTGAGACTGCAGTAGGGTCGGGGGAAAGGCACCCCCGACCCTACTGCAGTTGCAGAGACCGCTGCGGGTGGGGGGTGGATTGGGTAGTTCTACCCAAACCACCCCACACCCGCAGACCATTGCCTCGGATAACACTAAGAATCATTATCCAGAATCGTTATCCGATGCAAGTTTTTTCCAAAAAACTTGCATCGTTATCCAATTCTAGCGTTATCCGATGCAATCGTTATCCAGGGTATTACTGTACACACATGCATATATTCACATATGTGAGTAATTTAAATATTACATACAGTCTCTACCCTCTCTCCATTTTTCTGAGAAAGGATGCATAGTGTTCACTGCCATTGTACACAATTTCTTGTTCTCAGTGGCAAAAAAAAATGTTTCACAGGTTATGGCATCTGGTCATATTGGAGAACTGTGTAATGAAGAGCATAGTCCCAGAAGCCATGACAGTTGTGTGGTGAATCCATTCCAAGTTTTAATCTATGCTTTACTGGAGCTGTTCACAGTGCTGAATCTTATCCCCAAATAGACCCACAATTTGGTAACTCCATTGAAGTACAGACTAAAATTCATACTGCATTCTTAGCATAGAATGGAGTTGCCAGAATCCAGAGTCATGGAGTGCATAAAAGACTCTGAAACATGCTAATTATGGTGTACAAAACTTCATGGAGCTCCTTTGAAGCATTATAAGGACCAGCTGAAACAAACAATGAAGATGTCAAGTATAAACCCCAAACTTGGGAGTCAATGGCCAAAAATTGCTCACTTTGGCACCAAACTATCTTTGCTGCTACCAGTCACTTCGAAGGGGACTTGAAGAGGCTAAGCAACAAACATGAAAGCTTAATCAAACCTTCACCATCTATTCAGTGTAATGTGTATGGTCACATGTTTCGTGCCAGGATCAGCTTATTGAGTCACCAGAGACACATCCATCAATTGATAAAATAATGACTTTCAGAAAAAAATGTATGCTAGGACACAAGTGTCATGATTCAAGCTTTGCCACAATAACCTGCTTTATTTCAGCTGGTCAATATATGACCTAGCTGTCCTTATTCTTTCTAATTTATTAATATTCATAGTCATTAAGTGTTAGGATTTATAGATAATATTCTCTGTGATCTTGAGAATAGCGGTACTCAAAATGGAGACACTTGTGCTGGTCACATTCCATACACCTGCAAAGCATTGATTAAGTCATCTCACATACCAAGGAAGGTCATGTGGAGTCATTAAGACATCTGTGAGTTACATCACCCTTAGATAAGAAAGGGAATTTCCCAAAGTTACATCACTTGATTCTCATCATTTCTGAGAAGGGAGATAACCTACTTTCACGTGGGAAAGGGATCACATGATCTCATGCACTTGCTAGCCACGTGCAAGGTCAGCATGATAATGACATCAGCAATTATTTGAAGAATGTCAAATTGCGTCATTGTGCATCTGGGAAGGTAACCACTTCAAACAAACCCCTGTTAGATCAAAGACATTTTAGTAATACCAATTAGGTCATCTTCACATACCACTGAATACCGAGCATTCAGGAGGGAGGTGTGAAGAGCTTAAAAATCATATAAAAAGAGCCAGGTTTGAGATCCATCTCAGCCTTCCTTTGTGAAGGCTACTATCATGTCTGACTGATGACATGAACTATCCAAGCAAGCCAGGCATGGGGGCTTGCTGCCCATTGCCTAATAGACATCAGGAACAGAGATGCTTTTTAGGTGAAGAAAGTTATTTTCTTTGCTTTATTATTTTTCTTAGCTTGTAGTGTAGAGTAAATTAGTGTACTTCTTCATTATGTATCCTGCATATAAATGGATGTATATTGTCTTTCAATAAATGAGAAAAAGACAATCCAAGGCTTGGTTACTGAATTACTAAAACCAAGCTACAGAGCAGAAATCTCTACAGAGCAGGGAGGCCTTTGAATAAAGGTCTTGCTGAGGACTTTAAATTGCCAAGTGTCAGCCCAGAGAGAGGGGAAGCTCTGCAGATCTGCTCTCTGTGTGTGGAACTGTGTTAGTGTGGGGAGGTAGCAGAAGCTTAAACAGACTGTTATCCCAGCTACCAACTTTCCCTGCCTTAAAGCAGAAGGCTACCTCTGCCCACACAGACGTAACGGGACTGGGTAAGACTGGGGCTCCAGGAGGTCCCGTTTCCTGATAGTAAAGTGAGGGACTCCGAAGCACATCGTCCACTGGGTCCCTGACAACAAGTAGCTGCCGACGACGAGGAGGGGCTTTAAAAGCAATCACACTTATATACTGCCCCATAGTAGGGTATAGAAGTGTGATTGCTTTTAGTAGTACAGTAAAACATCGGATAACAGTTGGATCGGATAACGCTAAAATCGCATAACGTAGAGTAATCTGGGGAGGAGAATTGGATCGAATAATGTTAAGGTCCTATGGGATGGATCGGATAACAACCGCTAAATCCTGTGCGGTTACAATATATCTCTATGGAGCTTTAACGTTATCTGATCCATCCCATAGGATTTTAACACTAAAAATCGGATAACACCAAGACTTGTGGAACCAAGTTTTAGCATTATCCGGTGTTTTACTGTATTAATAAATTGGAATGTAGTGGCACACAGGGCACTGAGGATGGGTTACATAGGTGGTCTGAGCATGGCTTGCCCACACCTACAATTAAGAAATTAAGCTGGCTTGAGCAAAGGCTCTTACTTATGTGGAGGTCCTACATGTAAGTAGCATTATCTCTTCTGAAGAAACTTCATTCTGTTATGTAGGGAAAGTGGCAACAGAGAACAGAGAATGATATAGCATCCTTTAGAAAAGACAAATAGCAACCTTAGTTCTGCCTTAATATGGTTGAATCTACAGGGGAAAAAGACCCAGTCCTTTTAGAGCAGGGGTGGTCAAACAATGGCCCGTGGGTTGGATCTGGCCCCTGATGCCAATTCATCTGACCCATACATTTTACTTCCGCTTCCAGGAGCGACGAGGGCTGCATGGGCCAGATGAATTGGTATCAAGGGCCAGATCCAGCCCACACGCCATAGTTTGGACACCCCTGGTTTAAGCACAGAAAATGGCAGCCTAAAATCTGTCTCATCCTGTTGCAAGATACAGATCACAAGGCACATTTTACTTCTGCTTCTGGTGGGAGGAACCATGTGACCAGCCCACTGAACCATGTGACTGGCCCACTGAACCATGTGACCAGCCTGCAGGCTTGAAAAGTTTGGGCACACCTGTTTTAGAGTTAAATATTTGAAGTTTGTTTCCGTTTTTCCAACATCATTAAACCCAAATTAGAAGAAGGGGGAAGGAGCTCACTGGACAAGGAACAATATTAAAAGAGGATATGGCTAAGGAACTCAACCTCCCCTACATCACTTAGAGGACCCTGAACCAGCTGAGAGTTGGAGTGCCTAAATGCAAGAGCAATATGCTCATGTGGGGGCTGTTGGCAGACAACAACACACTGTGTGAATGTGGAGAGATACGGAATCCAACTCATTTACTGGTCTGACAATTACTGCCAGAAACATGAGGAGTTATGTTTGGCCAATGACAAAGCCAAGAAAGTGGCTTCATTTTGTTTTCATGTTTTGTTTTCTTCCATTCTCAATATGATCCATTTTAATAAGAGAATAGGAACTTCTCATTTTAAAACGTCCAAAATGAAACAAAATTGTCACCCAGCCAAATAAACCATCCATTTCTTGGGAGACTATGTCCCCCCACTCTCATTATCTTTCCCTGTTTTACCATTTGTGTTTAACATTTCTTGAGAGTACCTGGTAGAGAGGCATTTTTATGCTTCCTGCTTCACTCAGCATTTCATTGATGCTGAAATATCTCTTAGGCTGCCTTGGCAGGGCTTGGGGGCTAGATCTCTATTCCTGAGGTCACATTTCTTTGGATGCTGCTGCCAGACTTGCAAGATTAGTTCAAAGCCAGAGAGTGTTGTCTCGGCATTTGAGAGCTCAAGTGTCTCACAGACAAGGGTCCCAAGAGCAGGTGGTGGACCACTCATCAAATCCCTAAACCACGTCAACAGGCCTCTACTTATTCTTGACTTCTTCACCCCCTCCCCCATGTGCCTTCTAAGCTATGAATGAATATATTTAATATCTTGAAAGCATACCAAAGATACGACTAAACTCTTTAATGCTTACAGTCCAGAGTCACGAGGGCAAAAATCTGCAGCTGTTCCAGAGATAATGATACATAGCAAGTGCAAGTGGCAGACAGATATAAAACTGATACTTTGGCTTCGAAGCCCATGATGCAGATGAACGAAAGGCATGGTTTACAGGGCAGGCTGATGGAGTATACATTTTCCTCCATCATCACCTTCATTTTATAAGGTTACAAAATAAAACAAATTCTTCTGACAATAACCAACTGTGAAATAGTTCATGAATGACCCATAGCATGGACCTGGAACTGGAGAGCTAAAAGGAAAAATCCCCCAGCTTGGTGATGAGAAATGTTTTATTTTTTTTTAACTAGGATCAAAACAGTCAGAGACCAAAGACCACTGACAGGTAGCACTAGTTGATGACAACCCTTTCTGCTTTGTTTTCTTTCACATTCCAATTTTAATCTACAGTAAAACCTCGCATAAAGAGCACCTCGCTTAGAGACTAACTCACTTAAAGAGCAGAATTTTCTCTGAATGGTCACCTTGCTTGTCAACTATAACCAACCAAAAACTTGCTTAACAACTAAATCGGGGTTTACAATCCCCCCCCCTCCAAGAAGTCACAATTGGTTACTTACAATGGTGTTTTGCTTAAAAAGCAAGCTCAGTTAAAGAGCAATCCTGTGGAATGCATTATGCTCTTTAAGCGAGGTACCACTGTACATATATACAGTACACATACATGTAATATATAACTGGAATATGCAAGTCCCACCCCCCCCCCCCCGAGTTCCACCTACTGAATTTGACAAGGATCCTGTGCATTCACTTTTTTCACAAGAACTTACTAGAACTGCCAATTATCTTCATATGCAAATACAGACAGAATTACAGATGCTGATAAAGATACTGGGAAGGTTTGGTAAGCCCAAATCAGAAACAAAGTGAATAAAACTCTCATCTACCTGCACTGGTGAAATTCCACAGGCAGTACTTGGAAAGGTGAAAAGTTGTTAGTTTGGATGCCAGAACATTAGGTAGAGGTAAAGGTTGCCCTTGCTCAAAAGGCAGTCATATCCAACTCTATTTTATTTATTTATTCAGATTTATATTGCTGCCCACTCGCTGAGGTGACTCAGGACGGCTTACAGTCAAAACAGCAACAGTACATATAGAATAGGGTATGATACTCTAGGGTACAATACTCATCTTTGTTTATAGCAAAAGAGCCAGTGCTGTCTGCATCTGCAGACCTTTCCGTGGACATGTTGCAAGCATAACTAAACACCAGAGTGCACGGAATGCTGTTTACCTTCCCACCAAAGTGGTACCTATTTATCTACTTGTAATTTCTTGCTTTCAAATTGCTGGGTTGGCAAGAGCTTGAACAGAGATGGGAGCTCAGTCTGTTGAGCAGTACTCTGGTCTTGATCTGCTGATCTGCCAACATTCCAGTCATCAAGTTCAATGTCTTAACCCCTATGCCCCCCCAGTCCCTAGTTCCATAACATTAGAGAATGGTAAAAGCTAGAGGGAAACCATGTTTTTCATAAACGTTTATCAAGGAGCAATGGTGCCAGTACAATATACATTTTTAATGTAGTGCATGACGTGAGCAAATGTATAGGGCGTGAGTTTGCTAGCAAGCTCATCTATTGTTTCCTTTCACTCTGTAGGACCCCCCTTTTTTTAGCCTGTCAAATGTTGTTAAGACTAAGGAACATCCTAAGATCATGCTGAATACATTGGCTCAGACTGACTTACAGTTTTGTGTTTTAAACTTTCTGTGTTCCAAAGCCAGATGCTCTGCTCTACATTTGCATGTTTGGACATGCTCCTTGCATGTGTTGTATCATGTTCAGATTGCATCACAGAAATTGTAGAGCTCATGACTTACATCTGTCTCCACTCCAGGTGAAATCTGAGACCCTCTTCCCATAGAATTGTCCCAAGTCTGAATAGATCGCATAACATGGTAGTAATTAAAATTATATTGCTGGACTGTACAACCCACTAAGAAGGCACTGGGAAATGAGCAGATAAAGTAAACCACAGATCTGCAAGTTTCTTAACCAGAAGTTCCTTAAAAAAAATTGTGCTTCTTATTTCTTTGAGCTTGAAAAACAACTTTTTTCTTACTTGTTTCATTATATTTTGTGCTTTTTCTTACTGTATATACTTGAGTCTAAGTTGGGGGGGGGGGTTAGCCCCCAAATGAGGTCCAAAAATATGACTTGACTTATACTCGGGTCAATGTAAACACTCAAAAATATACCCATACAAGTGTCTAAATTAATTAATGTTACTTTATTTTCATGTGTTTTAATTATTGAAACTCACTAACAACTGCTGCATTTTCCACCCTTGACTTATACTTGGGTCAATCTATTTTCCTAGTTTTAGAGGTCCAAATTAGGTACCTCGACTTATATTCGGGGCAACTTATAGTTGAGTGTATTACAGTATTATTATTTTTTGATACTTTCAATTACTTTTGGAGGAAACCTAGAATTGATATGAGGTTGGCATTTATCAAAATGGTTCTAATGGACACTAAAATGCCCTTCAAAAATAAGTTTTGAAAGTTATTTGGAAATGTCATTCTAACATCAATAAAATAACTTTGCTCCTATTTATGATGTTAATTTTGACTGTTACACAATTGTTATACTTTTTACACTAGATCAGGGGTGCCCAAACTATGGCCTATGGGCCAGATCCAGCCAATGACACCAGAAGCAGAAGTAAAACTCACCCAGCTTCTGGGAGTGGTGAGGGTGGAACAGGCCAGATGAATTGGTGTCAGGGCTAGATCTGGCGCACAGGCTGTAGTTTGGGCACCCATGCACTAGATACATGTAGTGATATTACTTGTAATTTACTATTTATAAGCTCAAATAGAATATTATTCTATCTGATTTTCCTGTCTTCTTCTTCTGTGTCAAGGCCAGACATGAAACTGCCAAAACGAAGCCACCCTTTGGTGAGTTTATTCTGCAGTTCCTTTCCACTGACCAAGTGTGAGAAAGATTAGCCAGCACAAAGGGGTTAATCTGATTGTGGTTCAAAAATGCCACAATCTTTGAGGAGGCTCTTTCTGTGTGCTCCTAAATTTCCTGTGAAACTGTGGCATTGTATGGAATGTACACAGTCAGACTGGCTTTTGGTGGTGGTGGTGGTTGTGGGGGGAATCCAAGCCAGTTTCTGTAAGCAATCTGAATAATAATACAGTAAAACATCGGATAACAATTGGATCGGATAACGCTAAAATCGCATAACGTTAAGTAATCTTGGGAAGAGAATTGGATCGAATAACGTTAAGGTCCTATGGGATGGATCTGATAACAACTGCTAAAGCCTGTGTGGTTACAATGTATCTCTATGGAGCTTTAGCGTTATCCGATCCATTCCATAGGATTTTAACATGGATCGGATAACACCAAGACTTGTGGAACCAATTTTTAGTGTTATCCGGTGTTTTACTGTATATTAATACCATGTCTTCTGGTGTAGAAAAAATATAAGTACAGTAATACCTCAGATAACATTAGTATCGAATAACACTAAAATCGCATAACATTAAGCAATCTGGGGGGAAGAATTACATCGGATAACATTAAGATCCTATGGGATGCATCGGATAACAACCGCTAAAGCCTATGTGGTTACAATGTATCTCTATGGATCCCATAGGATTTTAACATGCATCGGATAACACTAAAAATCGGATAACACCAAGACTTGTGGAACCAGGTTTTAACGTTATTCGAGGTTTTACTGTACTAATCACTCATGATAAATAGTCCAGCTATTATCTTGCAGTGATCAAAGGATTTTTCCTTGGTGTCCCCACCCCCCAAGAGAATGTTCTAAAATATAAACCTCCAACATATAATAGCTTCTGATATGATATTTCAAAAACAACTCGTGGTATGTGCAATAGAAATGTGGGTTGTTTAAATATATTCGTTATATAAGAGACTTTTAAAAAACCCCACCATGGATTCTGTTTTAAAGGCACTGCCAAGAGAAGTTGTTAATGGCTGTTGACAGGTGTTGTTAGGTTTCGTCTCCTTTTGTAGATAACACAAAAACACAAAAGGCTTCAACTAGAACCATGGTGGCAGAAGGCAGGAGGAGGCTATAAAGCATTTTTAAAATTTATTTCCCCACAATTCTGTCATAAGTGGCAGTGGGGCAATCAATGGTCCGTCACAGATACAGGAGCAAACCTAACAGAAGAAACATTACCAGGTGTAGCCAACAACTGTTTTTTTTCTTATCTTTTTTTTTTAAACACTTTTTAAAATTCAGATTCAGATTGTGGTTTTGTGGCACAGGTTAAGAGTCTTTACCCTTTGTCTTCCAGTACCGCTGGTATGAGGTCCACATTTCATTTTATGGCAGGCTTGATATACATTCAGATATATTACAAGTCAGCAAACTAAAAATGTGCAAAATGAAAAATTCAGCCACTAGATAGTCAGGAACTATTTGTTCTTCTAGATCAGTGTTTCCCAAATGCTGGTTTTTGGACTTCAATTCCGAGAAGCCTAAGTCATTTCCCCAAAGCACTGATCAGCCAATGTACTGACTTAGGCTTCTGGGAATTGAAGTCCACTAGTGGGCTGTGTACCCCTTGTTGGGAACCACTGCTACTTTGCACTTTAGTTACCATGATCCATCACCTTTGGCAAATGATCCATCACCTTTGGCCATGTTGGCTGGCCTTGTGGGAACTGAACTTCAGAACACTGAACACTACAATGGTCTATTCTTCTTCTTGTGCCATATCTGATTCTGGCTATCATCATGGCAATCAGCCATGAAGACTCTCCTAAGTGGTCTTTTATCTGCCTTCTGTATTGCAGTGTGACACCCATACCACTGAATCCACCTCTGTGAGTCACTTTTTGGTCCTGAGCCCTTTTGGCATACGAAGTCCTAATCTGCTCCAGGCTAGTATTGATGAAGTTGCTGCCCTCCATCAAGATGTAGTCAAGTGGGATTTGGGGACCATCATTCTTCCCTATAGACTTCACCATCCAAGGTTGTTAGTCCTCAGGATTGTAAGGTTAGTTAAGTGCCACTGACGATCAGCACTGAGCCACTGGCAATATGGTCTACTCTATTATCATAGCAGGATACCCTGTCCAGATTGAGAATGGTCTATTAGGAAGCATAAAAACAGCTATCTTGGAGGTTCATTTTTTAATAGTCCTTCCAGTAATGCAGATTGCAAGTACAGTAATACCTCGGATAATGTTTACTTCGGATAACGCTAAAATCGCATAACGTTAAGTAATCTGGGGAGGAGAATTGGATCAAATAACGTTAAGGTCCTATTGGATGGATTGGATAACAACCGCTAAAGCCTGTGCAGTTACAATGTATCTCTATGAAGCTATAACGTTATCTGCTCCATCCCATAGGATTTTAACATGGATCGGATAACACTAAAAATCGGATATCACTAAGACTTGTGGAACCACGTCTTAGCGTTATCGAGGTATTACTATACTCTACCCATTGCTGTACATATTGTTGTTGTGGCCAGTGCATCATTTAGGCGACAGCCTTTTGGTAATGACAGTCTGTAGATAGATACAAATGTTGGGGGAAAAAATGAAAGAAATATCTGCTGCTAGATCTCTCAACCATTAAATATACTAGACGTGTGCATTTCACATGTATTCTGTTCTTTAAGTCTTCCCCCTTTCTTCAAATGTCTCTTTGTGATCATAACTTTTCAGCAAATATTTTTAATTTTGTCTGCACATCTACTGTCACTAAAACATCCCTCATGGCAACCTCAGTACTAATTTGTCAAATGTTGACCTTTGTGTCATCTTTGTCTTGTCTCAGGTAGATTTAAATCCAGTGGATACAGAGGATATATCTACCCTTTTCTTTTGCAAAACACCTAGCCTTCGTAGCGCACTGAACTGCGTGTAAAAAGAGCTGGACTGGTTCACTCACTTTTCCTTTTTACAAATGTACATCTAGAGCATAACTACATCCAGAATTGTAACCATAAAACAAGTGTAGGCAACCCGTAACCCACATACCACATATAGTGCCCATTTCTCATGTGGAGGGGGGAGGACTTGTAACAGCTTTTCCAAAATATGAAGATCAAGGTGGGGGATATGCTGTGCCTTTTCTATGTTATGACCTTAGAGAGGATTTCTTTTCTTCCCAACCCTTAACGATCTCAACACTGCTTTCGTACTGTTATTATTGTTTGGGAAGGAGCACAAGAGGAAGTGCCTCAAGAGAGACCAAAAAACCCCTCAAAGCTAAGGAAAAGGAAAACTAATGAAAATCAGAATCATAAGTAGATTGATTTATGCAATTCAAATACAGTATAATGATAACAAAATATGTGATCTAAAATTATAAACACAAAGTAAGTGCACCAAGAGGAACTTTTGTTATCATATCTGAATTATATAGATCCATTTACTTATGATTCAGTGTTTTTGTCTTAGCTTTTCAAGTACAGTAATACCTCGGATAACGTTTACCTCAGATAATGCTAAAATTGCATAACGTTAAGTAATCTGGGGAGGAGAATTGGATCGAATAACGTTAAGATCCTATGGGATGGATCGGATAACAACCGCTAAAGCCTGTGCGGTTACAATGTATCTCTATAGAGCTTTAACATTATCCGATACATCCCATAGGATTTTAACATGCATCGGATAACACTAAAAATCGGATAACACCAAGACTTGTGGAACCAAGTCTTAGCGTTATCCGAGGTATTACTGTACTTAGTTAATATTGGCCAGGAAGCATCAGTCTTACTTGGAAGTAAGTGCCTGGCTAGCTGGCTGACTTTTTCCTCCTCCCCCCCCCCCCCCATTGCGCTTCCTAGACCTAGATGGTCTGTTGCATTGGTGAGTGACACTGAACTCATATTGTTGTTTTGAATGTAAAGATATAAACTTATGCCTCCATACAGTGATGGGATGTTACCAGTTCAGACCAGTTCGCCCGAACCGGTTGCACCCCATCAGGAGGGGTCGCCGGGGGGGGAACCCCTGGGTGACCGGTTCGGTCACCTCTCCGCCCCCCCCCCAAAAAAAAAATTCCGGGCAGCCAAAATGGCTGCCCCAAACTGTGCATGCGTCAAACCTCCGTTTGACGCATGTGCAGTTCTATTTTTTAGTGTCCATGCATCAAATAGAGGTTTGATGCATACACACTAAAAAAGAACTGTGCATGCATCAAATGGAGGTTTGATGCATGCGCAGACATTTTTTTAAAAATTGCTACACCCACAATGTCCATGATGTCACAGTGGGGTAGCGGGAATTTTGACAACCCACCACTGTCTCCATAGGCCTGATGCTGATTTTTCTTTTTTATATAGTATTACCTGCTCTTAGAGTATATTCTTTTGTCTCCCCTGTACCTTTGGATTGGCTTTTAAGACTTCTTTAGTGCATTTGAAGTGCCAGGAAACACAAATGGGGAAACATAAAAGGGAACCCCAAAAGAGGCTTTCTCTTCTACATAAAACAAAATGACTGATACACAAAATGTATGAAAGTGAAAGAGGCAGTCATAAAGAGAAGCCAGAAAAAAAGCCATGCAAATGATTTCATTTGTGCGCCGCACAAATGTTCTGATTTTGCACATAGGTCATTCAGTTTTTGCCTGTGATAATTAGGTTGGCCATATGTCCTGCTTGATAGGGAACTGTCCTCTGTTTGAAATAATCCTCTCTTTAAATCCCTAATCTTTTTGAGGTTATTCATTTTAAAAGTTCAAGAACCCTAAAAAAGGAAAGCATTAGAGACCTTAACATTGTCCATCTACAGTACCTGAAGAGAGAAGCTCATAAATTTACCTACCATAGTGGGATGTACTATATTTCTATGTAAATTGTTTATTTGTTCTATGTATGTTCAACCTTCCAATGAGCTCAAGATGGCATATATGAGTCTCCTTCTAAGTCAAAGCAGTTTGCTTCCAATTTGAATCTGTAGTTCTAAAAGAGCATGTAGCATCTGCGTACAGAGCTATAACTAGCAATTTTGGCATCTGGGGCAAGTAGTGTAAAAAGCACCCACAAAACAACTGTGCAATTCATGGCATGAAAATAATATAGGAAGTAATGATAGCTCTGAGCACCTTCCAGCATTCCCCTCCTTCCACAGGGGATCAGCAGCATTGTCAGAGCTAAACACACACACTGAAATTTAGAATACCATACATTTTAATAACCTGCTTTCTAGCCCAGATGTTTGGTCTATTGAGGCCTGGACTGACCTGTTGTACAAGTTGGGTGGTCTGGACCACTCACATGATCCAAGTAGATCAGACCTTTGGTAATGTCATCTTCCAAATCTGGGCCAGAGCCTTTCTCGACCTTTTCCTCAGAGGCACCTGGTATACCAATCACATTTCCTTTCATTTTCCTTGGCAAACTGATCTATTGGTCATGTGGCCTACAGAAAAGCAACAAAATTCACAATGTAGGACAATGTGCCACCATCTTGTCCTAAAGTGTTTTGAAACGCAAGCCCTCCTCAGTTCCCCTTTGCTTTATTTTTAGTTCCTAAAGTACAAATGCTAAGGGACCATTTCAGCAGAAGGAAAGAGAACACAAGGCTTGTGTTCAAACAAAGTTGTCAGGTAGGTGGCAAAGATATTATACAGCAGTATACTTCATTTTGGTTGCAAAAAAACAAGAAGATCAATGTATCAAGCAAATCATTTTTGCAAGAAGATAATAAAGTTACTGGTGTTCTGACACTAAAACATTTTGAGTTAGAAATGTAGACGATCTAGGCAAACAGACAGACTAAACAACACTAGGAGTACAGTACAACAATCATACAGAGAGAGCTAGCTTAAATAAGTAGTTACCTTTTGTGAGGGAAAGAAACGTTTAGCTTATGTATTGGCTATTTATATTCAAAACAGCCAATGACTATGTTAAATGTTGGTGCTTCCCCTCTCCACGCCAATGTAGAAAACAAACAGTACACATGATGGGGTTGCCTGTCATGTGTAGTGTTTGTTTTGTACATTATTCAACATTCAACAGCTGGTGAAGAAAACATGGAAACATGCTTTGTAAATGTACCTTAAGGATTCCCATTCCATTGTTTGTATACCAATATAATTAATGCATATGCTTAGGGAGTGTGAGAATTTGGAAATTTGCCAAACCTAGAAAGATTAGGGTGGGTTAAAAGCCCTCTATGTAAACACAGCTGACTTTAACTCTCTAACCCAAAAGAAGATTCAGAATCTTTTTGCCAAAATCCAAAAGTTCCCCAAGAAAATTTATGGCCCAACATACTGACAAAATTCCCTTTTCCCCCCATTGATTTTTCTACACATGATGTGTGATACATTAATAACAAAGTGAACTGCAATTGCTCAGTGATTAAGAAGCTCACCTTGTTAGCTGAAAGGTCAGCAACTTGGTAGTTTAAGTCTTGAGTACTGCATGATGGAATGAGCTCCCGTCCCTGTCCCAGCTCCTGCCAACCTAGCAGTTCGAAAGCAAGAAATTGCAAGTAGATAAATAGGGACCACTTTGGTTGGAAAAGATCTTGGAGACATGAAAGGAGCCTCATTCGGGCATCCCCTGAGCTGAGTTGCTCCAGCAAAAATCCTTTCAATCCAGAAAGCACCTTTCTGTGCTTCTGACATGATAAAAAATTAATTATAAAGAATGTATCTTGAAAGATTAATAAAGCAATATTACAAAAGCACTTGTGGCTTAAACTCAGAGATTAAATGAACAATTAGATGTAACTAAAAGCAGTAATGGATAAATGAATTTAAAAACTTTAAAGTTAAGTTATAACAAAATATGTAAATGTATTCAAAAGGAGTGCATATTAATGAATAATGCAAACCTAAACTTACTTGTTGGCTGCAAACAGAGATGAGCACAGAACCCTAGAGTCAGATATGACTGGCTTTCATCAAGGGCAACCTTTACCTTTACGCTTACATATAGCAGTAACACAATCTTATAAAGTGAAATACAACTTTTATGGTACCTTAACGGCTACATGAGATTAAATGTATTTTAGCTTTATACAATTTAATACTTATATGAAATTACATGTAATATGGTAACTTAACAAATCTTATAACAATTAAACTCTTACAGTGGTTAGATAAGTACAGTCAAAAGACTTAATACATCTTTAACAAAGTAAATATAAATGTAAGAATTACAAATGAATTATAACTTTAAAGAAGATATGACCCTTATTAGCAAACAGAAGAAATAAATAGCAATTTCATCAATTTTCCCTGCATTGCCTGAAAAGGGGAAAGCAAAACACAATTAGTAAAAGACAGTTGGATAGAATATTTATTTATTTATTTATTAGTTCAAATTTACATTGCCGCCCACTCACCGTAGCGACTCAGTGCGGCTTACAAACAATACATTACATTACAATATGTTGATGGGAGCTCAGGGGGAGGGGTGGCGAAGTCTTCAATCCATTATATTATATTATATTATATTATATTATATTATATTATATTATATTATATTATATTATATTATATTATATTATATTATATTATATTATATTATATTACATTACATTACATTACATTCAATCCATTAGCCAATGTTCCCTAGCAAGGAAGATTAAGTGTTTCAGAGTTCTTTAACTGACAACACAGAGAAACCTGTTTCATTTAAATCTAACTGAAAACTCTATCCAAGACCTGAAAGTTGGAACAGAGAAATTACAAGACTAGGATATATGTTGTATATTTTGTTATATTTTATCCCTTTACAATTTTCTTGTAAAATTCTCTTTCACAACATGTCTCACAGAACAAAAGATGTGCTCACACAGTAACACAAAGGTTAAACTCATTAGCAATGTTCAAGGCCAGGTATTTGTTTTGTATCTTCCCACTATTTACAATTGAAAAGGGGATATTTAGAGCTAACCCGGATAACAACCAGAGATCATCTGCTACTGCCAGCTCCAGGTAGCTGTATTGATTTGCATACTTATCTGACATGCTGATTAATCACTCTATGCCCCTGTATCTTGTTTATATAAGTTCATGCCATGAAGTCTCACTGCTGTGCCTGATAAAGTGGTCTTGATCCACAAAAACTCACGTTAAAAATATAGCAGTTACTCTTTAAAATGCTGCTGTGTTTTTGTTTTGTTTTTTTGTTTTGTTTTCTGATACAGTATGTCTGTCAACATGGTCACTTTATCAGGAGGTTAATAATTTTACTCAATCATTCATAGATAAAGCTCATGTATATTATTAGTGTTTCTAAAGTTTGTCTCTAAAACAAAAATGAGGTTCATTTTAAAATATTACTTTTAAGTTGTGATCATTACACATTTTTACATATCAAGGTGATATTTTGTATCTACAGATAAAGTAGCTCATTTCAGATGGTTTCATCGTTAATGCTTATTCCCAGAAGTTTAGTATTTGTCATGAACAGACCAGGATTTTTGAAGTGAAAGACTTTCTTGTGCTTCATCGATCTATTGATATGTGCTTGGTCAATGAAGCAAACTTCTTGGAGGCAGTCAGTGACTGCTTATTATTTCTAAATTTAGCCTTTCCATGACCTACTCTGTATAAGTGCAAACATTTCTTCTTCTTCTTCTTCTTCTTCTTCTTCTTCTTCTTCTTCTTCTTCTTCTTCTTCTTCTTCTTCTTCTTCTTCTTCTTCTTCTTCTTCTTCTTCTTCTTCTTCTTCTTCTTCTTCTTCTTCTTCTTCTTCTTCATCATCATCATCATCATCAAACAGGAGCAAACTTGAAAGTAGCAAACGTCAAGTTATATCACAGTAAATTTCCATTGTACTACAATTTTATATTGCTTGTTTATTTCACTGTATACTGATTTAAGCATACAACATATGCAACATGTACACAGCTTTATGTCTCCTTCACCTAGTATGCAGTGAACGCAATCTAGGATTTTGAACACTACCTGGTTTCAATCCGTATTGGACAAAGGCTAGTAAAATGAAATTGAATCCTGATGAGACAGAGATTCTGTTGTTGGGAGGCCATCATGACTGTTTGGAGGAAAATGTCTTTAGATTAGATGGGTTTACTTTTCAGGGACCAAGTGCTCAATTTAGGAGTTCTTTTGGACCCAGCACTTTCAATAGAAAAGTAGATAGTTGCTGTGGCTAGATCTGCCTTTTTCCATTGTCAACAAATTGCACAGTTGTGCCCCTAATTGCACAGGAGGTCCTTGACAATGATGGTACAAGTACGGGTAGTCTCAAATTTCACTTATTGTGATGCTTTCTATGTGAGGTTGCCCTTGAAATTGATATGGAAGCTCCAAGAGGTTGAAAATGCAGCTGGCTGATCTTTGGAGTTAGTAAATTTACACATCTCTCCAAACCTGGCCCATTTATACTGGCTCCCTGTTGTTTTCTATGGCAGACTCAAGATACCAGTTTTAAAGCCGTTAATAGTTTGAGACCTCAATACCCGTCAGAGTATCTCTCCCAAAGATCTACTGTCCATTTCACCCTTCTAGGACTGGGGTTCTCAACCTTTTAAAGCCATGGGCTGGACCACACACACCCAGGCAGCTGAGTGAACCCGACTGTTGGTTCCCCCTGCTGTAAATGCTGCTGTAAAATGCATCTGCAGCTGTTGTAAACATGTCTGCTTCTGGTGACGGTCGTGGCAGCAACACAGGTCACATGAAATGGTGCTACAGGCCAGATCTGGCCCGTGGGCTGTCGGTTGAGAACCCCTGTTCTAGGCTGTGCAATTATGTGTGACTACAGTGACAGAAGCAAAAAGGATTACTACCAAGAACTGGACCTTCTTGGTGATGGTCCCATCCTTGTGGAATGGCCTTCCATTAGAGTTTTGCAGGCTTCCCCTCTCTGGATCTTTAAGAAACTTCTGAAAACAAAGCTTTTCAAAGAATCCTTCAGATTCTTCCATCCTAGGGAAACTGACTGACCCAGTTGTCTTATGGGTTAATTCTTGTGTCACCATCTGACTATTTTTTAAATCAGATTTATTTTTCACTTCTATAATTATGACTTATTTGTATTTATCTGTTGTTGGGTCTTGATTTTGGGTGTCTCTATGTGTTTGTACACTAGCCAGAGTAGTGAGTTTTTACTAAATGGACAGTTTTAAAATTGATTGGTTGAATGAATGAATGAATGAATGTTACAACCATCAACCAGTCAAGCAGTCACTACTTAGCCAGTCAACCAAACTAATAGAAAAGCAAAGCTCCAAAAAAAATAATAATCACAAAATATTATATTTAAAATGTCATTGTGCTAAGAGTCCTAGCTTTCCTTCCATTTTAAGATCAATTTCTAGCCCTTATGGTTTTGAAAATATGTTTGGGTGAGGGAATTATTACTGCAAAGAAATGAATTCATCAGTATTATTGGGAACCAGAGAATGCGGTAACTTCTCATGTCAAGTATCTCACTTTTAAAGGCCTTGAGCAATATTTAACACTATAATAATGAATTGGTAACTCGGTGGTTTAGACAGAGTTTGGAAGATTGATTCATCACTTTGCCTTCCATGAGAAGAGCCAAACTTTGTAGCCATGGGTAAGCAGCACACTTCCATAAGAAGGAAATGGTAAACCACTTCAATACTCTCTACCTGGAAAGGGTCACCATAAGTCAGAATTGACTTCATGGCACAGATTAATTGTTCTTATTATTACAAAATGTATGCCTTTAAATTTTTGTTTAATCACCATCACCATCATCATCACCATGATTTCTCATTATGCTCTGCAGTGTTCTTGGACATTCTCAGTCAGTTTAGCAGAGGAGCCAGAAAGAGCCTTCTTGAAAATTGTGGTATTTTTTAACCACAATTGGGCATACTCCAGGCAATGGCAACTTTGTGTCGGCTAACATTTCTCACACTAGATCAGGCAAATAGAATGATGGAATGGATTCTCCTCAAGATGGCTTTGTTTTGGCAGTTTAACGTTGACTTGGACACCAAAGAATTAGGCAAATTACTTGAAAATTGTGTATATTTAGCATATTGTATTTTTAAAAAACTGTAAGTGTTTAGAGGAAAAAAGTACAAAATGCCCATTACCTTCATCAAATATTTTAATAAATTTTCAGAGTCCAGTACAAGTGGAACCTAAGAAAAGAAAGCCCCGGCCATGCAGGCAGCTACGGACATCTCTGCCCTCCCCCAGACTCACAACACCTGTCCGGGGGGGTTGAAAAGGGCCGCCCGTAGAAGCCTTGGCCAAAGACGCTGCCCCGGCTGTGCAGGTGGCCACTTTTGCCGCCCCGGCTAAGTGGGCAGCCACAGACATCTCTGCCTTCCCCCAGACTCACAACACATGTCTGAGGGGGTTGAAAAGGGCCGCCAGCAGGAGCCTTGGCCGAAGATGCTACCCCTGCTGCTTGGGTGGCCACTTTTGCTACCCCAGCCATGCGGGCAGCCATGGACATTTCCACCCTCCTCCGGACTCACAACACCTGTCTCAGGGGGTTGAAAAGGGCCGCCGGTAGGAGCCTCGGCTGAAGACGTTACCCCAGTTGCATGGGTGGCCGCTTTTGCCGCCCCAGCCATGCGGGCAGCCATGGACATCTCCACCCTCCTCTGGACTCACAACATCTGTCTGGGGGGTTTAAAAAGGGCCGCCGGTAGGAGCCTCAGCCGAAGACGCTGCCCCGGCCATGCGGGCAGCCACAAATGTCTCCATCCTCCCCTGGACTCACAACACCTGTCCGGGGGGGGGGTTGAAAAGGGCCGCCAGCAGGAGCCTCGGCTGAAGACGCTGCCCCAGCTGCGTGGGTGGCCAATGATATCTTAGTCCTATTATTTGAACTTTGTATTCTTCCCCTCTTGGAGTTCTTGTTTTGTCTTTTTGTAGTCTTATATTTAATATGTAAGCCACCCTGAGTTGCCACAAAGTGGCAAGTGGGTGGCTATATAAATTGAATTATAAATAAATAAAATAAATATTTGAGGGGGGCATGTGTCCTTGTCTCATTGTGCATGAGTTTTGTGTGACCCAAAAGTCCAAGTAGACATAATCATAATCCTAGAGTTAATCCTAAGAGTTCACTTTATATCTTCTTGGGAGCAGCAAATAGGGAAAAGTGGTTTGATTCGGTCTTCTTCTCCACTCTTGTGTGAAGGGGGGATACAAACATATTCTCCACAGAGAGATTCATGTGATCTCACTGTTGTGACACAAGGTACATCTTTCCTTCCTTCCTTCCATCATTGAAGACACTGAACCAGCAGGAGATGAGCTTGATTTATTAATATTCTTCCATCCCCACTCCTTCAGAATGTCCAAAATAGCCATCTGTTGTTACAGAAGCAGCATGAGATGCAGACTTACATACAGTTCCACACATGGTAGGTACCTTTTCAGTAATGCTTTCCTAGGTACCATATTTCTTCAATGGAGAAGAGGTTTTAAAGAAATTGATAGACAATTATGTTATTTGCTTTTAACTCTTCTGAGGATGATTGGTTGTAGGACTATTGTCTCTGTGGCAATTATGTGATACAGATAGTTGCTCTTGAATGTATTTTTCACTAATGTGGCAGGTGGTTCTAGGCAGACAGGTGTTCCAGTGACTTTGGAGACGTCTTTCACTGTCAGCTAGTGTAGATTTCCTGCTGACTAACTGCCAGGTCTCCCTTGTCACCTTCGAAGGCTATAATTTTTTTCCCTACCTTTGATTTTGCCAATCTTTCTTCTACAGTGAACAAAGCTGTTGTGAGTGCAATTCATTATTAATTCTTCGCTGGGTCTCTGTGGAAATGCTATAGTGGCTGAAATGAGGAAAAGAGAAAACAATATCCCAGCACTCTTTCTCTCAAAATGCTCTAGTGTATTTTCACACCCATTACCATCTACTTACCCATGAGTTTTAAAAAGCAAAGCAATGTTTTACCTTCTTCAATTTGAAACACAGAAACAGTTTTAACAGGGAAAAGTCCAATCAGCTAAATAGCATTTGCTTAACAGACATATTTTATATATAATTCTTCTCTCAGTCTGTTATGGCCCAGCCCAGTAGAGCTCTGCAGCTGGCAAGTGCTGCAGTAGAGGTAATGGAGAGTTTTCTTACTTAAGTTCAAAAGGGGCAAAGCAAAGCTGTCATCGAATTTCCAGGGGGTTAGAAGGCAGTTGAGTTGTACCAAGAATGCAAGGGGCTTCCGGAAGTGTAGTTGAGGTCAAGAGCAGGGGGTCCAAAAGCCAGTATTCAGAGTCAGTAAGCCAGGTACGCAGTGTCGGGTCCATAATCAAGAAGACTTGATCTGACGAGAGCCTGCCAGCCTGCCTTTAAGAAGAGTCAGACTCCACAGCTTAGGGCCGGTTCAGGAGGCATGCCTGGCCCTCTTTCTCCTCAGCTGTAATTATTATCTTAATGAGTCTTTGCAATGGGTGGATGTGCTGGCCTGCTCCTGATCATCCTGATTGCTGGCACCTGGCTGAGCTGTCAAGCTCTGATCCTTTGGCTTGGTTTGGCCCTGATTGACTGTACAAGCGCATTTTACTTCCACTTCCAGGAATGACGAGGGCTTCGTGGGCCGGATGAATAGGCATCGGGGCCAGAAGCAGCACCTGGGCCATAGTGACCAGTCCCCTGAACCACATGACGAGCCTGCAGCTTGAAAAGTTTGGGGACCCCTGCCTAAACTAAAGAAAGCCACCAAGCTTGTTTGCAGACTGCTCATTCGTAGAGTTTCCAAAAATCA
Source organism: Furcifer pardalis (assembly GCA_030440675.1). Classification (NCBI taxonomy): domain Eukaryota; kingdom Metazoa; phylum Chordata; class Lepidosauria; order Squamata; family Chamaeleonidae; genus Furcifer; species Furcifer pardalis. The sequence goes on from CP126897.1 coordinate 59,358,672, forward strand.
GAGGTGATGCGACAGCACATAACAACAGCTACAATTCAATTTGCTGACCATCTTTTTAACCTTACAAATACTGAGTGGTGGATGCATAATGTATCACCCCATTGTGAGTGAGAGCACTGGCTCTTTGCTTCACCCTGAAGACCAGAATCGTGTGAAAAACACCCTTGATTTTGCCTGGTTTTGATAGTTTGTTCAAAGACAGTGTACAAGGCTAAACATGACTGCGTCATCACCACCATCATCATCATCATCATCAGTTGTTGTTATGTGTCATTAAGTCAGAACCAATTTATAGTGACTCTAATAGGGCTTTCAAAGTCAGATATTTAAGGACAAGGCTCAAAAAAGGTACTGAGGCAGGGGTGGGGAGGTTGGAAAGCTGACGGGGGTCTCCCCCGTCGGCTTCCCCAGCCACCCCACAGCTGCGGAGGCAAGGGCAGGTGGCTAGGGAAGCTGACAGGGAGTCCCTGTCAGCTTCCCCAGCCACCCTGCAGCTGTAGATCGGGTCCTCTGATCTCTCTGGAGCAGGCAGGGGACCCGATCCAAGGTGTTTCTGGGCTTCCCCGACGTCCTCAGCCAGTGCAGCAAGCCAGAATGTCGGGATTCAAATCTCGACATTCTGGCTTGCTGCAGCCTCAAAGAGGGTGGGAGAACTTCAAAATTAGCGTGCATCGGGTCTCCCAATCTCCCTAGAGCCGATGCGTGCTATTTTTGGTCCCAGCAGGGGGGTCAGAGACCCCAAAATTGGTTGGTCTCTGACCCCCCCCCCCCCCGCCGGGTCCAGGGAGGTGGAGAGACCCGATCCAAGCTGTTTCTGGGCTTCCCCGACGTCCTCAGCCAGTGCAGCAAGCCAGAATGTCGGGATTTGAACCCTGACGTTTTGGCTTGCTGCACTGGCTGAGGATGTCGGGGAAGCCCAGAAACAGCTTGGATCGGGTCTCCCCACCTCCCTGGACCCAGCAGGGAGGGGTCAGAGACCCCAAAATTGGTAAAAAATAATGGACGGTTTTTTTTACCAATTTTGTGGTCTCTGACCCCCCCCCTCCTGCCGGGTCCAGGGAGGTGGGGAGACCCGATCCAAGCTGTTTCCAAAGTTCCCCCTCCTCCCTGGAGGCTGCAGCAAGCCAAAATGTCAGGATTCAAATCCTGACGTTCTGGCTTGCTGCAGCCTCCAGGGAAACAGGGCTTTCTTAACATTGTGTGATCAATGTATCGCACAACGTTAAAAACCGGATAACGACGAGACTTGTGGAACCAAGTCATAACATTATCCGGGGTACTAGTGTATATGGTTTTGCACATATAAGACCATATTTTGAATCCACCGCTATTTTAGCTAAATGACCTTTGAATCACTGCTGGTCACAGCAGAAAATAGCGAGTTGTCCTTGGTATTCGCAAACTTCAGACCTACTGTTCCTTTTTCAAGGATGTGCACTAGAATTTTGTGGAAGACAGAACCTATTAAGATGTAAGCATAATTTGTGTGCTTAGCATATATGAAAAAAGGAGGAGGACAAAGGGTGTGAGGCAGATGAGGAGGAAAAAGGAGATATAACATCAAAGACATACAACGATGACGACGATGATGACGATGGTGGCAGCAGCGGCAATACTATTTGAAGCCACTAGAAGTGCAAGAACAAGAACTTTATATCTCCCCCAATACCCAAGGTAGAAGAAGAAGAAGAAGAAGAATACGACGACGACGACGACGACGACGACGATACTGCTAGAAAACATTTGGACATTTTACTTGTAGGTGGTCACTCTAAGTCTCACAGCTATAATGCAGAACACCAGAAGCATCATAAACTTCAACAAAACTTCATGTGACATGAAGCAGCATAAACAAAATGAAACCAAGAAGAGAGAGGAAAAGGGAGAGTCCAGATGAAATGAACCAATATGGATTGTATTCCACAGTCACTTTGTCTGTTATCCTGAACTACCTTACAAAATGATTCTGAAGCCTCAAATCCACCACCTCTGCACATCCTTTTTGGTTCAAGAAGGCTGCAGCTAGCACACAAAACACCTGAAAACACCCACTCCCATCTTTTGAATGATCAGTACAGAAAAGGGACAAGTGATTAACTTGGATTGTTCAAAATCAACCAAGTAGGCATTTCACCTCAGGTGGAAGACAAATTAGAGCAGGCCACAGCAGGAAAACACAGACAAGCCAACACAGTCAACAATTTCTATTATTCTTTACAAACCTAATTGCCCAGTGATGCATTATCCCATAAAAGACTTGGCAATCCAAAATCCCTGTTGTGAAAGAGTGTTACAGGCATTTTCTGGCCTCCCAAAAACACAGCTGCTCTTTTCTTGGGGGTGGGATAATAAATATTTCCTTAGGACGTAAGAGCCCAGAGGCCAAGAGCCAAGAACAGAAACTCAAGAGCTGAAGAAAAATATCTGAACATCTTTTTCCTGCAGTGCTGAAAAATGCAATGGCTTCACCAGCAAATATCAACTCTCAGATCCTCAGCAATACTGCTGGGCTATTTTTGGACACAATCCTAGTGAAAGGTGATATTCTACACTAAGGATGGGTGAGAATTCCATTAACTTTCAAATTTTCTAGTCACCTACAGTTTTGGAAAACCAAGTTCAGGGGTCCCCTGAGACATCAACATATCACAGATTCTTCTTCTTCTATGTCTAGGCCAGATGTGCAACTGCCAAAATGAAGCCACCTTTTGGTGAATTCATTCCATAGTTCCTTTCATCTAGTGTGAGAAAGATTAGTTGGCACAACATAGTTGATGTTGCCAAGGGTGCATCTGATTATGTTTTCTTTTCTTTTCTTTTCTTTTCTTTCTTTAATTTACATTCATACTTCGCCCAATCAGGGCAGCTTAAATGAGTAAAAACATTATATATAAATATATAATATTTTTAAAAATCATCTTGTAATAAAAATACAAGGAAAAAACACAGAGAGCTGCCAGATGGCATAAACAAATCTTAAAACCACAACAATTTTCAAATTAAAACACTATCAACAGCAGTAAAAATTAGATAATATCAATTAAAAAGAGTCCAAGGTCAACATTACATAATTCTAAAAATCTTATAGGCCTTAAAAGGCTTGCTGGCACAGTTAGGTCTTAAGTTGTTTACAAAATATTAATAAAGTAGGAGCAGTTCTTATCTCCACTGGGAATTCCTTCCAGAGGGCGGGGGCTATGGCAGAGAAAGCTCCCGATGTGGTTAAAGCTTTTTTTGCCTCTCTAGGTTGTAACTACTTACATGTCTGGGTGCTTCAGGTATAATTCCTGAGGAAGAAGCACTCCCTCAAATAGCTTGGTCTAAAACTGTTCAAGGCTTTATGGGTCAAGACCAATACCTTGAATTTTGCACTTAGCACCATGGGCAGCCAATGCATACTAGCCAGGACTGAAGTGATATGGATCCAAAATACCACAATCTTCGAGGAAGGTCCTTCTGTGTAACCCATCACAGATAAAACGATTGTTTTTAAAATTCCAAATATGCGGAACCAACATCATCTCAATCTCCTCCTCAGTCTAATTTCACCAATCACAGTCATTTCAGCATCTTCACTACCAGATTAAAATAGTTTCCAATAGCTCCATTTGCTTCCTGAAATTCAAAAATCTGTGATTTTGCAAACTCGACATATCACTTGCAAATTCCTAAGTCTTAACTCTTAATTTTTAGAACCATCACCATCACCACCACATCACCACCAGTACCACCACCACCATCACCAAGAACATCTTCCCATCCCACTAGAGCAGATCGGAGAGGCTCCCTAGTTGTTCCATCAGCCAGAAAGGCACGTCTCTCTGGCACAAGATGGAAGGCCTTCTCGGTGTCCGCTCCGGGCCTATGGAACCTCCTGCCAACAGAGTTACGTTTCCAGACAGAGTTGCTGCCCTTTAGGAAAAATTTAAAAACATGTGTGGCAGGGCGGGTATGTGGTGCGGGAGGGACTATGACCCCACTTGCCCTCAATTAGTTTTTAGATTTTGATTTTAAAGTTTTAAATTGAGGAGTTTTTTAAGGAATGCTTTTAAGAGTGTTTTATTGTGGTTTTCTTAATAAATTGTAAGCTGCCCTGGGTCACCTTAATGAGGAGAGCGGTTGATAAGTATGAATACTGTAATAAATAAAAAATAAATAAGAACCAGAACTCCATTGCTTTTTATAACATGCAACACAATCTGTTGCATGTTATAAGCAGCAACTAATTTTCTGGCATATAAGACCTACTTTCCCCTGCGGGTACAAGACAGGGCTGTCCATTGTCACCTTCATTGTTTATATTGGCTATGGAAATGTTGGCAAATACAATTCGTCAAGATGAGGACATAATTGGAATGGAAGGTACCAAAGTAAGCCTCTATGCAGACGATACACTGATAACGGTGAAACATCCAACAAAAACTATAGCTAAAATAAATAAACATTTGAAAGACTTCGAGGAAGTAACGGGACTGAAAGTTAATTGGGATAAAACAGAAATGATCTTAGTTAATGGGAACAAAGAAGACGAGGAGTCAATAAAAAGGAATTATAATGTGCAGATTACACAGAAAATGAGGTATTTGGGAGTAATGCTATCACATAAAATTGGGGAACTCAAAGAGTTAAATTATGGAAGACAGAAGAAGGAAATAGAGAAGAAAATAGCACAATATAGTAAATTAAATTTGTCATGGTTTGGTAGGATAGCCATATGCAAAATGATGTTAGTTCCTAAATTGAATTTTTTGTTTGATGTTTTACCGTTAAGACATACTGACAAGGAGTTGAAAGGATATCAGAATATGATCAATAGGTACTGTAATGGAAATAGAGGAGCTAGAATAGCCAAATCACTGTGGTATCTCTCACAAAAGGAGGGAGGACTAGGGATTCCCAATGTTATTAAATATTATAGGGCCTTTCAAATAAGAAATGTGATAAAGATTTTAATTAGGCAAGAAACAATCTGGGAAAGAATTGAAGGGAAAGGATTTACAAAGGAGGGTAAGGCGCAGTTTTTATGGGATGGAAAGGAAAAAGGAAAAAAGGAGATTCAGGTTCTGATGTTAAAGACAACAGTGGAGACATGGAACAGAGTGAGGAATGAGCTTACTCCGGGGATTTCACCGATTTTAGAGGTGGAAGATTTTCAGGATTTTCCAATTAAAATTGATAAAAAGATTAGGGATATATTGGTAGAAAAGAAGGTAAAATTATTAAAAGATTGGGTTAACACTTGCAAAGATCAGGAAAAAAGGCATGAGCTGTACACGCAACTACAATTAGACTGGTTTAAGATCCTTCAGATAAATAATTGGAATAAGAAATTCCTAAGGGAAAATGGACTAAATAGAGATTGTACGGAATTTGAGATACTTTTGGCTAAAGTCAGGAATGAAGAAATGGGTATTAAAGGATTAGTCAGTAAAATCTACAAGGTCCTGAATAATAGCCAAAGTATACAAGAGGTGTTAAGACAAAGTTGGGAACAGGAACTAGATATAAGAATACCAACAAAAAAATGGCAAAAGATGTGGGAAAGAAGGATAATGAGAACAATGTCGGTCAGAATCAAAGAGCATAATTACAAAATAGTATGGAGATGGTATAGGACCCCAGTCGGCCTGCACAGAATGTATAGTAATCTGAGCGATATATGTTGGAGATGCAAAAAAATGAAGGGAACATATGAGCATATGTGGTGTAGCTGTGAGGCATTAAAATCTTTCTGGGAAAGAATAGAAAAAGAAATAGAGAATATATTAAAAGTGCAGATCGGAATGGGGTCAGATACAATCTTGTTAACAGATATAGGAGATTATGATATGAATAAGAACAATAAAGAGTTATTGACTATAATGTTGACCGTTGCAAGATTATGTATAGCCAAAAAGTGGAAATGTAATGAACAAATCAATATTCAAGATTGGTATATACAAATGTGGGATTTAGCGTTAAATGAAAAGCTTACTTGGGAAATAAATTGTAGGAAAGGAAAAATGCAAAGTAATAATTTCTGGAGGATCTGGGAACCTTTTATAAGTTATTCTTTGGAGGAAAAAAAGGGCATACCCCCTGTACAAGAACAGAATGACTTTTGGAAATTGTAAAGGTACAGAACTCCCTGGACAGTGTATATAGCACGAGGGTGGTGTTAATGGGCTAATAGAAAAGAAGGTGTAGAAGATTATGTCTAAAAAGGTGGTAAATGTAACACGTAATATCGTTATGTATAAAATACTTTACATGATCTTCATAAGTCTAGATATTTCTGTAATTGTCTTGTTATGTATTTCTGTATTTTTGTACTTTTGTATTTTTGTATCCTTGTATTATTTTTTTTAATACCTAATAAAAATTATAAAAATCAAAAAAAAAAAGAATTTAAGTTAAAAAAAAAAAGACCTACTTTCCCCCTTAAAACACACTGGAAAATGGAGTGTGTCTTGTACTGTATATAGTGGGCTACTTTGATAATAATGGGGTGTGTCTTATACTTTGATGCATCTTATACACTGGCAAATATGATACTTTTTCTCCCCCTTGAAGCTATTACAATAGAAAAAACTTGCTGTTCCAAAATGCCTTTCTAAGCTTGGCCTAAAATGTTTTAAATATACAGTAGTACCTTGCTTAAAGAGCATAATGTGTTCCATGGGATTGCTCTTCAAGTGAGTTTGCTCTTTAAGTGAAACATCATTGTAAGTGACCAATTGTGACTTCTGGTTGGGGGGATTCTGAACCCCAATTTAGTTGTTAAGCAAGTTTTTGGTTAGTTTTAGTTGTTAACAGTGGTGGGCAGCAAGAGGTTCACACAGACCCGGGCAGGGGGGTAGCAAAATTGGGAACCCTTTGAGCAGGGGGGTGGCAAAAATGGGTGATCACACCCAGCTCTGTGCCCTGCCCCACCCACTTCCCTGCCCTGCCCATCCACCTCCCTGCCCCACCCTGCTCACCTCCTTCTCCACATCCTCCTCCTCCAAGTCCAGATGGCCTTACAGAGTCAATTGGTATTCAAATTTGATGTCAGATTTTTGTCCCTGCAAGTGGTTCAAGGTCTCCCTTGCTCAAAAGCCAGTCATATCCAACTCTAGGATGCAGTGCTCATCTCCATTTACAGCCAAAGAGCCAGTGCAGCCTGTGTTTGCAGATGTATAAATGGTCATATGGTAGAGCATGACTAGATCACCCATGACGTAGGCTCTGCCCATGACGTAGGCTCTGCCCACGACATAGGCTCCGCCCATGATGTGGTAGCGAAAATTTTTGCTGCCCACCACTGGTTGTTAAGCAAGGCGACCATTCAGAGAAAATTCTGGTCTTTAAGTGAGTTAGATTTTAAGCAAGGCACTCTTTATGCGAAGTTTTACTGTACTGAATGCTGATGGTTCGTCTAGTTGTGGGGGATAAAAGTGTAAATTGCCTTATCTTATCATACAACATCATGACATTCATTTCCCGATCAATAGTTCATTGCAGGGCTCTTGTAGCAACGCAGGAAAGGATCCAATTTAAAGACTGATGAGCTCCATGGAGACCATGCCAGAACAGCTGCACTTTGGTCCTGAAATCGTTGCAGGGGAGAGAATAACAGAATATGTGTAATATAAGTGCATGGTATGTAGGAACTTGTAACTGAATGCTAACTAAGAAAACAAACTCAGCTAAAAGTGAAACAGGGATGAGGAAATGAACTGTTTTGACTGTCTGAGGAGGAAGTCATTTTGACCTGTCTTTTAAGGTATCTTTCACAGACCAGGCAGGGAAGAATGGAGGTGTCGTATCTGCATTTTTGTAATCTGACACTGTTCTCTTGACACCTGTAGTTCCAAAAACAATCCCAGTTTTAGACAAATATGTGAAGGCTGATCTATCAAATGAAGTCCCACCACATTCTATGCTTGCTAACTCCCAGCAGCCCTCTCTTGTTTCCTTCTTCACCTGAGGAGGAAGGTCTGGCCTCCCAACACCACCACTGTCTACTGATCCCTAGCAAGACAAAGATGAATGATAAATGTCAATGACCATATCAGCTTATCAGTATTGAGGGCAGGCACAAAAAGTATTAGATAAGAACAAATCTAATTGTGGAGTATTTTGCTACTTCTCGGCTGAGATAAAGAACAAGTGAATGATAGAATTTCTGAATGCCTGCAGCCCGTGTGTGTAGGTGGATGTATGAGTATGAATGCTTGCCTGCCTCTGTGTCTGTATGTATAAATACTCACTTTTGTCCCTGCTTCTGTCTGACACCCACCATTGGTTGCTTTGCCTTCTGTACCACCATCTGTATGATTGCTAATATTATCAAAATACTTGTAATCTCCAATATAATTCCTACAGATGCTTTTTCTCAGAAGGACTTTTCACATTTGCTTTGCGCTTTAAGTAGCAAAATAAAAGAGCATGGAACATTTGGTCTCAAAATTAATTCATTGGTGTTAAAGGTTTGAAATGGGGAGCTTAATTCATTGCTGCTTGCAATTAAACACCAAAACAATTCATTTATTGAATTAGCACTATTAATGTATTAATTAGTTTGAAGTAAACAGCATAGGTTACAAAGAATGTCATATCAGAAAGAAAAAAGTAATAAAACAAAAATACTGTAGCACTTTAAAGACTAACTGCTATATTTTTATTGCTAGCTTTCGTGGATCAAGCCCACTTCTTCAGACAAGGAGTAAAACTTACAGGCATGGTTTATATACACCAAATGCATGGGTTAAAGAGAGAAGGGTTTGCTCAAGCAGAATGACAGACAAGCAAGCATAACAATACAGCTTCCTACAGCTATCAGTAACAATAGTTTATTCAGATTAGTTTTAAATGTCTCCCTTTCAATCAAACTCAAAGGTATGAAGTAAAGCCCTGTCTGGTTTCTTATTTAACCTCTCATTTGTTTACTGCCACCTGGCCATTTCCTGTTCTGCTCAAGTTGTAAAAAAGAATTGGTAGGTAGGTTGTATAATACACAAAATATATAATATAGCTATCAGCATATAGTAATCTGTGTATCAAATTTGATAATGTCCCAGAAACCTTGCATTGTTATGCTTGTTTGTCTGTCATTCTGCTTGAGCAAACCCTTCTCTCTTCTGCTCTGATGTGTCTTATGCGCCGGCAAAATGGTAATTTGTGAAATGTTTTTAAAATGTGTAACTGGACCAAACCACAAAGTGGAAGAGCAAAGAGTAAGCAAACTGGGATTATTTGCATAGTCTCACAATTAAATGTCTCTGTAGACAATAAGAGAGCTGTTCCTTTAGTTTTGTTGAACACTCTTCTGACCTCTTTCCATGTGAAGGCATATCAGAAAACAAAAAAATAAAATAAAAATAAAATAAAAAATACAGTAGCACTTTAAAGACTAACTGCTACATTTTTATTGTTAGCTTTCGTGGATCAAGTCCACTTCATCAGACAAAGAGTGAAACTGACAGGCATGTTCTTTATATACCAAATTCAGGAGCTCAAAGGGAGAAGGGGTGTGGTCAAGCAAGATGACAGACAAGTGAGCACAAGAATGCAGCTTCACACAGCCATTAGCAACAATAGATTATTCAGATAAACTCTAAATGACTCCCTTTCAATCTCAAGGTTGCTGAGAAAGCCCATTATGGTCTCTGATCAACTTGTGAAAATACCCTTTATGAAAGACAAAGTCAGGAGCAGCAAACACAATCTCATTCTTCCTTCTCCCATGGTATTAGTGAACACACAAATGGAAGAGCTGGAATACTTATATATCATGTGATCTCTGTTCCTTACATGAGGATATGATAAAGGGTGATTTTCAGTGTGTGGTACAGTGTGTGGAGAGCAGGGATGTCACGATTATTTAGATTTTTTTCTTGCACTATGAAAAGAGTTGTGGTTGACATGTTGGGATATGTTGTTGGGAAAAAACATAAACTGGTGCAAGATTTTTTTTTTTTTGCTACTCCACAAGAGCAGAGAAACCTAGGTTTCTCCACACAAAATGCTTCCACCATATTAAAAACAAAAGCCCAAACTCTCATACTCTCAGCCAATGGGGAGAAAAATCTTTGAACACTTTCAAGAATAAAAAAAACCCTGGAAAATTTACATCCCTAATGAATAGCCAACATCCTTAATGAATAGCCACATGTAAAACACATTTAAGAAAGATTATCTGGTGCCAAATGGCCTGTCTTCCAAAACCAAGTTTGCTGTTGAGCTATGTGAACTCCCATTGACTTTGAAAACTCAGTAAACTTATTTTAGGCCATTAAATTTGAAATCCAAATCATGCCAGTCATCAGAATACAGGTGGAACAATCAGGTATCATAAATAGCCTCAGATGAGTTGGCACTCTGCAGTTTTGTGTCTCTAGGGAGTAATTAAATACATGGTCCCAACGTAATGTTAAAGTGAGATAATGACAGAATTTAAACCCATTTCCAGAGCTCCTGCTGCCTGCCTCTCAGCTCATTTCCATAGACATTGTTTCCATTTAAAGCATTGTCTGGCTTAGAGTCTCTCTTGGGTATAAAGATGACCAAAGGCCCTAAAGGCATCTCGAAGGAGGCTCAGGGGAAAGATACACACTGTCATACTAGATGTGATGAAGATCCTCTCTTACAAGGCATGGCAGCAGGAAGGAAAGCAGGATGTCCCTTGAGACAGATATAGCATTCTCGTCAGCAGTAGATACATATTTATTATTCTATTGGTCCAGGCCACCTGCATTTTTAACCTCACTGTTCATATATTAATATCAAAAACCATTAATCATCATAGTTTTTCCCATCAAGTGCTGAGGGCACAGAGTTGAGGCCAATTCTAAACTATTAAGACACTTTTACATAAATCATATATCATTTAGAATAAGTGGGGTTCCGTAACAAAATTGTGCAATGATCCCCTTATATCTAACTCCAGTTTTATCGAGGCTGGAAAAGAGTCCTTTAAAACACCATTTTGGCTCACATGGATGTGAGGATGGAAAGAAGGATTTTAGCAATAAGGAAAGAAATTTGGACATTTTCCCCCCATTCCCAATCTCCTGAAACCCTCATGAGAGGATACTTGATGCTAATGAAGTTGAAGGCTTCCTGGCAGTCCCCAAGCTGAATACTTTTTTTTTTACCCTACAAGAAGGGTGGGTAATTTCTAGAGATTTGGGGTCTTCTCTGCACACCTCTGGACCTTGGAATGCCACACCTTCTAGGGGAAATAGGCAGTGATGGGCAGCAGCCAGTTTGCACCAGTTCACCAGAACCGGTAGCAGCTTTCCCCAGTGTCCTGGAGAACCGGTAGCAGCATTTGAGGGAAACCACCTCAGGGGCTTACCTTTTCATTGGTTCCCCCACTGTGCATACGTGCCTACAATGCTCGGCGTGCATGCATGCCTACAGCGCTTGGTGTACATTTGTGCCTACAGCACTCTGGTTGCTGAGCCAAGCATCCATTTGTTGCTTGGAGTGTGGCAGCGCAGAGCATTGGGTGGCCATGCACAGCCATGGAGGAACCTGTGGCTGCTGCTGAGACCCTCGGCGGCCTCTTTGCTATCCTCCGAAGCAGGGAGGAGGAAGAGCAGCTGCTAGCCTGAAGCTCCCTACAGCCTGCTCCCCAAGATAAGTGACTTGCCTTTGGGTGTGGTGTGGGTGGGTATATTTTAATGTACATTTAAGGTGTATTTATTTTAATGTGTATTTTATGTGTATTTTTATGTGCTTTATGCATATTTAATGTGCATTTTTATGTGTTTCTATGTCTATTTAATGTGTTTTAATGTGTATTTATTTTTAATGTTTATTTTTATGTGTATTTTTATGTGTTTTTATGTGTTTTTATGTCTATTTAATTTGTATTTTTATGTGTACTTATTTTTATTTATTTTTCCTTTGGCTCCACCCACGTTGTTGGTTCCACCAGTTACATCATGATGTTAGTTCCACCCACAATGTTGGCTTCGCCCACAGCGTGTTAGTAAAATTTTTGGCTGTCCAAAAATAGGAAATAGGAAAGAAAAAGTGCCTTTTTTGTATTTTATCCTTGTGAAATTTCTTATTACAAGGCAGGAAAGGAAAGGTTTAGACTCACAGTAACCACACTCCAGCCCTGATATTTCTCCAGCAGACCAACTTTCCCCTTGTCTGTTTTATCCCCCTCCTAGACACTCCTATCCTTCCCAGCCTCCCTTGTCCTCAGTATTCTAGCCAGAAATCTGTCTCAGGCTTTCTCTGTTTGACATTTGTTTTTGTTTGGTATTCTAAACAACCATGTCTGCCCATGTTATCCTGCTATGGTAAGAGAGTAAGACTGAACTGTCAGAGACTCAATGCCAATCTTCAGGCAGTGGTTAACAAACCTGACAACCCTGAGGACTAATGACCTTGGGTGGCAAAGTCTACATGGAAACATGAGGGTCCCCAAGTGGATTAAATCCCACTTGAATTCATCTTGATGGAGGGCAGACACTTCACCAGTACTGGCCTGGGGCTGATGAGGTCTTTGCAACTCAAAAGGGCTCAGGACCAGAAAATGACTCGCAGAACTGGATCAGTGGTACAGGTGTCATGCTGCGATGCAGAAGGCAAATGGAAGACTACTACGTTATATTTCTCCCAATACAATCTTCATGGCTGAGCCAATGTTTGGAATTGGATATTGCACTTAAAGAAAAATTTCAACTAAGGCACATCGAAAATACTTCCCTATACCTAGGAATTTACTTGAGTATGCAGACAATCTTATTTCAAGGTAATCCTAGTTCTCTTCCAAAGTATTAGGCATCCATTTACTGCAGTCCTATCTTCTTCACTGATATAGTCTGCATTTGCAACACTCAGATAGAGTCAGGTTTCCAGAGATTTCATTTATGAAACTTATGGTATGTTCTGTTTGCATACTTTATCTAGCCTGTAGCAGTCATGGCTTTGTCTTCATTATAAAATGCTCCTTTAGCCCTATTACAAGGGTTGGCCTGAATTCAGGACAGTTTTAGCTTCAGATGTCCAATCACAACAGTTGCTGCTAACTGTTAGCATCCCAATCTGTACTGAATCCCATGATCAAAATGAGGTAGAATTAAAGAGTTTATTAGCAAGCTCATGTTATTCTCATGGCATTAGACTGTGCATCTGTTATGTACTGATAAGTAGGACTGCCAGGTCTCCGGTTTTCTCTTGAGATTCAGAGTCTGTGGTTCATTTCAGGTTGCATGTTACGGCTCTGAAATCTCAGGCAATGGGATACTGCTGATCTGACACCGCTGATCCAGTCTGGGCACCTCATCTTGACATACTACAGATCATCAAAAGAAGCAGTAGATCCAAATGTACATGTTTGTTTGTCTTAAATTCTCCTTTTCCTTTTAGTAATTCACTCTCTTCCTCTTTTGCACTGCAGCTCTCAGCCCACAAACTTTCCCCAGCAAACTCTATGAGACAGATCTTTAGGAGCACTGATTTGCTGACTTTTAATCTCATCATGGTGACATCTGTTGGAGAAACTTGTGGTTTTTTGCCATTCTTGGTGAAGGATCTGCCTCTTTAATTTCACAAAGATGTGAGCCACCTCCAGACTTGATTATTGTAATGCGCTCTACATGGGGCTGCTCTTGATGACCATTCGGTGGCTACAGCTGGCCCGGAATGCGGCTGCTCGGGTAGTGATGGGGTGCGAGCGCTATGCCCGTGCCTCACCACTGCTTCGGTAGCTGCACTGGCTGCCAGTATGTCTCTGGGTGCAATTCAAGGTGCTGGTTATTACCTTTAAAGCCCTATATGGTAGTGGGCCAGGATACCTTAGAGACCGCGTCACCCCAAGAACGTCTGTCCGTCCCACCAGGGCGGATCGGAGAGGCTCTCTTGTAATTCCATCGGATAGAGAGGCGCACCTCTCTAGCACTAGGAGGAGGGCCTTCTCTGTGACCGCCCCGGCCCTTTGGAACCTCCTGCCAATTGAGCTACGACTACAGACAGAGCTCCTGCCCTTTCGGAAGGGCCTATAAACCTGGCTGGCAGGGCAAGTATGGGGATTAAAGAATGTTGGAGCTCATGTCGGGTGGCTGATCTAATGAGACAGCCACCCTCCCTGCTCTTGCTCTTCCGATCCGCCCTGGTGGGACGGACAGACGTTCTTGGGGTGACGCGGTCTCTAAGGTATCCTGGCCCACTACCATATAGGGCTTTAAAGGTAATAACCAGCACCTTGAATTGCACCCAGAGACATACTAAGGGAGCTTAAACGGGCTAAGAGACGCCGAGAGCGCCACTGGGTGAAGACTCGGAGTGAGTCCGACCGAACACTAGTTAGAGCTGCTATTAAAGACTACCTAGTGGCGATGAGGGTGGTGAAGCGCCAATACTTCACCACCCTTATTGCCTCCGCAGATAATCACCCAGCTGCCTTGTTCCGGGTGACCAGGTCCCTTCTCGGCAGAGGGGGGCCGGGCCCTGGGTGGCAGGGTTCGGCTGAGGGTTTTGCTGATTATCTGGCGGAGAAAATCGCTCAGATCCGCTCGAGGCTTAATCCCGGCGTGGAACATTCAGAGCTGGGGTTGACCATAGCACAGTCTAGCCATGTTACCTGGGATCGGTTCGATCCTGTTGGACCTGAGGAAGTGGACAGGCTTCTTGCATCTGTTCGTGCCACGACCTGTGCACTGGACCCATGCCCCGCTTGGTTAATTAAAGCCTCCAAGCATGGGGCAGGTGGTTGGATCGGGGCGATAATCAATGCTTCTCTAAAAGAGGGGCACTTTCCAGCACCGCTTAAACACGCTTTGGTGCTCCCCCTCTTGAAGAAGCCGTCCCTTGATCCCACGGTAATTTCCAACTACCGTCCAGTGTCCAACCTACCTTTCTTGGGTAAGGTTTTGGAGAAGGCTGTGGTGCAGCAGTTGCAGGAGGTCCTGGATGAAGCGGATTATCTGGACCCGTTTCAGTCAGGATTCAGGCCCGGATATGGTACTGAGACCGCACTAGTCGCTTTGGTGGATGATCTCTGGAGAGAGCGGGACGGAGGGGAGCCATCTGTCCTTGCTCTTCTCGATCTCTCAGCGGCTTTTGATACGGTCGATCACGGCATCCTTCTGGGAAGGCTCCAGGGTCTGGGGATCCAGGGCACGGTGTTGTCCTGGTTTTCCTCATTCCTGAGGGGCAGGACCCAGTCGGTGTGCCTGGAGAAGGAGAAGTCCAGCCCTAGGCCCCTGCAATACGGGGTGCCTCAGGGTTCGGTACTCTCTCCTCTCCTGTTCAACATCTATATGAAGCAGCTGGGTGAGATCATCCGTTCCCATGGGGTAAGGTATCATCAATATGCTGATGATACCCAGCTATACATCTCTGCCCATGGGGACCCAAGCGGTGCGGTGGAAGTCCTCTCCAGGTGCCTGAAGGCTGTAATGGTCTGGATGGGGGACAACGGGCTACAGCTGAATCCCGGCAAGACTGAGTGGCTGTGGGTAAGGGGTCCTGTGTTATCAAAGGAGCTTCCACCTTTGGTTCTGGATGGGGCAGTCTTGCCCCAAACAGACCCGGTGCGTAATCTGGGGGTCCTCCTGGACTCACGGCTACTGTTCGAAGAGCAGGTGGCAGCCGTGGCCAGGAGGGCTTTTGCACAACTTCGTGTAATTCGCCAGTTACGCCCCCTCCTAGACCGGGATGCCCTGCTCATGGTCACACATGCGTTGGTCACCTCCAGACTTGATTATTGTAACGCGCTCTACATGGGGCTGCCCCTGATGACCATCCGGAGACTCCAGCTGGTCCAGAATGCGGCGGCCCGGGTAGTGGTGGGGTGTGGGCGTTATGCTCATGCTTCGCCGCTGCTCCGGGAGCTGCATTGGCTGCCAGTATGTCTCCGGGTGCAATTCAAGGTGCTGGTTATTACCTTTAAAGCCCTATATGGTAGTGGGCCAGGATACCTAAGAGACCGCGTCACCCCAAGAACATCTGCCCGGCCCACCAGGGCGGATCGGAGAGGCTCCCTTGTTATTCCCTCGGCGAGGAAGGCGCACCTCGCCTGTACTAGGAGGAGAGCCTTCTCCGTGTTCGCCCCAGCCCTCTGGAACCTCCTGCCCACCGAATTGCGCCTTCAGATGGAGCTCCTGCCCTTCCGAAAGGGCTTGAAAACCTGGCTGGCGGGACAGATTTGGGGACCCGGGACCATGGGCTCCCATACCAAGTGGCTCATTTAAGGACTGCCCCCCCTGGGTTGGATCATGGGATTTTATTGGTATCTATCCCTGTGTTGTTTTTAATCTTCCGATTGTTTTAATTTTGACGTTTTAGTGATGGTTTTATTCTTGTTTTATTCTTGTTTTATTCTGATTGTGGGCCGCCCAGAGTCGGGTTCTCCCGATTGGGGCGGGGTATTAAATTTAATAAATAATAATAAATAATAATAATAATATCTTGCCTCCCTGCTCTTCCCCCTTGTTCTCTTAAAACCCTTGTAATCTGTAAAGTTTAATTTCTTTTAGCTTAATTTTTAGTATTGTATTAATCACATTCTTAATTTTTAACAGTTAGTGAATTTTAATATATATGGGGCACGTTGGGACTGTCCTACTGGTTTTATATCTACTTATGAACTGTGGTTTTAAGCTATGTATTTTTCTAATTTATGTTGTAAGCCGCCCAGAGTTGGGTCTACCTGATTGGGGCGGGAGAACAAATTGGAACAAATAAATAAAATAAATATATGAGATTGAATCTCCTATTATTTCTTTCTGGCATGTGAAGAAACAATTAATTAAGAGATTTCTTGATATATATATATATATATATGGACCACAAATACCGTAATTCTCCAGTATGGGCAGTGGTGGACTAAAAAAAAAAAAAATTGCTACCACACTGTGGGCGTGGTAGGGTGGGCGTGGCCTGGGGAAATCCGTCCATTGCACCCGAATTAGGACTACTTTATTTCAAAACTTGAATGGGCAGGACCAGCCTGAATTTCTGCTACCGGTTCTGGTGAACTGGGGTTAACCTGCTGATGGCCACCACTGAGAATGGGAGTTCCATCTAATGGACAGACACCTTACAAAGAGGACTAAACTGGGATTAGCACCAACCAAATTTCATGTTTATGTCTCTTTCAGATGCATTTTATTCCTTGCCAAACCATAAATGTTCCCGTCTCCAACTCTGAGTTGCCATATTACTGGATTGGTCAAGTTTTCTCCAGATATTAGGCCCTTTTGCCTGGATATTTCTCATGCCCTTTCCCACAGTCAGAAGCAATCCTGTTGCCAACCCTTTCCTGCCCTGCCTCTGTGGCCTCACAAGGGCCTTCCTTCCAAAAGCCTGTGGCCAAAGGAATCTGCAGACTTGTTTTTTCAGGATTAAGGAAGCCACAGAGTGATGTGTTCATATAATCCTCATGCACAGCGCACACAACACAGTGTATCCATGCACATTGAAATAATGAATACATTTGGACTTCTGGGTGGAATGTCCACCTTGACTCTTCTGGAGACATCTATACCCATCGTCACAGGTTTGACCCAGGAACATAGCAAACATATTATAAATGTCAAGATCAGGGCATTATTTGAACAAACAAATAAATTCTGTCTTTGTTTCATTTAACAAAGCCATTGGGTTCTATTTGATTAAGGTTTCAACAAATTGGAAATGTTTTTCTCATCTGGAACCAGGGATAGCCCATTTCTGCAACCCACCATAGGCCAACCTGGTCCTGATGCTTGGGAGAGATTCCAAACAGGCAGAGCTAGAGACAGAGGTAAGGGCATGAAAGAAGACATGTCATATCATACATTTTCCTTCCAGGTAGTCTATTCAGTGGTGGGCAGCAAAAAATTTCACTACCACACCATGGGCGGAGCCTACATCATGGGCAGAGCCTACATCATGGATGGACCCTACGTCATTAGTGATCTAGTAATGCCTGCCATATGGGTATGTATACATATGCAAACACAGGCAGCACTGGCTCTTTGGCTCTAAATGGAGATGAGCACTGCACCCTAGAGTCAGATATGACTGGCTTTTGAGCAAGGGAGACCTTGAACCACTTGCAGGGACAAAACCTGATGAGATAGGGCAAAGGGGAAGGGGCATGGACACCCAATTTTGCTACGCCCCCTCCCGGGGGGTGCAAACCTGTTGCTGCTCACCACTGAATCTATTATAGATAGCAACTGCATGTTGAAAGAAGAGAGTGCAAAAGCTGGCTTGAGACTCAATATCAAGAAAACCAAGATAATGGCAACAAGTTCTATCAGTCCCTGGAAAATAGATGGGGAAGAAGTAGAAGTAGTGACAGATTTTACTTTCCTAGGATCAAAGCTCACTGCAGATGGGGATTGCAGCCATGAAATAAAAAGGCGACTGATTCTTGGGAGCCAAGCGATGAGAAACCTGGGGAGCATAGTGAAAAGTAGAGACATCAAATTGCAAACAACGATTCGCATAGTCAAAGCAATGGTATTCCCTGTGGCAATGTATGGTTGTGAGAGCTGGACCATTAGGAAAGCTGAGCGCAGAAGAATAGACACCTTTGATATGTGGTGTTGGAGGAGAGTTTTGAGAGTCCCCTGGACAGCGAGGAGAACAAATAGGTCAATCTTAGAAGAAATCAACCCTGACTGCTCCTTAGAAGGTCAAATAATAAAAATGAAGCTAAAGTATTTTGGACATCAAATGAGAAGAGAGGATTCACTTGAGAAAGCCTTGATGCTTGGAAAGGTCGAGGGCAAAAGAAGAAGGGGGAGACCCAAAATGAGATGGCTAGATGGTATTGTAGAGACAGTGGGTACAGAGCTGAGCGAGTTGAGGGGGATGGTGGAGGACAGCAGTGCCTGGTGGACAGTGTCCATGGGGTCGCAGAGGGTTGGAATCGACTGTGCGACTGAACAACAAAACTGCATGTTAATGCCTCCCATGTACCAGATATGTAGGAGGGGGTGTCAGTGGCAGTTCAGCAGTTCAAGACATGAGTGCTGCACAGTGGAGTGAGCTCCTGTCTCTGTCCCAGTTCCTGCCAACTTAGCCGTTTCAAAGCAAGAAATTTCAAGTAGATAAATAGGTACTGCTTCTTTGGGAGATGTAACAGTATTTGGTGTGTTCCCGTGTCTGTTCATGCCTGCCACATGGCCATGGAAACATCTGCAGACATAGACAGCACTGGCTCTTTGGCTGTAAAAGGAGATGAACACCACACCCTAGAGTCGGACACGAATGGCTTTCTAGCAAGGGCAACCTTTACTTTAATCATAATTGATTTGATCTGAGATCTTCTCAGACAAAAAGGAACTGTTTGTTGCTCAACACCTGCAAAATGAGGTCAGAGCAGGTTTTGCTCTTTCAAAGTACACAACATGTCAGTTCTGGATGCAGTATCTTCTGGAGGTATTCATAATAGCAGCACAGCAAAATGTCTGACAGCTGCACACTTGGGAAAGACAGAGGCATGAAACAGGTGGCAAGCCTATTGATTTCTGGCCAGCCACCAGATGGAAACAGAAGAAGGAATTGAGCTCTCTGTAGATTTCAGGAAAGTTAGGCTCAAGTTTAATTAATGCAGCAGCTTCTAATGATGAGAATTATTTCAGGTGATACATATAGCACAGGGCACCCTAATATTTGGTTAACTTGTGTGATGTACTGTGCTCTACATGGGGCTGCCCTTGATGACCATTTGGAGGCTGCAACTGGTCCAGAATGTGGCTGCTTGGGTGGTGTTGGGTTGCGGGCATTATGCCCATGCCTCGCCACTGCTTCAGGATTTGCATTGGTTACCAGTGTGCCTCTGGGTGCAATTCAAGGTGCTGGTGATTGCCTTTAAAGCCCTACATGGTAGTGGGCCAGGATACTTAAGAGACTGTGTCACCCCAAGAACATTTGTCCATCCCACCAGAGCAGACCGGAGAGGCTCTCTAATTGTTCCATCGGCTAGAGAGGTGCGTATCGCTAGCACTAGGAAGAGGGCCTTCTCAGTGTCTGCTCCAGCCCTGTGGAACCTCCTGCCAATTGATTTGCATCTCCAGATGCAGTTGCTGCTCTTCAGGAAAGGCTTAAAGACCAGGCTGGCAAGGCAGGTTTGGGGTACCACCAATATGGTAACCTTGGCCTGTTGACCAATTTGGTAATACTGTACTCTTTCTCATTTTTAGTATTTTAATATTAATATTTTAATCTTGTAATTTGGTAATGTTTTAATCTTTCAATTGTTGATTGGTCTTTTTTTTTTGTGAGCCACACAGAGTCTTCAGAGTGGGGCGGCAATACAAATTGAAATTAAATAAATAAATAAATAACCTAAGGCTCAAAGGATCCAGGTTCAATTCCCTTGGCTCTGACATGGAAACTCACTGGAAGGATGAAACTGGTTAAAACACTCCATAAGCACCTCCCTTGCTGTGAAAACTCTGTTAGTGCCACTATAAGTCAGTTCTGACTCGACAGCACATACCAACAAGAACAACACTATTAGAGTGAATGAACCCATTGCCTTAGGCAGGAGACACAGCAGGCAGGGAACAGCTGAAAGGTGTCAGCATTACAGCTCTATGTGCATTGCAACCTGCTCTGTGTCCCTTAGGTATCTAATGAGATTACTCTATTTTTATCTATTTATATTGCTTGTTGGAATATTTCAAATCCTGATCATTTTTACAGTGTTTGAAACTGCCTTTTCTTGCTTTCACACAGCCTTATGTAAGCCAAGAATAGATTAACTATTAGACTGAGTAGATTGCTAGACCAAGATGTTTCTTATACTGTAATTATTACTTGATGTTGACAGTCCATCTGCACAATAGAATTGCCCTGAACCTCTCTAAAATTCTCTGCATAAAGAAGACCCTCTACTATTGATCCTATAGGGATCCCAAGAATTCACAAAATTGAGATTTTACAAATCTAATTGTATCCTTTGTCAGAGAGAGATCTGGCTTCTTTGTTTCTTCCTAGCTTTGGGAGAGCCATGAGAAGCCATCCTTTCTTTGGCACACAACAGGGTCCAGTGTTTAGATTGCTGAACTGGCACTTGAAAGATACAGATTCAACTTTCAGCTCAGCTATGAAACTTATAGCATGACCCTGATGCTCTCTCTTTTCTTTTCAATTGATGCTGCCCGATGGACTTGTCGTGAAGATAAAGCAAGGAAGAAGAGAACTATGAATACCACTTTGAATTCACTGAAAGAAAAGCAGATTATAAGTATTGCTAAAAAGATGAATCAAATAATCACTGAGGATTTATAACACTTTAGGGAAGGTAAATATGGGCATCACAAGCCACCAAAATGCTTTTGCTATCTATGCCAGGGGTACCACCATTACATCCTGCTGCCAGGTTTGTCATCTCACTGTCAATTTTTAGCTACTTGTAGTAGTGATACCAAGATGGAATCATGACCAATAAACAAAGAATGGGGTGGGGGGATAATTTTTTTTATTGCATATGGCCCATGGAATTCTATGTAATCAAAAACCCCACAACAGGACTGTCCCTAAAAGGGGGGTGGGACAGCCTCAAAAAAAATCAGGACCAGGTGTATTTATACATGAAGAATAAGAGGGGCTAGCTGCAGCTTGTCATGTGGGAAAGCAAGATGTTACACTATACAATCAAGCATTTATCACCAACAACAAAGGTTACAAAAAATTTCGATGTCTGCAAACAGTACTGGCTCTTTGGCTATAAAAGAGATGAGCATAGAACCCTAGAGTTGGATATGACTGGCTTTTAAGCAAGGGCGACCTCTACCTATATGTATGAAGAAGGTTTTCTCGTACAGTCAAACCTCGCATAAAGAGCGCCTTGCTTAAAGAGTAACTCGCTTAAAGAGCAAAATTTTCTCTGAATGTTCACTTCGCTTGAATGTTCGCTTCGCTTAACAAATAAAGGCAAACAAAAACTCGCTTAACAAATAAATCGGGGTTCGCAATCGCCCCCACAATTGTTCACTTACAATGGTGTTTCTCTTAAAGAGCAAACTTGCTTAAAGAGCAATCCTGTGGAACGCATTGTGTTCTTTAAGCGAGGTACAACTGTACCTGAAAATGTTCATCAAATGATCCAAGGGCTTTTCCCTGTTCTTTTTTTTTTTTAAAAAGATTTTATTGAGTGTTTTAAAAGAAAAATAATAATATAATAATAAAGGGGGGAATTACATAGACATAATAAAATAACGATAATACAGTAATACCTCGGATAACGGTTACCTCGGATAACACTAAAATCTCATAACGTTAAGTAATCGGGGGGGGGGAGAATTGGATCGAATAACGTTTAGATCCTATGGGATGCATCGGATAACAACCGCTAAAGCCTGTGCGGTTACAATGTATCTCTATGGAGCTTTAATGTTATCCGATGCATCCCATAGGATTTTAACATGCATCGGATAACACTAAAAATTGGATAACACCAAGACTTGTGGAACCAAGTTTTAGCATTATCTGAGGTTTTACTGTACATAAAAAGAAAAATGATACAAATTAATCATTTCAATACATTCACTCTCTTAACCATTCTACCTATATGTATAGATATATATTAATACTTTTTTCAATTTTTTCTCATTAATATGGTATTTCAGTTTTCTCAAATACATAATACATAATACATAAAACACCCTAGTGTGCTAAATCTATGTCCTTGAATCTGCCTGTTTTTCTCCATTATCTTATTTATTCTACCAGAAACTCATTACCTCTGGTACAATGTGTGTTGCAGAAATGGCTTCCAAATGTCCCAAAATCTTTTTTTAAAAAATCCCCTTTTTAAGATTTAAATCCCATGTAAGTTCTTCATTAAGTGCCATATCCCTGGACTAATCCAATTGCTCCAAAATGAATTCTGGGTGAAGGACAATTGCCACTTTGGACAAGGGGCAATGACTGTCACACCTTATCAATGGTGTGGCATTCCTTGAGATGCCTAGAGGCATGGCCATCAGTAACATCACCTCTCTCAAGATATTTGCAAGAGGCCCCACACCTCAGGGGACCTTTAGAAAGTCAACACAGACTTCTTATCTCTTTAACTGACATGGACTCTTGACCTTAAATGGATTATGTTTATGAGTGCATACATTATATGAATTTGCATATGTTTTATGGACTATGTTTATGAGTACATACATTATATGGGTTATGCTTTCATTTTTGTGGGCATGTGGCAAGTATGACTAGACATGGCATGCTGTTTACCTTCCCATCAAAGTGGTTCCTATTTATCTACTTCCAATTTCTTGCTTTCAAACAGCTAGGTTGGCAGGAGCTGGTGCTGGGACAGAGACGGGAGCTCACTTCGTCATGCAGCACCCTGGCCTCAGACTGCTGAACTGCCGACCTTCAGTCATCAAATTCAGCATCCTAACTACTAAGTCACCACAGTTCCTTCATGCATGCACATTTTTGTTGTTCAGTCGCACAGTTGATTCCAACCCTTTGCGACCCCATGGACCACTGTCCGCCAGGCACTCCTGTCCTCCACCATCCCCCTCAACTCGCTCAGCTCTGTGCCCATTGTGTCTACAATATAATTTAGCCATCTCATTTTGGGCCGCCCCCTTCTTCTTTTGCCCTCCACCTTTCCCAGCATCAAGGCTTTCTCAAGCAAATCCTCTCTTCACATTTGATGCCCAAAGTACTTTAGCTCCATCTTTACTATTTGACCTTCTAAGGAGCAGTCAGGGTTGATTTCTTCTAAGATTGACCTATTTGTTTTCCCCACTGTCCAGGGGACTCTCAAAACTCTCCTCCAACACCACATCACAAAGGCATCTATTCTTCTGTGCTCAGCTTTCCTAATGGTCCAGCTCTCACACCCATACATTGCCACAGGGAATACCATTGCTTTGACAATACAAATTTTTGTTTGCAATGTGATGTCTCTACTTTTCACTATGTTCTCCAGGTTTCTCATTGCTTGCCTCCCAAGAATCAGTCGCCTTTTTATTTCATGGCCGCAATCACCATCTGCAGTGAGCTTTGATCCTAAGAAAGTAAAATCTTTCACTGTTTCTACTTCTTCCCCATCTATTTTCCATGGACTGATAGGACTTGTTGCCATTATCTTGGTTTTCTTGATATTGAGTCTCAAGCCAGCTTTTGCATTTTCTTCTTTCAACCTAATCAGGAGCTTTTTTAAGTCCTCCTCACTTTCTGCCATTAGGGTGGTATCATCTGCATATCTCAAATTGTTGATGTTTCTCCCAGCAATTTTGATCCCAAATTGTGATTCCTCCATCCCTGCATTGCGCATTATGTGCTCTGTGTATAAGTTGAATAAGCAAGGTGACAAAATGCAGCCTTGCCCTATTCCAAACCACTCTGTCCTTCCATATTCTGTCCTAACTGTTGCTTCTTGATTCATGTACAGATTTCTCATAAGGTATATAAGATGCTCTGGTATTCCCATCTCTTTAATTACTTGTCACATTTTGTTGTGGTCCACACAGTCAAAGGCCTTAGTGTAATCAATGGAACAGAAGTAGACTTATTTCTGATATTCCTTTGTTTTTTCCATGATCCAACATATGTTGGCAATGTGGTCTCTAGTCCCCCTGCCTCTTCTGAACCCCGCCTGCACTTCTGGTAATTCTCTCTCCACATGTTGCTGCAGTCTATCCTGTGTTATCTTGAGCATCACCTTGCTAGCATGTGGGATGAGTGCAATTGTTCGATAATTTGAAAATTCTTTGGCATTACCTTTTTTGGGGATTGGAACGTATACTGATCTTATACAGTACTGATATGTGCATGCACATATGTGACCCAAAATTCCCCCTTCCCAAACACTCTTCATTGGGTGGAAAAGTCAATCAAAAGACAACCCAAGATATCCAACTGGTTTTAGACCTAGAACCACTTAACTCAGAAAAAAGTGGAAAGTAAGAGAAATGGCAGAAAAGGCAAATAGAGTGCAGATCTAAAACAAAAGCTGCTCCCTTCAAAATGTCTTTTGCCTCCCTTTTAGTCTCCCAAGCTAATTGTTTTCGGTGACAAGAAGAGAAAAGCATACTATTTTCTCCGTTCTTTGGGGAAAGATTTACACACCATCAATGTTAGCATTCATTTGCATGAGTATTATCTGCATTCATACTAATATAAAATATAATGTTGCACCATATGAGAATACCTGCCATTCTTTCTAGAGGATTGAAAAAAATTAATCTGTTTTGCGATTCCTTCTGGAAGCTGCCATTCTTTCTCTGAAAAACAAAAGCTGTTCAGATTATTAGGGGCTGTGGTTAAAAGTTAATAAGAATAGGGTTATCAGAGCTAATAAATCTATGCGACTGAGTGGATTTCAGCAGATACCTGCTGTGGATATTTTAATAGCTAAAGGAAAAGTCAGGCAGTGTGACTCATGTGATCCAGCAATGCAAGAGAATTAGGTTTTAAGTAGGAAACGATGTTTCCTAGGAAACTGCATGAACTGCTCGTGGAACATCAAACAAGAGCAATTTCCTCACAACAACCCATGACTAAACTGATCTCCTGCCCCTCCGACAACTTTACCAGTAGGGAAGATATTGGGTGCCTTTTGTATCTCCCCAGTTACTACTTTTGATTTATCTATTATAGGATTCTCATGCCGTTATTACCTTCCAGATGTAAGTTTCTATCAGGATGTGTATGATGTATGGTAGCTGTTATCTAATGGGAAAATATTTCTCGCTCCCTTTGTTTTACTCTCTCTCTCTCTCTTTGTCCTCATATGCTGCGGCTTCCACACAAACAATTTACATTTACATTTCCTTACAGTATTCTGCTATGGTCTTAACTCTGTGGCTGTCAGGAACACAAAGCAACTCTGTGGACACATACTTTCCTTATGGTTCTCCTTATGACACACTTCTATAGAGCCACTTTTAGTCTCAGTTGCATACCTGTCATGCTATAGTTCTGTAGCCTCGTGAAAATAAATGCCTTTCATATCACAGCATTCCCAAATGTGTTTTGGACCAAAACATCAGCAACCTTTAGCTGATGCTTTTCAGGCCACATATATTAACAGTGCCCTAAGTGAAAACACGGTTTTAGAATTACCTCTGAAGAAGCTATAATATCTTATCCGAAGAGTGCCATTATTGGTATTTTCATTTTTAAACTAAAAAGAGGATACTTTGAAAGCTTGATACCTATGTAGTGTATCAAGAGTGACGGACTAGGATTCAGGTGAACTGGGTTCAAAACCCAATCAGCCAATGAGATAGGGGTGTGGAACTGGTAGCATCATTCCTTAAATACCTCAGTTCTCTTGAAAGCCCTCTTAGGGTTGACAGCACATAATTAACTAACTTAAAACTAGAAGGAGCCTCCTCATAAGGACTGTTCTAGGGCACTAAATCCAGAACCTACTTCATCATCAGATCTAGGGACAGAAGAGCACTTAATCATGTCTTGCTAGCTGAATGAGAAATTCTTCATGGAATCTGATGTGGACTCAACAACTCCTCAGACTGATTAAGTGGCCAGGACTGGATAGACAAAGTATTTAACAGGAACTCAGATCAGCTATTATGGAAGGTAAGTGGTTACACTGCTATAATGTGTCCTTATGTCACTTCCAAAAAATCATGACCTGTAGGTTTTGGGTGGGTTTTTTTTTTTTTGGGGGGGGGGGAGCTGGGTATGTGAGATATTCAAGAAGTACAGTAAAACCCTGGTTTATGACATTTGTCCGTTCCGACAGCCTTCATCGTAAACCAGAAAAATCGTAAACCGAAGCACGTTTCCCCATAGGAATGCAGTGAAAAATTTAAAAAACAGTCCTGGCCAGACCAAAAAGAATACAAAAGAATACAAAAAAGCCTCTCAAAAATCCAAAAAAATGCCAGACATGATCCTCTCCCACACCCCCATCGACCCCACCAGCTGGTATTCCACTCTTCCACACCTTGATCAACCGAACTCCCCAGTTGATTAGCAGCTGGGGTGGGAAAGAGGGTGAATTCTTGAGGTGTGTAAAAGGAAAAACAAACAATGAAGTGATTGCCCTTCATTTTGTACACTGCTGCTTCTTTCTGGGCAGTTTGTTTGGCCACTGGAGGAGGCCAGGCAGTGGCGGCAGCAGGAGACTGTGAGAACCATACCCACTCCATTCCAGTCTTTGTCTGAGGTCCCCCTATGGCAGTTCAGCCAGGAATGCGTGCCACTCTGGAATTTCCTAGTTATGTGCCAGGCACCCAGGTGTGTGTTCCCGACCTTAGCACCATGGAGGGACATCGGACAATGACTGGAATGGAGCAGATATGGTCCCCACAGTCTCCCACTGCTGCCACCGCTCCGCAGTAAGTGATGAATCGCTATTTCCGGTGGTGGGGGGTGGGTGCCATTTTTGAGTCTAAAATGGGAGTGGCGGTCTAATTCCCAGTCACAAGCAGAAAAAACCCATAAGCCCGGACGCCGTTTTTGTAGAATTTGCCATCATAAATGTAACCCAAGGCAGTCATAAACCAGAGTTTTACTGTAGTTTATCATTGTCCTCCATCAGATCACTTTGGCAAGGTGAAAGCAGAGAGCCCATATCATGGTCCACCTATCCAGCAGGTGACATGATATCCAAATGGCTAAATAGTTCCACATGCAAGTGGATTTGATTTCCAAGGCCCATTTGTGTGTGTGGAATGTTGCCACAGAGACATCTACCAAAGCACAGACACCTCGCTAAATAATGACTCCAATGTAGTATTGAGTATTGTATATTGATTATGATTATATTGTGACTATATTGTTTACTGTGTATTGATTATTCTGTATTGGGTAGTGTATAGATAGATAGATAGATAGATAGATAGATAGATAGATAGATAGATAGATAGATATAGATATAGATATAGATATAGATATACACACACACACACTGTATGATTGTGAGATGCCTTGAGTCAGGTTTCCCCTGATTGGGCAGCATATAAGTGGAAAAAATTAAATTTAATTTAAATTCAATTAAATTTAAATTCAATTCAAATGTATTCAAGAAAAGCTTATTATTGCAATCTCCCTTCCTCTGTTTTTTCATGACCAGGCAGACATTTGAAACCAGGTCTCTTGAGATTCTTGGCCTGACTACCATACTGGCTGTCCCTGATCCCTTCATACTATGAAAAGCATGATTTAAAACTCACCCCCAATGCAATAGATTACAGATCCTGTCATTTGCAGTCAGCACATCCAATGGTTATGTGGTTTGTAAGGGGAGGGGAGGGGATGCCGAAGGCTACTTTAGGGTCTCTACTCACAAACTGTTCACTCCTTTTTTTTTGGTCATTTATACCCCCTTTGTGTGTTAAAGACAAAAAAGGAGGGGAAATCTGTACTTGTCAAACAGGTAGAAGACCTGTCAACTGCTTACAATGCAGGTGTGTGTGTAGCCTTCCAGGAATTATTAGACAGCAGTTCCCATCAGCCCTAATTGGTATAGCCAAAGGTGCTCTATAATGGGCATTGTAGTCCCACAACATCTAGAAAACCATGTTATCTTCCCCTGTTGTGATGAATATTAATATGGAAGCTTGTAATCTCAAGTGCTTGACCTGCATTAATGCTAGGGCATAGCTGGTGCCAAGATCAGAGATTCTCCTTTCCGTTTATTCAGGACATCACTCTGATAAGTGTGACTGTAGATCTCAGCCTGGATGAAAATTAGCTCCAGAACTGGGTATTATTGGCACACTGATTTTTCACCCATATGTAGTATACATATGGTATGGGGGTAGAGAAAGAATGCTGATACATCCCAGTGGAATACAAGCACCTCTCCTTGCTATTTTTTTGGATGCCTGCCAATTACACATGGAACCACTGAACATAACACCTGCTAATAATATTCTGATCTAAATCTACATCTAAATCCCTGAAGTTTCACCTGTTCCCTCCAACTTGTTCTGAAAAATCTGAAAAAGAAAAGAAAAAGGAGACAGATGTACTTTGGTGCTTTTCCACTTTATTAAAAAATATTCTTTTATTGACAAAACAGAAAAATATAAAAAGGCAAAAAGGATCAGAATCGTCGTATCCAAGAATGGATTTTTTTCCTGAAGCAAGAAAAATGCCATTGGCGCGAATTTGTTTAAGGTGGATCCCAGCTTGACATGAAGTGACCCACACACTATGATCACGGAGCCATCTCCGGTGGCACATATGAAATGAGACATGCAGGGTTAAACACTGGGACTGCAATGGACTGCCGCAGCCTTGAGGATATTAACAAGGTGCGCCTTCACAGCCAGTCCATCTGGCATGGCTTCTTCTGTCTCAATGGCCATTGGGAATCAGAGTTCCTCCTCTGCTCATTTTCCCATTGGGCCCAATATGATGGTTTCCAGTGGCATTTCCACCACTGAAGGGACCATCACCCCACCTAAAGAGGCACATCTGTCCATAGCCATTGGCCCCTTTAGGGAGTCAGGTTATTTACCGCCACCCAACACCTGGCATTGAATCGCTGGCTATATGGTCTACCCCATTGCCATAGTGGGATGTCCGGCCAGACTAACAGAAAAGAATAATACAATGACAAAAACCTAACAGTAACCTATGCCATTATCATTTCCTTTCCTTCTAGAGTTTAAAAATGAGTGCCATCATTTATATAACCAAAATGCACCTTCCAGGCAAATGTGGAGTGGATCAGGAAGCTTGGGGAATCCCAAGGTCTGTAGAAATTCTTTTTTGAAATACAAAAAAAATTATAATTTTGGAATAGCAAATAGATGGGCTGACAAGGGCTGCTCCTACTCAATGGACACAGAATGCTAATGGTTTTGAGAGCGAAACAGTAAAAATGAAGGCAGAGAAGGAGGAAGAATACAATAAAGTATTCAAGAAGAAATCACAGCTGAGTCATTGAAGAACGCTAAGCTACAACATTTTGTTGCCTGTCCCATTGGCAAACATTGAATGAATAATACATCACAAACTCAGGGAAAACCACACTTGTTTGAATTTCAACTATTTTCTCTTTGGAGCTGCTATATGGAGCAATGTCCCTTGGAGTATAGAAGTGAAAGGTAGAAGCCTTTGAAGATAAACAAGCTAATGGCAGCTTCTGCTATGTAAGGCTGCTGCACATTTATTTCAGGAGTGGTGGGGAAGACATGTGGGAAACACCATATTGTAGCTGAGGCTGAGATATTAAATCAAAGCAGCATTTATGTGCATGCAATAAATGCCGCACCACCTATACAAAAGAAGATCTAGTAAATGGCAGATACAACACTATTTAATATTTTAATTTGTTTAGAATTTTTACATATATTTCATATATGTTCATAATTTAAAATTGTGCAATGCACAGATTCGAGG
Organism: Furcifer pardalis; assembly: GCA_030440675.1. Classification (NCBI taxonomy): domain Eukaryota; kingdom Metazoa; phylum Chordata; class Lepidosauria; order Squamata; family Chamaeleonidae; genus Furcifer; species Furcifer pardalis. Next base: position 59,388,945 of record CP126897.1, read on the forward strand.
AAAGAATGAAAACTGCCGCAGTAAATAACTTACATAGGTTTGAAGCTTTTCTAAATTGTATCAAATGCAATAACTGGGGTTTTAGAGACGGCTGTTCTTTCTATGTTCAATGTTAGAGTTCAATAATGTAACTTTCTGAGTGTTGTTATGTGATGTCAAGTCATCTCTAATGGTTGAAGACTTTGCCGCCCATCCCCCTGAGCGCACAACAACATAGCATATTGTAATGTAATGTAATGTATTTTTTGTAAGCCGCCCTGAGTCGCCACGGCGAGTGGGTAGCAATATAAATTTGAACTAATAAATAATAAAATAATAATCTCTGACTTATGGCAACCCTTTGAATGAGAGATCTCAAAATGTCCTGTCGTCAACAGCCCTGCTAAAATACTTCAAGCCATTGCCTTCTCACAATGTGCCCAAAGTAGGACAGTTTCAATGTAACCATTTTTGCCTCAAAAAAACAAAGGTGGTTTTTGTGTGTTACGAGACCAGAAGTGCTGGTAACCCAAAGGCAGTGATGGGATGTAACAGGTTAGCACCAGTCCGCCAGAACCAGTAGTAACTTTTCCCAGTGTCCTGGAGAACCGGTAGCAGCTTTTGGGGGGAACCACCTTCGGGGCTTACCAATTCACTGGTTCCCCCACTGTATTTAATACCTTTACCTATACTGATGTACTACTACAGTTCCTAAAAAGGCCTGGCGGCCTGGCTTGGGGTTTTTAAGCAAAGTCTTGGAGTTACCTCATCAATAAGCTACACCTGTGCTGTTCCAATTGGAGAACCCTTAAGGAGGTACAGCTGTTTTACATTTACTTTGAGGCATATTATTTATTTATTTATTTATTTAAATTTGTTTATCGCCCTCCTCCCCGAAGGGACCCAGGGCGATTCCCAACGCAACAGCATAGACAACAATTTAAAACCAATTCAGAAATTAAGTTTTAAAAGTTTTAAAACTTTCTTAGAGAACTGGTCAGGCAACGACTTAGTACCTAACTTCTTTAACTGTTGTAACTGTTGAAAACAGTGATGGGATGATAAAAATTTTAGTACCCCACCCTGACGTCATCACAGTGGGGGCGGAGCTAACGTCATGATGTCATGGGTGGAGCCAACGTCATGACGTCATGATGTTGTAGGCGGGGCCAAAAATAAAATAAATAAAATAAAAATAAAACACACACACCCCTCAACCCACACACACAAAACCATTAATAAAATAAATAAATAAAATAATAATTAAATAAAAATACACCCAAACACCCACCCACCCCAAACACAAACCCCACTTACAATGGGGACCGTTGGGGCTGGCCCCGAGCCTCGGCGCCCAGCGGCGGCGCGCCTAGCCGGGTGGCCGAGGGCCTCCCGGCCGCAACCCTCCATGGGCAGCCCTGAGCCTCGGCACCCAGCGGCGGCACGCCTAGCCCGGTGGCCCAGGGCTTCCGGCCACAACTCTCCACGGGCTGCCCCGAGCTTCGGCGCCCGGCGGCGCTCCTAGCCGGGCGGCCCAGGGCTTCCGGCCGCAACTCTCCACGGGCTGCCCCGAGCCTTGGCGCCCGGCGGCGCTCCTAGCCGGGCGGCCCAGGGCTTCCGGCCGCAACTCTCCATGGGCTGCCCCGAGTTTCGGCGCCCGGCGGCACTCCTAGCCGGGTGGCCCAGGGCTTCTGGCCGCAACTCTCCACGGGCTGCCCCGAGCCTCGGCGCCCGGCGGCGCTCCTAGCCGGGCGGCCCAGGGCTTCCGGCCGCAACTCTCCACGGGCAGCCCGTGGAGAGTTGCGGCCAGGAGCCCTGGGCCGCCCGGCTAGGCGCGCCACCGGGCGCTGTGGCTCAGGGCTGCCCGTGGAGAGTTGCGGCCGGGAGCCCTGGGCCGCCCGGCTAGGCGCGCCGCCGGGCAGCGAGGCTTAGGGCGCCCATGGAGAGTTGCGGCCGCCAAAGTCATCCCCGCTGCAATCTCCGCCGCCGCCATTATCTTTGCTGCCACTGCTGGTGCCGTCATCGCCGCTCCCGTCATCGCCGCCACTGCCTGTGTTGCCGCCACCGCCACTATCTCGTTCTTGAGGACTGCCGGTGTTGCCGATTTTTAAAAAAAAATTGGAGCTAAAATGGCTCCAATTTACTGCGCATGCGCAGAAACTCAATCTGCCGCATTGCGCATGTGTCAGATTGAGTTTCTAAGCATGCGCAGTAAAATTGGAGTAAAAATTGCTCCAATTTTATTGCGCATGTGCAGAAACTCAATCTGACGCATGCGCAATGCGGCAGATTGAGTTTCTGCACATGCGCAGTAAATCGGAGCCATTTTAGCTCCGATTTTTTTTTAAAAAAAATTCTTTCGGTGAGGCATCCGAAACCGGACACCTCAAAAGTGGACTCCCCTCACGGAGAACCCTCCGGGATTGTTCTTACCGGTTCCAGGGAACCGTATAGAACCGGGGACATCCCATCACTGGTTGAAAAGTTGAAAAGTGCCAAAATGAAGCCACCTTGTGGTGAGTTCATTCTGTAGTTCCTTCCATCTGACCTAGTGTGAGAAAGATTAGCCAGAATAAGCTTTAAGCTCTGGCTTAAAAGCTCTGGTTGATTTGTGTTTGGGGTCAGTGGGTGGGTGTTTGGGTGGGTGGGTGTATTTTAACGTATTTTTATTTTATTAATTTTATTTATGTGTTTGTGTTGTGGGTGGGTGAGTGGGTTGAGGTGTGTGGGTGTGGGTGCTTATTTTTATTTTATTATTATTATTTATTTTATTTTATTTTATTTGGCCCCGCCCACAACATCATGATGTCATGACGTCAGCTCTGCCCACACTATGATGACGTCTCAGTGGGGTAGTACAAATTTTGACATCCCACCACTGCCCAAAGGTCACAGTTTAAAATCCAGGCCGCTACACTGGTATGGAATTTGTCCAATATGTTCAGTTTGAAGAATCTGGTGATGACAGTAGAAAAGCATATTTAAGCATACTTCAGCAACCATTATTTTTGTATGAAAGCCATGTGGGTTGTTTATGTTGTTGTTTTTGTTGTTTTTGTTTCAGAGCCTTCCACTTAGTTGAAGACATCTTTGGAATTAATGATCTTTTTTCTTTGGAAAAAGATTAAGGAAGTTTAATTAGTTTGAAATGAGATTATGACAAATATTTATAATGGCTAAATAATTATCTGAAGTACCTCTGAAGACCTTTTTTCATTATGACCATGGGGAACCAGAAAAAGAAATTTGTTCCCCTTCAACCATATAGACAAAATTATTATATTACAAAATATCCTCTTCTGTTTTGCTTTTATTAGATAAATTTTGCTGTTTTGCCTTGAAAGAATTAGTCACTGGAAATTAAAGTAGAAGCTCTTTAGTTTAATCCCACCAGATTGATATAGAGTCTGGCATGCCTACTGAAACTATAGTATCAAAAGCAAACCTTTTTGTTTGTTTTGTTTTGATTGGATTTTCCCCTCCCCATCTGACCATGATTTCATTTTCTTAACAAAAAGAAAAGGAAGAGGAACCCTAGATCTGGTTGTCAGCTGCCAAGGGAGAAAAAACATGTGGTTTATTGGGGGGGGGGGGGTGTTTTTAATGATAGAGGATTAAAAAACGCAGCTGCACTTGTTTATGTATTTGCAAATCATGGTGAGTATGGAACAGTATAAGAAAGCTAACAACTCTCTCTCTCTTTAAACTTCAAATGAGTAAAAGATAATTATTCAGAGAGATTTTTCAGCAGCCCTTTCCCATACTCAGTGAACCACATTTGACTCAAGTCCTTCCTGCCAGGCAGAGGTGATCAAATTTTGGTGTGTCATGTGGTTTGGTCTTCCATTTCTAGAGCCACAAGTTCTGGTCTTGCTTGCTATAACGTCTGCAAGTCTAAAATATCTGGAGTACCAAAGCTTCCACTATAATTCTAGTGGAAATAGGTCCCGAAGACAGGAAAATAAAAACACTGGACCTTCTACTTCTTCTTCTACCATATCCAAATCCGAATATTGGCAATCATCATGGCAATCAGTCATGAAGACTGTCCTGAGAACGTAATCCAATGGCCTTTCATCTGCCTTCTGCATTGCCGCATGACACTCATACCACTGATCCAGTTCCACAAGTCATTTTATGGTCCTGAGCCCTTTTGACATGCAAAGTCCTCATCAGCCCCAGGCCAGTATTGATGGAGTTGCTGCTCTCCATCAAGATGGATTCAAGTGGGATTTAATCCACTTGGGGACCATCACGTTTCCATGTGACTTTTGCCACCCAAGGCTGTTAGTCCTCAGGTTTGTCAGGTTAGTTAACTGCCACTGATGGTCAGGATTGAGCCACTGGCAATATGGTCTACTCTATTACCATAGCAGGATAACCTGGCCAGACTCTGTTTCACAAAAAATAAGGTGTCTGAAAGCTAAACGTCTTGACTAAGCTTCTGCTGGAACAGTCAAAATAATTCAACTCCATGTTTGTCTGTATTCTAGAACATTCTAGTACTAGAGTGGGGAGCCTATGGTCCTCCAGTTTGTCAAGCTTCCTCTTCCAGAAACCCCAGACAACAGAATTAATTTTACAAGAAAAAATGCCAAAGGAGTATGTCAAACAATCTGTTCCAGGCCTTCCCACTTGCTGTCTCAATCACTCACTAGTAAAAAGTCTTTCTCCATCTCCTGCTGAGACTCCTAACTAAGGTCCAAAACACATGTTCAGATGAAAGCATCTTTGCTTATCTTATGATGTTTTTCTTCAGCAACATGATTTGTTTTGGTGTATGTGACTCTGGAATTCGATGTGCAAAAGGAGCTGTTGTTTACATTTCAAAGATAATTCATTTCATTCATTCATTCATTCATTCATTCATTAGACTTGTATGCAGCGGCAGCAGTGGTCTTTGGCCAGCTGTGAGATCCAGCAGTTCTTATCCCTTCCTGGCCAGGGAAGGGCAGGGCCTGGAGCAGCTGTGGTGGTGCCAGCAGGGGTCTTCCTAACAACAATCCTAACAATGCACATGTTCTTCATTTTTGTGTGTTTTCACAATTACACCTTTCCCCACCTGCCTGACAAAACACTCCTTCCAGAAATTGAATTCCTAATGTCCCACAAATACTGAATGTTTTCCCCTCCAGCTACGCACAGTCCCTAGAGATGGAGAAGTATGCATGGACAGAAGATGGAAGCAGCAATGAGAGACGGAGAGGAAAGAAGCCATACTGACAGGCTGTTATGCATCTGACACGTCTGATGTGAGGGCAGGCTTGTGGTGTGATTTAATAATGGACAGAAACCATTCCTTTCATATTATATCTGTCTCCGTCCCAGTAGAGGATCCTGTGAATCATCAAACTTTCATTGTCATCTTGAACGCAGACTAAAAATGGTTTTGGAATGCTATTGTTGTGTCACGTCAAGTAAAAAATATCCTGTGTGGAGGCTATAATATTTTTAGATGAGTGCAGAGGGGAAAAAGTGGATGGTGAAGCAAAAGAAGAGTGCAGCATATTACAGGAATAGAAGAGCTTGACACAAGGAACAGAGATACAGGCGTCATGCTGCTTGTATAAAAAAATGAAGAGCCTAGTATGAACTTCATAGAAATGCTCCACCTTATTCGAAGATTCATGGCAAAATCAAGAGAAAACTAGCAATAACACTTACTCATGCTGTCCTAATGCTCCTGCTCCTCTTTATTGGGGAAATAGGATTTCCTCAGGGACTTCTGTGAATTAGTGGTTAAGACACTGAACTTGACAACTGGAAAGTCAGCAAGTCAGAAGTTCAAGACCTGAGTGCTGCATGATGGAGTGAGTGTCTGTCTCTGTCCCAGTTCCTGCCAACCTAGCACTTCAAAAGCTAGACATTGCAAGTAGATAAATAGGTACCACTTCAGTGGGAAGGTAAACAGCATTCTGTGCACTCCGGTGTCTAGTCATGCCTGCCACATGTCCACGGAAACATCTGCAGGTGCAGACAGTACTGGCTTTTTGGCCATAAACAGAGATAAACCCTAGAGTCGGATACAACTGACTTTCAAGCAAGGGTGACCTTTACTTCTTTACCTAGGACTTCCTCACAGTTTTGTTGCTGCTGCAGCCTTCTCCTCTATCGTGCCCTGGGGATGCTGGGGATGCATACCACAGCTGTACCAGTCCGTATCCTTGTTTGGCAGGACAGATAATAAACATGGTGGTATGGAGTCCTTTTTTGAAAGTGTAAACTCTCTCTCCCTCTCCCTCTCTCTCTCCCTCTCCCTCTCTGACGAGATACCATCCTGGAACAATGTTGAATTACAGCACTTTGCTTCCTGATTCAACTTACAGGAGAGCTCATGCCACTAGTGTGAGGATTCCCCTGAAAGTGAATAGTGATGGAAGATGTTTCTTCAAAAGGAAATTCTAAAGCCACAACTGCACTAATTCCCACAAAAATGGGGAGAGGAACAGTAAGAAAAGGAAAGGAGAGAGAGAGACTACCATGGCTTCACAAAAAGCTCAAAAAGGACCTGAAAACAAAGAAGGACCAATACAGGCAATGGAAGGAAGTAAAGACCACAAAGGAAGAGTACAGACAGGTAGCAAAGAATTGCAGGGATGGCGTTAGGAAGGTAATAGGTGAAAATTAGTGGGAGACACAGATTTGATAGCAGCACTGAGCTAAATTATTGCAAACAAATTGAATGTTAAATATAAGTTTTGATGATGATGATGATGATGATGATGATGATGATGATGATGATGATGATGATGATGATGATGATGATGATGAAGAAGAAGAAGAAGAAGAAGAAGAAGAAGAAGAAGAAGAAGAAGAAGAAGAAGAAGAAGAAGAAGAAGAAGAAGAAGAAGAAGAAGAAGAAGAAGAAGAAGAAGAAGAAGAAGAAGAAGAAGAAGAAGAAGAAGAAGAAGAAGAAGAAGAAGAAGAAGAAGAAGAAGAAGAAGAAGAAGAAGAAGAAGAAGAAGAAGAAGAAGAAGAAGAAGAAGAAGAAGAAGAAGAAGAAGAAGAAGAAGAAGAAGAAGAAAGAAATTATTCTGGGTTGAAAGGATTTTTGCTGGAGAAACTGCTCAGGCTACCCCCGAATGAGGCTCCTTTCATGTCCCCAAGATCTTTTCCCACCAAAGTGGTCCCTTTTTATCTACTGGTACTTGCAATTTCTTGCTTTCCAACTGCTAGGTTGGCAGGAGATGGGACAGAGACAGGCGTTCAAACCATCATGTAGTACCCAGATCTCGAACTGCTGTCTTGCTGGCCTTCCAGTTAACAAGGCAAGCTTCTTAACCACTGAGCCACCACAGCTCCTATTTCAACTTGATGATTGGTATAAGAAAGTTTAGAACTTAGCTATACATGATAAAACCAAGATTAAAGCAAAAAAAAAAAAAGGTTGTTGAAAGTGAATGATTTTAAGGATATATGGACCTTTTATAGTAAAAGTCAGGTACCAGCAAAAGAAACTACATATTTTTTGAGAGAGAGAGAAATGAGGATTAGCAATTAGAAAGTAGGAAGGGATTGGAAGAAAATGTCCGCTTTCACTAAACAGTCCTCAGAGGGATGGAGCACATGATGTGATTGTTTTCTTTGCATTTGAGTCTCAATTTTTGTTTATGCTTTTTTCTTTATGTGTTATGTTAGCTCTGCAGCTAGCTAAAATATATTTTAAAAGTAAATTAGCAAGAGAGACTAAAAGCAACAAAAAGCATTCTTTAGGTATTTCTGCACAGCAAAAGATGGAAAAGAAATAATGGCTCAGCTACTCAGTGGGGCTGGAGGAAAATTATAGCATACCACAAAGAAATGGCAGAAGTCCTCAGTTCTTAATTTAACTCAGTCTCTCCCCACTCCCACCCCAAAAGACAGCATTTGACCCTCCAAGCAAACATGAAGCACAAGTTGTCAAGAAAAAAAAATCAACTGGACTTATCAAATATGGAAAATAATGCCTAGATCTTTTGATATTCCTGTGACCATGGAAAGTTGATCGAAGAAGGTAAAATCAAGAATGGGGGGAAAACTTTTTCACAACTTTCTGTTATATCTTTGTCTTTGAAGATGACCAGAAGGACATAATATTCTTATGTTATACTTTGGCAGTAGACATTTTAAAAGGACTCTTTCATGTTATGTTGGATGTTACAATTTCAAAGAGTACTCTTTCATGTATACTGCATATCAAAGATGTTTTCAGGTTAGTCTGGCACTAAGAAACAAGACTGTTTTGTTTCCTCCTTTCAAGGCATATGCAAATTGAGTAAGAGAGAAGGATTCTGACAATAGAGGAAAGTTTATTTTGTTCTAATAAAATCTCAAAGCCGAGTAGGAGTAATTAATATAATTAAGGGGAATGGCAACAGGTCATCATGATTGCCCAACAAGCTGTTAAAAGCTTTACTCAGGGAAAGTTTGTTCAGAATTAGCATACCTCTGAAGAGGGATATGGTTCTCATCTTCCAAAACTGCTAGGTTGCACTGTATATGCACGCCAAGCGCTTGGTGTGCATGCGCACCTACACACTTGGCGTGCATGCAAGGCCTCCTTGCTGTCTTCCCAAGCGGGGAGGAGGAAGAGAAGCTGCTAGCCTGAAGCTCCTATAGCCTGCTCCCCAGGGTAAGTTACTCACCTTTGGAGGTGGGGTGTGGGTGTGTATTTTAATGTGTATTTAATGTGTATTTATTTTTAATGTGTATTTTTATGTGTTTTATGTGTATTTAATTTGTATTTTATGTGTTTTTATGTCTATTTAATGTGTATGTATTTTAATGTGCATTATATGTGTTTTACGTGTATTTTTATGTATTTTTATGTCTATGTAATTTGTATTTTTATGTGTACATTACCAACTTTGGCCCCACCCACCAGGACACATGGTCCCACCCATGACATTGGCTCCACCCACATCATTGTCTCCACCCACAAATTAGGCTTCGCCCACAGTGTGGTAGTAAAATTTTTGACATCCCACCACTGGAGAGGGGATATGCTAGCTCTCTTCAACTACTTGAAAGATGGCCATAAAGAAGAAGGGCTCAAATTACAGGAACAAAATATGGGCTGAATATAAGGAGAAACTTAGTAACTGTTAGAACAGTATAACAATGGAACCCATTACCTCAGGAGGTGGTGATCACTCCAACAGTAGAGGCATTCCAGAGGAAGTTAGATAGCCAGCTGTCATCTGTTGACTCTGTTGACTGTCATCTGTTAGTTTAGTGGTTAAGGCACTGAGCTAGGAGACTAGAAGGTTGGGTTTTGATACCCGAGGGCTGCACTTGGGGACATGAAAGGAGCCTCATTCGGGTGTCACCTGAGCGGAGTTTTTCCAGTAAAAATCCTTTCACCCCAGAGTAATCTCTGACACAAAATGATTATTATCTGTTGACTTGGATTCCTGCATTGAGCAGGGACTAGGCTTCATGGCCTTATAATCCCCTTCCATTATTCTAGGATTCAATGTTGACATTTTTCTAACCCTCTCCCGGAAACATGCCTCCAATCTTAGCAATTTCTAAATTCAACATCCTAGGGCAGTGTAGACAAACCTATGGAATGCACGCCAGAGGTGACACGCAGTGCTGTCTCTAAGAGCATGCACACCATAGCAGGCAAGCCCTGTGCCACCAGCGACAATAGCAGCAGCACTTCCCCACCCACCCCTCTCCCTGCACTAATGGGGAGGTGAGAGGGGATGTTGAAATACCACCCGGGGGTGGAGATGAGGTGAGGCAACCAGACACCCCTCACCCACCACTCCTAGGAGGAGGAAGTGCTTGCACGGGGGGTCGGGCACATTAGCAGGGGGCACAGCCACAGGGGTTTATTTATTTATTTATTTATTTATTTTATTTTATTTGTTCCCACTTATATGCTACCCTACTCACAGAGTGACTTAGGGCAGCTGACAAAGTATCACAAAATGTCACAAAATATCACAAAATATAAATTCAAACAATAAAACAAATTGTCCTCTGTCGGCACCACAACTGGGGCTCAGTTTCTTTGATGGAGCCCGGGGCTCAACATCCTTGATGGAGTCCGGGGTTGGACACAAACACCTACATGACATCAATGGTGCACCTCGTGCATGCGCATGCACCCACATGACATCACTGGAGGTGTTTTGGTAACATCAAATGGCTGCATGGGCACAAACCATGCCTACCCGTGCACCTCCTCCTCCTCCTTGGTCTCTCAGCCTCTAAAAGGTTCACCATCACTGTCCTAGGGCAAAATCTGGGTTCCTGGTCATAGTCAAAACCGTATGGCCTAATCCCAATGGACCTAATGGACTAAATGTGCCATGATTTAACTTGCACCATGGCTTTCCATGCAGTATAGCCCTAATTAACTTCATTAACTTTCGCTTTAGGTATAGAAGATCAGAGGCGTAGCTACCGCCGTATCTGCCGTATCAATTATATGGGGCCCCCGGGCTACGGGAGCCCCCAACGTGTGTAAGCAAAACAAATCTTTACCCTTCCTAAGGGCCCCCAAACAAATTTTTATACGGGGCCCCGCCAAGGCACGCTACGCTTCTGTAGAAGATATAGATGGGCATGGATACACAAAGAGAGCTGCCATAATGTGCTGCTTGGTGTTGATGGCTTTCCCCACTAGTTCCCTCTCCTTCACACAAGAGACCATCTTCTCTTTGAAGAGCCGCCATTGCACAGTGCTCTCATAAAATCCTCATCAAGCCAGCCCGTCTGGTTTGAAGATGAACCACCATGACAAAGGAGAGAACTCCCACCCTTTTTGAAGCTGCCCATTAACAATCAACACTCTAGATCCTCCTTTTGATGTTGCATAAAAGGTCTTCCTGCCATTCTGACAGAAGACATTACTTAAGATTAAATAAGATAAGATGCCTTCTGCACAATTAATAGCGCCAATGGTTGCTTTTTTAAAAGATTGAATAGGAGGTTTAAAGGGAAAGCAAACTCAAATGACGGTTGGGGGAAAGTTGAGGCCCTTCTAAATCCTCACAAGGCTTGTTATTTGTTTTAAACAGCAAACATTATCACAGTTGCCAAAGCAAGCATGATGTCATGGCTGGAGTAATCCTTTGTATGTACAGGTGAACAGCTCTTTTGCTGTATATTGAGATGAACACTGCCCCTAGAGTCAGATAAGACTGGCTTTCAAGCAAGGGAGACCTTTACCTTTCCTATCACCCCGAAGGCAATAAGTTTCTTTATTTGCATTTCATATTTTCAGTGAGTGAGATCTGTATTCACTTCGAGCAAAAGCACGGCCTACAGTTTTTTGAAAATCAATTCACCTTAGCTTTAGAGAGGGAACCGCTAAAAAAAACCCCAGTACTGTACCTTGAAACCAGCTGTTATTATACAGACATTATTATTACATATTTTAAGGTGTTTTATGTTTTAACTAATTGTTTCAATAGTATTGTATGGTAATTGTTTTTGAGCGTAGCAATTCCTTGTGGTTTTAGACAATTTGGTTTATTTTAAATAATTTGTGAGCCGCCTTGTGTCCTTTAGTTAAGAAAAAGAGAGCACAGAAATGAAATGAAATTATTTATTTATTTATTTATTTATTGGATTTCTATACCGCCCTACTTGGTGTGACCAACTCAGGGCGGTGTACAACATAATTAATATACAGTCGATCAATAGAGTCCAACAATAAAGGCAGAAACATACAATATATAAAAAATGTAACAGTATAATAGCAAGATAATATTCCATTCAGCATTACAAATATGAAATAAATAAGTGAAACGACACTGCCTATTCTTTAAAAAACAAGTCTAGTGTTCTTTCTAAATGAAAGCCTTCTAATGCTTTAAAATTTAAAGAAAAATGTGTGATTGTTATTTCTGCCATTTATTTTACCATCTTACTACGTTTTCCTTGAAGTTCCTTTTTCAAGGATGTTCTCTAGCATAGAAAATTCAGGAGTTACAAACATCGCTGTTATCCGAAAAATATTTCTAGGTCAGCTGTAAATTTTGAAAGAGAAATCCTTTCCTTTAGATTTCACACTGTATTTTGGAGATCAGAAACATGAAAGCCAGTAGGGGTTAGGAGTCAAAGTCTTTGCATTCTTAACAGAGCCAAGTTTCCTTTTGAGGTAACTTTCTCGGTACTCCTGTTATTCTGTGGATGTATATTGTAGACCTACTATCATTCTTCCTGGAAAAGGCATCTAAAGCATATTGAGATCACTAAGCTTAAATGTTAACCAAAAAAAGAGCACACAGCAGAACTTTTGAACCAATATCTGATGAAAAAGCAAGCTCCAGATTGGCACTAAGAATAATGATTGTTTGCTGTCAAGTCGATATGAGGTTTTTCCTAGGTAGGGGATACACAAAAATGGTGTACCATTCTCTTCATCTGGAGGATGCCCTGGGATTTTACAGTTTGATCAAGGCAACACAGGCTGGCTCTCAGTGGCATAGCATGGGTTTCAGCGTCATGGATGGACTTGCCCAAAGGGACTTACCCACACCGTATCTTCATTTGCAAGTGTTATTAGACAATATTGAATTCTATTCTTTATATGAAAGAATTAATTCTCGCTGAATATTCATCTTACCCAAGGCAACTGGTTAGTACAGATGGTGTTGCTAGTTGCTAGAGCGAGCAAGATGACTACTCTCATTTAAAGAAAGGGGATTCCCCGGTTCCATCACAGATTAAATAACAAAAAGTTCCATCCTCATTTTAATCGGTCCGAATTGTAGGAATGACAAGAATATTATTATTTATTGTGAAATTTTGCCGGCCGGCATTTATTTATTTATTTATTTTGGTTATAGATTATAAGCATGCAAAGTCTTAAGCAGTCTCAAATTTAAAAAATCCCTCAATTTAAGAGAATAGAAATGAAAGTGTATCTAAGGCAACTGCTTGTATCTTCTCCTTTGGAAGACTGAGTAAGGAAAACCACTAATTAAATGTCCTGTGATGTTGTAGTGTGGCATTATACTGCATATTGAGAGAGTATTTTTGAGAAATTATACAGTGGCTTCCTAACTGTGCATCACTGCCACCATGTAAGCCTGAATGGAGAAGGAGAGATTGTTGTAGAAAGGACCGACCTAATGGCCAACCCAGGACCATCAACCCAGGACCATACAAGATACACGCAAGGGTAAAAGGCAACAGAAGAAGTAATCTCAATGGAATGTGCTACAGCTGACACTGCTCGAACACAGAGAGAAGGAGAAAGAAAGAGATAAAGAGAAAGGGAGGGAAGATGAGAGGCCAGTCATGTCCTGCCAATCCAGAAGGATTTGTCCTCACTGGAGCAAAGGGTACATACTAGATTCCTACAATTTCCCAAAGCACTGATTAGCCAATATACTGACTTAGGGTTCTGGGATTTGAAGTCCCCCTGTGGGGTGTGGGCCCTACATTGGGAACCACTGATCCAGAGGATTGTCTTCTGTAAAGTAGAACCCTTGGTCATCCTAGCTATGGAGCTTATGTTCAGCCTCAAATCCACACCACATATAGCCTCCAGGATGTTAGGCAAAATGTCTGAATGAACATGGATGCACTCTGACCCACTCAGGATTAGTAGCTCCAGAAGCAATCTTTAGGCCCCTAATGGTAATGGAATGATGCCACACATGACCAATGTGAAACAAAGATGCCACACAGGAAGTGAGATGGTTTGGTCATTGTTAGGACATAAGTCTTTGCCTAATTGGTTGGTTAGAATAATATGTAAATTTGCATATCTGCTGTTGTACTTTAAGAGCATTGAGTATATGACAGAGCAGGTTAATTGTATTGTCTCATTAATTTGCCAGTACTGTGGATAAAAGGAAGGTTGCAACCACAGTTACTTCAGTTCTATGCTCAACTACTGCTCAAGGACTGCTTTATGCTTAACAACTGCTTGAAGTCCACAGACTGCCTGGAGCTCAACTACTGCTTGGGGCTCAGCTACAGCTTACTGCTGAGCTCACTGCTCTTGCTACATTTGCTACTTTGTTTTGCTATTGGACTATTAGCAATTGGACTGTTGTTCTCCAAGATTGTTAAAGACTGGTAAGGAGAAAAGAATCTTCTACTTTGCTTTCGAAATATCATCTTGACTATCTTTGCTATTGCTGTGCTTGACTTTGAAAAGCTTTTGAACTTTGCTTTCAACCTTTGATTTTGCCACAAGTAAACAACTCTTCTCACGATACAGTATATCTGTTTGGTTTCTGTGTTATTCATTGAGCTCAAAGACTTTCGCTGACATACCTTTGCAACACAAGGGTTTACTCTACATCCTAACATTCAACTAACCCATTTCTGTCTCTGAGCTACAACTCTTAAAGATCCCAGCCTGCTATGTAGGGTCCATTTGTTTCATGAGGCAAGAGAGAAAAATCTTCATAATGTTGCATAAGAGGAAAAACACAGAAGTCTTCTAGAAGGGGTATCATGGGAGTAGCAGCAGGGACACAGATCAGGGACACTTTCTCTGGTTGTGGGATAGGTTGCAACACATGGTACAAACTAACAAGCAGCATTTGGGTCTTGAACTGCTGACCTGCTGAACTCCCAGTCATCAAGCTCAGTATCTTAACCACTAGGTCACCACAGCCCCTTTTCATAAGAGTATGCAAGAGCAAAACAAAATTAGAAAATGGTGGAAGGAGCTCACTGGACAAGGAATAACATTACAGGTGGATATAGTGAAGAAATCAACCTCCCCTATTTCACTTGGAGGACACTGAATAGGCTGAGGGTTGGAGTGCCTAAATGAAAGACCAACATGCTCAAGTGGGGACTGCTGGCAGACAACAACACGCTATGTGAATGTGGAGAGATGCAGATTCCAGCTCATTTACCGGTCTGCCGATTACTACCGGAAACATGTACCAATGAAGATTTAATTTTGGCAAACAACAAAACCAAGCAAGTGTCTTCATTTTGATCTGGACATGATAGAAGAAGACACGAGCTTGTTTGTAAAAAATGTGAGACGTGTAAAATTTGAAAGATAACTGTATTTTGAGTTCCACATTGGTTCAAAATGTCAAAATGGAATAGTTTACATTAAAATATGACCTCTAAAAAGGTCATCTCCGTGAAATAAAGAAGAGCTGATAAAATAAGTAGACAAAAACAAAACACTAAAACAGCCAATTAGGGGGGAAAGAAAAGTAGCAAAAGATAAAATGGATCAGTCTGACAAGCCGAAAGGCTTGTCTAAATGAAATGCCTTTACCTTTTGTCAAAAACTACCAGAACAGGGGACTGAATGCATTTTAAGACAGCTCCCATTTATACTAGTAAAAGTATAAACCTAAGGCTAAATGCATTTGGTTGTTTCATGTCTTTCGCACAGGATGCAGGGGCAACAAAGGTCAAAGCAATAGACAAATGTTTAAGCAGAAGGCATGGAGGCCAATGTTATTTCCAGATATTTGTTGGATTGGACTCAATGACACATTCAGCTGGAATTTTCAAGAACACAGACTGAGTGGTAATCTCAGATTTACGTTGCCCTTTGCTCACCTATTTTGGGGGGAAACATAACACAGGAGCTGGACAAAACCAGGGCCAAACTTTTAAAACAATTTACATTGATTTGCAGTGGGCTCAACCAGTTTAGCTGTAAACTCAAGCCATATCGTTCTCACCCCCAACCTTTAGCTTGCCCTCATCCATGTCATGTGTGAACCTAGTGCTTGGAACACTCATTTGAAAAAGGAACTTATTGTGTTACTTATTACTTTGTTTGAGCCTCTTAGTGTGATTGTTACGGTTACTGCAGGTGGGGAAGGAGGGGAGATTCAATAAGTTGATCAACACCACAGGTATTACCATCACACCACTGAAAACTCAGGAAAATATTATCCCAAGAACAAGCCTCAGACAATGTCCTTATTTATAGCAGTAAAAATACAAATGTGGCATCAATAACAATAATAATATTTGCATATCACTGTATTCAGTAGGCTTGTAGTGGAACATAATTTCAGCATGATGGCAGAAAGACTTAGCCTTCTCTTTTCCTTACATACAAGCAGCTGCAGATGACCCAGTAGTCCATATGCAGCGGTTTTTACAGCAAACATCTAGAAACCAAGCATCACAAGCAATGTTTCAGAGAAAAGGGTCTGTTTAGTCCAGAGAAAAGAAGACTAAAATATACTGTAACATAGGAGTTACCTTCAAATATTTGAAGGGCTGTCACAGGGAAGAGGTTGAAACTTGTTTTTTGAGCAAGCTCCAAAAGGTACAATTTCAACTATTGGGTACAAATGACAATAGAGGATATTTTAATTAAACATTAAGAACAACATACAATAATAGCTGTACAGCAATGCAGTGGCTACATTAGGAAGTAATAGATTCTTCTTCAATTGAGTCTTTTAAGGAAAGGCTGCTGGAATGACCGTTTATCAGGGGTGGATTTAGCTGGGGATTTCCTGTTTCAAAAGCAGGATGGGCTTTGTGACTCTTGGGATTCTTTTCAGTTCTACAATGTCTATGAATATTTTTTTGAGCTGCTATAGTCCTAAAATCATTACCATAGTGGACATCCCACTACAGTAATGGATTAGACTGTACAGCCAGCGACTCAATGCCGAGTGTGGGGCAGTGGTATATAACCTGACTCCCTAAAGGGGCCAATGGCTATGAGCAAATGTGCCCCTTTAGGTGAGGTGATGGTCCCCCTTATTGGAGGAATTGCCACTGGAAACCATCATATTGGGCCCAATGGCAAAATGAGCAGAGGAGGAACTCTGATTCCTAATTGTCATGAAGGTGGAAGAGGCCTTGCCAGATGGACTGGCTGTGAAGGTGAATCTTGTCCATATCTTCAAGGCTGCAGCAGTCCATTGCAGTCCCACTGTTAAATCCTGCATGTCTCATTTCATATGTGCCATAGTAGATGGCTCCATGATCATAGTGTGTGGGTCACTTCATGGCAAGCTGGGATCCACCTTAAACAAATTCACACCAATGGCATTTTTCACATTCTTGGATATGAGTTGCAGCTGACGGAATTTCTTTAGAAGCATACCCAACTCCCCAAATGGTCAACATGGGGGTGAGCATCTAATTTATTTATTCATATTTATTTGTTAGTTTTCTCCTTAAGAGGACCCGATGATGCTTACAAGATGAACAATAAACAAAATAAAAACTGGACAGGGAGGAAAAAACAAACAGGTAATTTTCAGGAAGCTTGGACCCAAGTCTTTTAGGTCTTTGATCTCACCTCTAGCAAATGTTTGGAAATGTATGGGGGAAAATTGTACAACGATTTTTTTCGCTAACTGGTTTTTCCCATTGAAAATTCATTGTATGGGGTGCCATTTTCTTTAAAAACCTATTCATTATGTGATTTAGTCACTATAGGGGGTGTTCATTATATGAGATTCCACTGTATCTGCAAAAATGAGAATGAACACACCTTAGCCTTTGAGGGAAATGCATGCCAAAAATGCCTGTTTGAGAAGAGTTGGCTATGAAAACACATAAAGTTGTGGGGAAGGGGGAGAAAGTATTGAAACTCGACACAGAACCAAAATGGGAAGAGAAAGCTAGTGGGGTTTTCAGAAATACAGTCGAAGGAAAACTTGACAGATTTTTACATCCCAAATTCTGAGACAGACCTGGATTGCATACATAGGAAGAAAATTTACCCTATGAGGTTCTACTAGTTTCATATTTGTTGTTCTTTCACCAAGAACTCTGCCAAAGTTTACTAAATAATTTTATAATAATATAATTAACAAAAGGTATGTCATTGCAATCAAGCTACATGCTTAGGAATTTTGCAGCTAATTGCAGCAATTTAGATGATTATCAAATCACAATTAGCAATTGGTTTTAATATAATGCACATGTGTGTAGCTATGCTCAGTTTTTCACCGCAGTAAACAACGTCTTTTCATTGTTGATGCAGAGGTAATTGCTGGTGTCCAACGGAAAAAGAGAGAGCTAGTTTGTGAAAATGTTTCTGGAGTGAGAGCTTTTTCTTAATTGCAGGGAATGTTATAACATCTCAGCGCATAAGCTATTTCAACAGGCTTTGAAGGAGAAATGATCATAAACCCACACCAAATTATATTGCTTCTTAACACAGGCGATCTTTACTCAAGCATTCTCTCTCTTTCTTTCTCTCTCTCTCTCTCTTTGCATTTTCATTCAGTCCCCCAGGAAAATTGAGAGATGTCTTTTACATATTTCTTTTCCCCTCATATAATGGATGGTTCACACAATGAAACTAAGATGGTAAAATAGGTCCATGGTGTAAGCTAGAATGGACTGGACACAACTGTGCCATAGCTTTAGCCCACTTTCTTCCTGCTCAGAATTTGGCCTATATTAATGCTATCCATTCATAATTCATATGTACTCATACAAAACATTACCTGACTAGCCCATTTCCTGAAGTATTCATTACTCAGAGCTGAATTCCCAGTATCCATGAGGATCTTAGCTATTCTATCTGTGATATATTTACTACATTTATTTTCCCTCCAGGACCGTCTTAATCATTAGACAAGAAAAGATGGCCACTTCAGATTTGAACTACCATAAAAGAATGACACAGTGTAAGTTAATATTATTCATATTGTATTTTTACAATTCAAGAGAGTGAGAGGTGCTTGAAGATTTTGTAACTCTCCTTCTAAAATATCATGGCCAACTTGGGATGCCATCCACATTAATGGGCAGGTGGGCTTTTTCTTCTGTGTGACTGCAGGGGGGGGGGGATGCTTTCCTTCCTGAATTTTTTTTAGAGTTGCCCAAGACATGTTGCTGCCTGAGGTATAAAATCCTGATACACATGTAGAAGTTGGTTAAAATGATGCGGCAGTCTTACTTCACACACTGAGGCAACATTTGTCACTATACCTGAAGACTAATTACCTCGGAGGTATAGGGACATTGCATTAAACCCATGATTTGGCCTCTAACATCTCATCACAACTCCTCTCCATCGCATGCCATACTATTTCACTTTGTTCAACCACTTAAGGATAAGAACATAAAAGATATAAGACTATTGCTGGGTCAGATTGGTTATTTACTAATTCACTTACTTAATTTATTCTGTATAAAAGAGGCCCAAGGTAACTAGCCTTAATAAAATGTAAGTTGAGAATGAAACCTCACTTAAAGCATAATAGAAAACCAAAGTGAAAAGTACTTCAAGGAAAGATATAACCAGCAGTAAAGTGGCTAGACCCCCTTACAGGAAGCAGGTCACCTGAATAAGAATGTATATGCTTGCTAATGGAAGGACAACATAAAGAGGATCTGCCTGGATCAGGGGTGCCCAACCTAAAGCCCAAGGGCTGGATCTGGCCTACAGTGCCATTTCATGTGGCCCCTCCACCCCTCCAAGGGCATTTGAGAAACAAAATGGCTACCTCTTTGAAGCTATTGGGACAAAATAGCCACCCCCATCATGCAGGCAGGGCAAAATGGCTGTCCACCCCTCAAAGTTAATTGAGAGATCATGACACAGCACCCAGCTTGAAAAGGTTGGGTACCCATGACCAAGATGAAACAGAGAGGAAGCAAAATGGGTGGGTGAGAGTCTCTGACTTCTGCCCTCAATGTGTAAAAATGCCTTAGAATTGGAGATGGAGCAGGTAATGGCAGAATGCTTTCACCCCTTATGTGGTTATACACTGAATGACTGAAGAAAGTGACAGCATGTCAGATTTATGTGTAAATTCAGGCATGTGTTTCATCTCTTGCTCAGACCTCATGGCTCAAAAAAGGAGAGTCACGTGTAAGGCAGTGTGGCATGGAGGTCGGATTTACTGGGGAAATATCCTCAGAGAATCTTTGAGATGAGCTCTGATGAATGCTGCAGAGAAAAAGCAATAACCACCTTTAACAGAAGCACCAGTTTATTTTATCATGCTAAGCCATGTTCTAGCCTTCTCAGATATAATGAAAGGAGTAAAGAAAAGAAGAATCTGATGCAACATCAATTTAAAGTGATGGTCTGTTACATTTTATTTTATCAGTTATATACTACTTCAACACAGTTTGATCAGAGAGGTTGGTAAAGTGGCTGTGCTAGTGGAGAGATTATGGAGTCCCTAGTAAAAAATGATGACGACTACAACAAAGTAATTATTTGAAGTTCTGATGGTTAGTTACAAACTGTTATGGCTCTGTACCAAGTCCAAGGACCTTAAGCCATGAGGCCTGTCTCGAAAACTATATAAAAACTAGCTTCACGGTTTGTAATGACATCTGTTCAAGAATTATCAAAGACCAACGCGCTAATCATAATTTATTTTAAGAGGGATAATAAACCGACACAGAATCTTGAACACCAACAAATGTCATCATTAGATATTTTTGAACATATGCTGGGTTTTGTATATTCTGCGCCAAAACAAATAAATCCAAGTTCTGCCCTGAGCCACAAAGTCACAAACTATATTAGCTCTTTTTGCATAACTTAGACTGCTTCCAAGACTGACGTTTTCAAAGAATGTGGATTTCCCTCCTGCCTGCCACCACCCCAACCTTGCTGTTGAATTCCACTGAGAGTGGAGTTAGTCACAAAATCAGCAGTTCCATTACAGCACAATTGTTGTTGTGTAACAGCTGGTAGGCTTATTGAGATCCACCACTCTCCATTAGATACTCGACATGTTTATTCATCTCAGAATTTGCTTTCATGCTTTCATGCCATAGTGAGCAGCACTCTGTATAATCTCAGGCTCCTTCTCTTTGTCCTGTTCCATTTTAACCATTCTGTGTGAAAACCTGCTGTTATTCAGCTTGAAGTCAAAGAAACAAACTTGGTCCAGGGAAAAACCCACACATAGGCATTCACCTTTCTGCAGCCCCTGATGTCCCAGGAAGTGACAGATGCCAGAATTCTGGCAGCCAAGGATCTGGTTTAACCCAGCAAATATGCTAACAAATACAATTTATGAAAACAAGGTAGCAAGGTTTCCATAAAAGGGTGGATTTTCCAAAGGAAATGATTGTTTGGAATTGAGATCAGTCTATATTAAAAGTTGGGAGCATGGAAGCTAGACATGCACCTTTGTCTTGGTGTCCAAACTAGCTCCAAGACAATTAAATGTAGATAACTGAAGTTTGATATGGTTACTGAAGTTATCGTAGTCCTGTGTCTTTCAGGATAATCAACACCCACTACCCCTTTATATTGTATTTTTGGATCATAGTTTATTAAAAACTTATTTATACCTGCAATAACACCTTCAACCACTAGGTGTCAGATCTTCCATAATGAAACCCAAGAATTCTAGTGCCCAAAAAAGCAGAAGTGCATCAGTAGACAAAATTCATTGTGCTAATCATTACCATAACTATCTCCAAAATATATATATAGAAGGATGGAAAGAGCAGCTCAGGCTCTTTGCAGATGCAGATGCAGATGCTTTTATTGACAATGTCTCTTGCATCTGGAGATGGAATCAAGAAATAGTCTTTTTCCTGCTTCTACAAAACCAAAATGTTAGCAATCAGTGCAGCCTGAATTACTGAATAGCTCAGTGGTTTGGAGTACCAGAATTGGGTTCACTTTTGTAAGTCCCAGAATGCTTCAAACCTATACTAGATGAGAAAATATACCCTCTTGTTGGTATCACTCCACCTAAGCTAAGGAGAGAAGTAACAGCGTATGCTGAGAGAACTAAGCAAGAGAATGATCCTTGACATCCACTGAATGGATATGAGCATCAAGTCCACAGGCTCAGATCCAGGAGGAGCTTTATGGCAAGAACAAACATCTTCAAATTAGAAGATGGAGGAAGGAACTCACTGGATAAGGAACAATATTAAAGGAGAATACTGTATAGCTGAAGAACTCAACCTCCCCTATGTCACTTGGAGGGCTCTGAATAGGCTGAGCATTGGAGTCCCTAAAATGTAAGATCAACATGCTTACGTCGGTGCTGCTGGCAGATAAACACTGTATGAATGTGGAGAGATACAAAGCCAGCTCATTTACTGGTCTGCCGATTACTGCCAGAAACATGCACCAATAAAAATATAAGAAGGTTGCTTCATTTTGACAATTCAGGGTTTGATCAGGACATGAAAATAGTAAAAGAAGAAAACTCACAGAACAGAAGCCAGCCCATGCAGCCTTGGGCAAGTTACATGGTAAATCACTGCTGAGCACTGTGTGTTTAGCAAATGCTATGAAGGGTTGCCATTAAATGGAATCGTCATCGTTTGCTACTTGTAGCCAAGTACACATATGCCATTGGCATGAATTTGTTTAAGATGGATCACAGCTTGCCATGAAGTGACCCACAAACTGTGATTACGGAGCCATCTCCTGCAGCACATATGAAATAAGACATGCAATGGACTGCCGCAGCATTGAGGATATTAACAAGGTGCACCTTCACAGCCAGTCCATCTGGCATGGCCTCTTTTGCCTCCATGACCATTGGGAATCAGAAGTGGTTTCTCATCTGCTCTATTTGCCATTGGGCCCAATATGATGGTTTCCAGTGGCATTTCCTCCACTGAGGGGACCCACCTAAAGGGACTCATCTGCCCACAGACATTGGCCCCTTTAGGGAGTCAGGTTATTTATTGCTGTCCAACACTCAGCATTGACTTGCTGGCTGTATGGTCTACTCCATTACCAGAGTGGGATGTCTGGCCAGACATATATTTGAATCAACTTGATGGCAATATTGATTAATTTTAATGTGGAACTAAGACACTGTCGAGAGACAGGAACAGCTGCTTACTTCCCTTTCAGTTTGTTTTTTCTTTTGTCGCAACAACGTGCTAGCATTATAAATGCTGCTTGAAAGTAAGTGGTCAATCTGAATAGGGACTGCAACCAAGAAATCAGAAGATGACTAAGACTTAGAAAGATAGAAATGAAACAATTAGGAAAGATCATCAAGTGTAGACAGTGGTGAGTTGTTAAAATCTTCGCTACCCCACCGTGACGTCATCGATGTCATGGGAGTAGCCAACGTCATGACATCGTGAGCGGAACAAAAATAAAAAATAATTTTTTTAAAAAAATGTCTGCACATGTGTCAAACCTTCGTTTGACGCATGCACAGTTCTTTTTTTAGTGTGCATGCATCAAACCTCTATTTGACGAATGCACACTAAAAAATAGAACTGTGCATGCATCAAATGGAGGTTTGACGCATGCGCAGTTCCGGGCATCCAAAATGGCTGCCCGGAAAAACATTTTTGGAGGGGGTTGGAGAGGCCACTGAACTGGTCGCCTGGGGTTTTATCACTACCACCACCCGGTGACCCCTCCTGATGGGGTGCTACCGGTTCAGGCAAACTGGTCCGAACCGGTAACATCCCATTACTGAGTGTAGAGATATACCACTGGATATGGAGACCATTCATAGTATTTTATTTCTGATCATTATGTCTGGATGAAAATGGAGGGTAAAGAAAGCTGTCAGGACATTTATTTCTTTTATTTATCTAAGTCCAAAGCACTAAAATTTAAAACCAACATAATTTTAAAAACACTAATCACCTAAAATGTATGCATATATAAACTACATATTTACACTCTATTTTTCCAATATTCAGCAGTTTGAATAGCCCTCTCATTTGCAGTTTACGGGGAGAGCTGAGTCATTTCAGCTGACAGGAAAAAGATGATTCATTTAAAATATGATGCTGGAGGAGAGCTTTGCAGATGTCCTGACTGCCAAAAAGCCAAATAAATGGATCCTATAGTAAGTCAAGGCTGAGCTGTCTCTGGAGGCAAATGTGATGAAGCTGAGGTTGTCCTACTTTCAGCACATCATGAAAATAAGACTCCCTGGAAAAGACAATACAGTACTGTAATATAATGCTGGGAAAGGCAAAAGGCAGTAAGAAAAGAGAAATCGCAAACCTTAGGTGGATTGACTCCATGAAGCTGCAGGTTTGAGTTTGCAGGAGCTCAGCAGAGCTGTCAAGGACCGGACATTTTGGAGAGCTCTCATTCATATGGTCACCATGAATTAGATACAACTTGATGGCACATAACAACAAAAAGATAAGGGGAGAAGGCCTTTTCACCAGTGGTCCTCAAACATCTCCCTGCCATGTTGTTGTAGTGACAGAATTGATGTGTGATTGACTAGCCAGTCAGCCAAAGAAAGGTCACGATGTCTCCAAATACAGGTTGTTTGGTCTCCCTTGCAAAAGAAGTATTTCGGCTACTGAGAGGAAACAGGAACAAGCTAGGAGGGAGACTGCTGTTTCTCAGGCTCCCGCTTCTCAGACTAGGCAGAGTTTTACTAAGGCATCAGAAATGTCCTTTTTAATCAGAATATAGTCAGCTGTGTGTAGTTAAATTTATTCCCTTAAAATGCTTTGAAAGAGAACTGCAGGCTTCTTTGGAGTTGCTGGAAAATATCTGTGCCTTCACTTTAAAAAAAAGCATCAACAATTCCGTTTGAAACCAGTTGCATTCTGCTGCTAGCATCCAATAATAGGACTTTACCATCAGTAATGTGCTAGGTTAATTTTTCCCCAAGCTCCACTATTTCCTTTCTGCCCTTCTTATCCTAAAAGGCAGCATATTAACCAATGTGGCAAGAGCCAAAAGCTAATTTAAAATAATTACTAATAAAGATTACTTCATTAAGCAGTGAGAACATTACCTCCTTCTCCCATTAAGAAAAAAGTTTTCGAGAGACAGTTTTTACCACTGAGGCACCTGGAGTCATTTACAGTTGAACTAGTTCATCAGCACTTTTGTACAACACAAACCATCCATTTCCCAGCAGAGGCATTTTGTTTTCCTTTTTGGCACCAACAGTTTTGTATTTAAAAAAACACACACAAAACCTTCCAGGAGCTGAGAGAGGGGATGAAAAGCCAAGTTCAATACATATTTCATGACTGTGAAATTATGAACTTACAACCCTGGTCATAAAGAGAGTGTTATGAAGTGGGCTTCACACAGCTTGCAGATGCTATTTTTAGTGGAAGATAATGTAGCAGAGTGTGATAATGTAGCTGTGTTTGTGTGTGTGTGTATTTATGCCTCCCCCTCACAGTGCCAAAATCACTAACCTAGTCAGAGTTTGGTAGAGTTACTCTTCTAGACGACAACTCCCAAAATCTCTTTATGTTTGTTTGTTTGATTGTTTGATTGATTGGTTGATTGATCGATTGATTGATCGATTGATCGATTGATTGAATTTCTATACCGCCCATCTGGGTGTTATCCCACTCTGGACAGTGAACAAACAGAGAACCAATAGCAACATTATTATTATTATACTTGAGGGATTTTGAGATCTATAGTGCAAAAAAGTAACTTTATCAATGTATTCAGGGCCAATATTTCATAAAGTTCTCCATGAAATAAACATGTGTGCAGACACACACATACATTTACCACTCTTCTGCATGGATGGTACAGTAATACCTCATATAACATTAGTATCGAATAACACTAAAATCGCATAACATTAAGGAATCTGGGGGGAAGAATTGCATCAGATAACATTAAGATCCTATGGGATGCTTCAGATAACAACCGCTAAAGCCTGTGTGGTTACAATGTATCTCTACGGATCCCATAGAGGATCAGATAACACTAAAAATCATATAACACCAAGACTTGTGGAACCAGGTTTTAGTGTTATATGAGGTTTTACTGTACATCATATGTCTTGCAGTATTCCACTTCTACTTCTGAACACTGCCATTCTTTGAAGCTCCATTTGCACCCAAATGACTTTCTTGCCTGGTGGTAGTTTGGTCAAGGTCTTCATTTCCTTCTTGCTTTTTTGTTGTTCAGTTGCATAGTCGAGTCCGACATTTTCTCCACCTCCTTGCTCCAGCTGCAGGCATTTGTTCAACTTCCTCCCAATTTGCTGGCTCATTTATCAGCAATTACCTTGCAAGGTAGGACAGGCTAGGAGCTGTTACACATTTGTTGGGTTGTGATTACTGTACCATCTGATATTTGGCTCTGGACCATGTTGTAGCATCAGTGCCTCTTCCAATTCAACAGCCTTGACATCTCCATCTTTGTTCTCCTCTCTTGCTGTACTGTTTTCATCCTGTGAGTTATCATCTTTTTGCTCTTTGTTTGACTCAGATGGGGAAGGCATTGGCATTAGAAGTTCAGCACGGTGGTCTTGGCCTTCAGAGGTATCTAACACATTCTCTCTTTTGTCAGCTATATGCCTTACATTGACTTTCACGTGTTTTTAAATTCATTACAGGCTTTTGTTGGGTTCTGAGGATATAAACAAACAAAATAGTCTGTTCACTACTAGAGTCCAGTTTCTGCATTTTCTGTTTTGGTATGTAGATCTTTGACAGATTTCAGACTCACAATTGGCACTCTGTTATGTCACAATTCAAACAGTGTTTTTGTGGTGCCTTTGGTTGTTACTCTATTCTGGAGATGTGTTGCAGTCATGATTGTATCACCCCAAAGTCTGTTAGGCAGCTCTTCATCTGCAAACATGCATCTTCTCATCTCCAAAGAAAATCTTAGTTTCCTTTCAGCCATTCCATTCTGCTTATGAGTATGTGTGACACTCCTGCCCAAAATGCCTTGTTCCTTCAGGAATGCTTGTGTGCAGTGCAAAAGGTATTCACCCCATTGTCTATCTAAAGCAACCTTTTCCCCAACTTTTGGTTTTCCCAACCTTTGGTTTTTGGACTTCAGTTCTTAGAAGCCAAAGTCAATTCCCCCAAAGCTCTGATCAGCCAATGTACTGACTTAGGCTTCTGGGAATTTAAGTCCCCCAGTGGGTCATAGGTCCATTGATCTAAAATGTCTTGGGGTTTCTTTCAAATTTGTTGCTCACTTTGACCACATACCTTTTGAGCATCTCATGTATCATACTCTTTTCCTTCAACAGGTGACACAGTACCTCAAAAAAGTCATCCACGAATATTAAAATATGTATTATTTATTATTACTGTACTACTTTATTTTATTTATTGGGCTTCTATACCACCCATCTAGCACAAAGGCTACTCTGGGCAGTAAACATGGTTAAAACATAAAACATCATAAACCATAAATAAAAACAGTCAACACAGAGCAGGCAAAGCATAAGCCTAAGTAAACAACTACAATATTTGGCAATGACAGAAGTAACGGGACACTCTGCTTATGGTCACACATGCGTTGGTCACCTCCAGACTTAATTACTGTAACACGCTCTACATGGGGCTGCCCCTGATGACCATCCGGAGACTTCAGCTGGTCCAAAATGCGGTGGCCCGGGTAGTGGTGGGGTGTGGGCGTTATGCTCGTGCTTCACCACTGCTCCGGGAGCTGCATTGGTTGCCAGTATGTCTCCGGGTGCAATTCAAGGTGCTGGTTATTACCTTTAAAGCCCTATATGGTAGTGGGCCAGGATACCTAAGAGACCGCATCACCCCAAGATTATCTGTCCATCCCACCAGGGCGGATCGGAGAGGCTCCCTTGTTATTCCATCGGCAAGAGAGGCGCACCTCGCCTGCACTAGGAGGAGAGCCTTCTCCGTGTCCGCCCCGACCCTCTGGAACCTCCTGCCCACCGAGCTGCGCCTTCAGACAGAGCTCTTGCCCTTCAGGAAGGGCTTAAAAACCTGGCTGGCAGGACAAGTTTGGGGACCCGGGAACGTGGGTTCTCATATTAGGTGGCTTATTTAATTTAATGGATTGTCAACCCTGGATCTGAATGTGGGATTTGTGTGTTGATTCTGTATTGTTTTTAACTTTGATGACTTTTTAACTCTTGTTGATTTTTATTGATATGGATTGTTTTATCTTTTTATTTCTTGTTTTGATGTAAGCCGCTCAGAGTCGGGTTCTCCCGATTGGGGCGGGGTAACAAATGTAATAAATAATAATAATAATAACAATAACTTAAAAAGCATATGAGTGTCCCTTCCTGGAGGTTTCCCCAAATAATGTTTTAATTGGTTTCCTGAAAGCAAGGAGCAATGAGACTTTGTGGACTTCCTGTGTTCCTTTGTGTTCCTTACTGCCACCATAGTAAAAGCCCAATTTCTTATTATCAATTTCCAAGACTCTCTTGGGGTGGGCACCCTTAACTGCAAAGTCTCAGCCAATCTAGTACAATGGGCAGATATACATGGATGGAGGTGCTCCATCATGTAGCAAGGTCCCAAACCATGGAAGCTTTTATATATGAAAGTCAAAACCTTGAACATGATACAATATGTCAGTGGTGCTCTAGTGATGACACATTTAGAGTCCACACAGGTCATGGAGTATTAGCTATAGCACCTTGGTTGCTCCTTCCATCAGCCTCGGTGAGAATAAGGACCTAACACTTTTTTGTGTGATACAGTTTATCAGTGGTGAACAGCAAAAATTTCCACTACCACATCATGGGCAGAGCCTACGTCATGGGCGGAGCCTATGTCATGGGCAGAGCCTACATCATGGGCAGAGCCTACATCATGGGCGATCTAGTCATGCCTGCCATATGGCTATGTATACATCTGCAAACACAGGCAGCACTGGCTCTTTGGCTGTAAATGGAGATGAGCACTGCACCCTAGAGTCAGATATGACTGGCTTTTGAACAAGGGAGACCTCGAACCACTTGCAGGGACAAAATCTGACATCAAATTTGAATACCAATCAGGGATCTTCTGTTATTAGGTAAAGGTCGTCCTTGCTCGAAAGCCAGTCATTACCAACTCTAGGGTTCAGTGCTCATCTCTCTTTATAGCCAAAGAGCCAGTGGACTTGATCCACAAAAGCTCACATTAAAATACAGCAGTTAGTTTTTAAGGTGCCACAATGTTTTTGTCTTTTTGTTTTGTTTACTCTCTGATATGCTTGCACAGAATAAAACTTTTAAAATGGTAGTTGTGTTAGTCTGGGCAGGGCAGGGAGGTGGGCATGGCCACCCAATTTTGCTATCCCCCTGCCCAAAGGCCACCCAATTTTGTTTTCCCCCCCGGGGGGGGTGCGAACCTGTTGCTGCCTATCAATGTAGCTTGTGCACCTTGCTGTGCTATGTGCATCATATGGTTTTCTCTTGATACCTGTGACAAGATTACAGTCCTGCAGCTCAGGGATCACCTTTGAATCTCTGCCTGCAAAACAACAGTGCCAATGCTCCAGGGTGGTGTTGTCATCTCTGTGTGTTTCTGCTGTGTTAGCTTGGTGGGCTCATAGACTCAGTTTGCAGAACCCATTAATAACTTAAGTGATAATGAATCCCAAATGAACCTCAGCATGAGGAGGAAGAGCATTAAGCTAAACATCTTCATTTTATCAGCAGTGCAAACAGTTTGGATGGGGTTATGGCTCCCACTTAGGTCAATATGACCCACCCAACTTCCTCCAGTGTACAAAAGACTCCTCCTAACATAATAGTCCAAACAGAGGTGCGAGCATTAGTATGATTTATAACACCTGGGACTGAAACAATAAATACATTTATGAGGCTCTTTCAGCATCATGGAAGTTTTAGACTTCACATCAGGATGCTATTTAATTAACCTCTCTGGGGTTATTTAAAAGTGTCCAGTAAACAAGGCATTTGCAGCATGGTGGTCTTAGGGGAAGAAATTAACCAGCGTGTCAAAAAGGTTCCGAAATGGCTGAAAGTTTAAATCTCTCTCTAAATTTGTTGTGGCTTTGGGAGGGAGCTGAATGTTACTAGTGTTCAGATTCCAGTGCTATGACTTCATGACCAAATACCACAGGATTTGGTCAAATGAGTGAAATAAAATTACATTTACTGACCACATGACATAAGGGCTAGTTTGGCTCAGTCTAGCCCTTTTTGATCCCAAAACAGCCTTTTTGCTCTACTGCAGGGGTACTGTTACTTTTTCCAAGCTAGGCCTTATTCACATGGTTAGTTGTGATATGTTCTTATAAAGACAGGAGCAGTGGTGGGTTGTTGCCGTTTTGCACCGGTTCGCCTGAACCGGTAGCAACAATCCCAAATGGTTCTCGGGGGGGGGGGAGTAACCACCCAGGATTTTTTTTTTTGAGGTGCCCAGTTCGGACACCTCACTGGTAATTTTTTCCCCCTCAAAATTGGAGCCAAAATGGCTCCCGGGAACTGCACATGCATCAAACCTCCATTTGACACATGCACAGTTCTATTTTTTTACTGTGCATGCATCAAATGGAGGTTTGACACATGCACAGTTCCCAGCAGCCATTTTGGCTGCTGGGAAAGGAAGTGCGCAGGCAGCGCCTGAAGAAGCAGTGGTGGCGGCAGAGACCTTTCCTCGCTGGGCCACGCGTACTGCGCTGCTAGGCCACTGCGCCATTGCGGTGGTTTGCCACAGCAGCGGTTTGCTGCTGCGCCGCAGCCTCTGCTGCTCCCCGATGAGTTGACCCATGGTAAGTGACCCAGGGTTTGTGTTTGGGGTGGGTGAGTGGATGGGTTGATTTGTGTTTGGGGTGGGTGTTTGGGTGGGTAGGCGTATTTTTATGTAATTTTTATTTTATTTATTTATTTATTTTATGTATTTATGGGTTTGTGTTGTGGGTGGGTTGAGGGGTGTGTGTGTGTGTTTATTTTTATTTTATTTTATTTACTTTATTTATTTTATTTTTTGTTTGGTTCCGCCCACAACATCATGACATGATGATGTTGGCTCTGCCCACACTGTGATGACATCACGGTGTGGTAGCAATAATTTTGACAACCCACCACTGGACAGGAGTTATTGTATTTAAGTTGTATCTTGGTGACACAGGAAGTAGGCACGAGATATTCAGGACTGGTGGAACACACTCCAGATGCTTTCCTGTCTCTTTGTCATCATCTGGTTAAAAAAAAATCTTATATGAGATTAGTGCTTGAGAATCCTATCAGTTTATCGCTGGGTCCTCATTATTATTTCCCATTTTTCTGCCCCGTAAAAGGATCAGCAGGGGTGGGACCAGAGGAAGGAAGGAAATAAAGGGTGCTCTGGACAGAATGCAAATCATATCCAGTGTGAACTGTGAACTCTCGAATCAATCTGCAGTACCTGTGTGAGCAATGACTGTGATTTTAAATGTAATATAGACTGCAAATCTAGCATAGTCACACCTTTTATTATTCAGTTGTCAAGATAATCCATTTTCCTTCTCATATAATATCTTTGCCCCGCATGTCTTTCCTCATGATCATGGAAAATGACCATGACCTTTTAAAAAAGACACATCATGACTTTGTGACATTGTTTGCAATTAAGATTATTGTGCACTGCACAAACTGGAGGTACCACTTTTCTTAATACTATCCTCAATAAATCTGTCTGTAAAGCCAGATTTATGAGGTTTGCCTTCAGGAGGATTATGAGGCATTTATTCTATTTTCAAGGCTCGGTCTGTGGATGCTGTTGGTTACATAACCAACACAGCATCATCTATACAGCAGGCTTGATTAAGTTCTAGTTCATGATTCTATGGCTTTCATGACATTCAATGGGACAGTTTGAAATTGTCATTGGCCTATTATGCAGATTAGGATGTACTCTCGATTTGTCCAGGTGATAATTGTGGAAGGAGCAGTAGCGTACCAGGGGAGCATGCCCTGGGTGGCACTTTCCAGGGGGCAGCAAAGCCCTCACCTCACCTTCGACCACCAGGTGAGCACCAGGGCCAGCAGGAGGGCCCTGAGGGCCAGGAGAGTGACTCCTCCATCAGATTTCACCACCACCACCACCATCCCCATCTCTCCCGGGGCTGCAGGGCAATCACAGGCAGTGGGGAAAGGCAAGGCAGCAGGCAAAGGGTGGGGGCAGAATAAGTGGGGCTCCCGGTGGCCTCATCCAATGGGAAAAAGGCACAGGTAGCGAGTCATCTGTTACTGGGCGAGGCTTCCCCAGCTTGTTCTTCGACGGACTCTCCGAAAGCGAAATGCCTCAGAGGATTTATTTATTTACCCTCTGCGTCCTTGCCTCCTCCTCCTGCCTCTCCCCCCTGCCTTACAGCACCACTGGACACGTGTGTCCCCCCCAGTCCTTCCCACCTGTCCCAGCTCCTACCAATCTAGCAGTTTGAAGGCAAGAAATTGCAAGTTGATAAATAGGAGACCACAGGGGAGAGGCGTGAGCCTAGAGGGGGTGAGCCTAGAGGGGGCAGTGAGCCTAGAGGGGGTGGTGGTGAGTTTGGCCTGGGACTCGGGTGGCTGAAATCCATGTTACACCAGTGGGAAGGAGAAACTGACATAATGCTATTGTCATATACCACTTTGTGGTGAAGTTTGGACTTGCAGTAGCAATTAACCTCTGCAGAGGAAGGGAAACTCATTACAATAGTCCTCTCCCAAACAGTTACAGAATCTAATAGTTTTCTTAATGCCAGGGGACATCCCAGTGGATAGGGCTGGTGATTCTGTCAATACTATTTGTCAGGAATAGTAAATGTGCCAAGGTGTGTCAAACAGAACCACTCCTGGGTATTATTTTTGGCACTACAAAACCCTTATTATCTACTTGGTAATTAAGGGATTAATGGGAATAAATCTGATCTCAACAATTAAACCATAAATGGTCGAAATCATACTCTTGAGTTTACCAAATATTAGAGGGTAGAATTGTGTCTCCCACTTTGATTCTTCTACTATCCATGTGTTAAATTCTTCCAGATGCTCTTGACTGGTTGCTGGCCTCTGATGGAGCACCTTCAGGGTCCCTCAGTATCTTGTTGTGGCAGGGCTGTCGCCAGGATTCTAGATTTGAGGGGGGGGGGGTTCAGGAGGGGCAAAATTTTCCAGGATGAGCAACAATAAATACTCACATTTATAACATTGCCATCACAGGGTGGGTTGGGGGGCTGTTAGCTCAGGAGTGGTTCCACACACATACACTGGGGGCCCTTAGCTATGGCCCTGTGCTGTGGTGTCTTATGGGCAGTATTTTGAGGAATCACCTGACCCTGAAGTGATTTTGATACTATAATTACTGCAGATCCAAGTGGAATTTTCATCTCCATGTCTGGCTATTTTGTGGGAACAGTATCAATTAATGCAGCCCAATGATGTGACTGATTGATTGCCCTCCCTATATTTGCCCCTCGGGGCTAATTAACTAGCTTGTAATCTTTAAATTAATTGAGACGAAGATGGTGGCAAGGTGGCTGATCCTAGGTTGCCGTAGTAAATGATTTGCAACAAGAGATATGTAAGGGTTTGCAACCCTATTGAACTGTAATCCATTTGCTTAATGGGTGAAAGAAAAACAAAAGCTGAATCCAATTATTAGTCTCAGAAAAAAAAGGGGTCAATTTAACATGTCCTGGTGGGATAAGTATCTGGCTGCAGAGGAAGAGGTTGGGGATCTGATTCCCCACACTGCCTCCCAAAAGCAAATCACCACAGTCCCAGAGCACACACACATTCCCAAGAAGAGAATGGTAAACCATTTCTGAGTAGTCAATATCTAGAAAACTCTAAAAAGAGTCACCAGAAGTCAGAATTGACTTGAAGGCATATTATTATTATTGGATACAAATCAAACATTTGATTCACAGTAGAGGACTGGAATAAAATTAACAGTTCAAGCCCCAACCAAGGACTTAAGAACTGTTAAGGTAACGTCTGAGTAGATATGCAGTTCCTAGTACAGTAGAGTTGCTTTTTTGGAGAGTTAGGATGTTCAAGTACGATAAGTCCAAAATTTCCAAATATCTAGGGAGCCCTTTAGGTAACGCTCCAAGGACCCTGATCACTATGGGTTGTTGTTGTTCAGTTGCACAGTCGAGTCTAACCCTTTGCAACCCCATGGATCATTGCTCACCAGGCTCCTCTGTCCTCTGCCATTCTCCGCAGCCCACTCAGGTCTACACTCATCACGTCTATGATGCCATCCAGCCACCTCATCTTCTGCCATCCCCTTCTCCTTTTGCCTTCAATCTTTCCCAGCATCAAATCCTCAAGTGAGTCCTCTCTTCTCATTTGGTGACTAAAGTACTTGAGCCTCAGCTTCAATATTTGTCCCTCCAATGAGCAGTCAGGGTTGATTTCCTTCAGGATTGACTGACTTGTTCTCCTTGCAGTCCAAGGGACTCTCAATAGTCTCCTCCAGCACCACAGTTCAAAGGCATCTATTCTTCTGCACTCAGCCTTCCTTATGGTCCAACTTTCACTTTCATACATTACTACTGGGAATACCATTGCTTTGACTATGCAAACTTATGTTGGCAGGGTGATATCTCTACTCTTTATTATGCTGTCTAGGTTTTTCATTGCTTGCCTCCCAAGAAGTAAGCATCTTTTTATGTCATGGCTGCAATCATCATCTGCAGTGATCTTGGATCCCAGAAAAATAAAGTCTGTCACTATTTCCATTTGTTCCCCTTCTATTTGCCAGGGAGTGTTGGAGCTGGATGCCATGATCTTGGGGGGTTTTATGTTGAGCTTCTGCCAGCTTTTGTACTCTCCTCTTTTACCCTAATCAAGAGGTTCTTTAGGTCATCTTCACTTTCTGCCATTAGGGTAGTATCATTATTTATTTATTTTTATTTATTAATCAAATTTATATTCTGCCCTACTCGCACAAGCAACTCAGGGCGGAGCACAACAGGCATATGGTATACCACAAACACACTAAAAGAGCAATAAAAATTAAAACCCATTAAAAACAACCTCCCATTCCCTAGCCTAAAAGCAACTCCCATAAGAGGAATGGGAATGGGAGTCGGGATAAGAGGGTAGATGTAGGAAGTTAAATAAGCCAGCGGGTGGGGGTGGGTGTCAGTAAACCATCAGTATCCCACACCATTCCTGCCAGCCAGGTTTTCAGACCCTTCCTAAAAGCCAGTAACTCCATCTGGAAGTGCAGCTCCAGAGGCAGGCAGTTCCACAGAGTCAGAACGAACAGGGAGAAGGCCTTCTTTCTCGTGCCAGAGAGTCAAGCCTCTCTGGCAAATGGTACAACTTACTAAGGCACCTCTCCGGTCTGCTCTGGTGGGATGGACAGATACCCTTGGGGATATGCGGTCTCTCAAGTAAACTGGCCCACTACCATATAGAGCTTTAAAGGTAATGACCAGCACCTTGAATTGCACCCGGAGGCAAACTATCATCTGCATAGCTCAGGTTGTTAATGTTTCTCCCAACAATCTTAATTCCCACTTGCACGTCATCCAACCCTGCATTATGCATGATGAGCTCTGCATATAAGTTAAATAAGCAGGGTAAGAATATGCAGCCTTGTCATACTCCTTTTCCTATTCTAAACTAAACAGTATTTCTGTATCCTATCCTAACTGTTGCTTCTTGACTCACATACAGATTTCTCAGAAGACAGATGAGGTGGTCTGGTACTCCCATATTTTTAAATGTCTGACACATTTTATTATGGTCAGCACAGTCAAATGCTATGGGTACAACAGCAGACTTCTTCCTCCATAGATGCTTGACTTCAATTTGCAAATCACAATATTTTGTGATTTTCTCCAATT
Source organism: Furcifer pardalis (assembly GCA_030440675.1). Classification (NCBI taxonomy): domain Eukaryota; kingdom Metazoa; phylum Chordata; class Lepidosauria; order Squamata; family Chamaeleonidae; genus Furcifer; species Furcifer pardalis. The sequence goes on from CP126897.1 coordinate 59,424,268, forward strand.
GTTTGTCTTCAATTTGTGATTCTCCTGGTACAGCAATGTAATTAAACCAGATCTTCTTCTTTTCCACAACAGTTGCAATAGGTGTGTTGACATAAGTTGTTGTTGTTGTTGTTGCTGCTGCTGCTGCTGCTGCTGCTGCTGCTGTTGTTGCTGCTGCTATTGTTGTTTGATGATGATGATGATGAGGAGGAGGAGGAGGAGTCACAGTCAGGGACTGTTATGAAATTAAGAGTTAAAGCCCTAACCAAGGACATAAGAACTTTTATGGTAACATCTAAGTGTATCTAAGTTCAGTAGAGTTTTTCTTTTTTAGAGTAAGGATGTTCAAGTCCAATAGATCCAAAATTTCCAAATATCTAGGGAGTCCAAGGGGAATGACTACTATGGGTAAAACAATGGATTTCTTTTTCCTTAAACCCTCAACATCAATTTGTGATATTCTCCAGCTGTTTGTCCTCAATTCATGTATTTCCTGTTATAGCAATGTCAATAAACCAGGTTGTCTTCTTTTTCACAACAGTTATATTAGGTGTGTTGTGAGTCCGATATCTACATGTTTGAATTTTAAAATCCCACTGGACCTTGACTCTCATTTTCTTATACTTTCTTTGCCAGAAGTTCCCGATAATATTTACTGCATTCAAATCCAAATCTCTGACAAAATTTCCAGTGAATAATTTTTGCATATAATCAGTCTGTGAAATTTTGCTGCATCTGCTGATCAGATGATCTACCGTTTCATCCTTTCCATTGCAAAGTCATCTGGAAGGCCGGCAAGTTGGCAGTCCAAAACCTGGGCACTGCAGGATGGTTTGAGTGCCGATCTGTGTCCCAAATCTTGGGGACATGAAAGGAGCCACATTTGGGTGTTAGTTTCTCCCACAAAATCTTTCAACCCAGAATAATTTCTGACATGAAATTATTATTATTTAAATACAAGCTGAATTTCATTTTTTATGCAACTGGTCTGCAAAACTTGTTCTTGATCTGCCAAAATAAATATTTCAGTTTCTTTCTTCAACACATTTTGAATAAGTAAATGTTCTAAGTAAGAAGGACAATCCTGTGCTGCTGCTTCAAACAGAGTCCAGTTAGAAAATTAGACTGGGTCATGATTCTGTCAGTTTGTCCTAATTTAACTACTAATCAATATAATGTAAAGCAGTTATTCTTCTAGGCTATCATTGGTATTGAGTATACCATCATTGGTATTTTAACAGGCAAAATGTGTTTAGAGTGTGAATTTGAGACTTAAATCTTGCCAGAAGAGATAGGACATATCAATAAATAATTTAAAGATGTGTTGAAAGTGACAATCAGCTTTGCAATGTTACTTGCCAAACAAATCTCATTGTTAATAAATCAAAGCATTAAATCGGTAGATCAATATATACACCAAACATAAATCCACTGTGGCAATATCTTCAAAGCATTCCTATTGGGGGGGGGGGTGTTGAACTGGGGGGGGGGATATAAATTCAGTAGGTCTATACCTTATGATAGAAGCATCTCCCAGTAGGAGTTTATAAACTTCACAGAACAGGCATAATATATTTATGAGAAATATATTATAATTAAACTGATTATCAAACTTTATTTTAAATTTTAAAGGATGGGAAACGAGCAAATTCAAGTGGAAAATAATTTTATAATTTTGACATCTGTTTAATATTAAGAGTATTTTTTAAAAAAAATATTGGCAAAATAAGCTCAAGCACTATACAGAGAGATTATCAACATAGCATGAATGTATGGGCTATTCAGAGCTGCTTTTCTGAGATAATATCCTAAAGACAGATTTTGGACCCAAGGATCAAAAACAAAATGTAGTTTTTGTGGAAAATTTTGACATTTCAGCTTGAATTCTGGAATAGAAGGATTTGGTAAAGAAAGAAGTATCATTCCTTTGAATTTTTTATGGCATGTTAAATTACCCTCCTGCCAACCTAGCAGTTCGAAAGCAAGAAATTGCAAGTAGATAAATAGGAACCACTTTGGTGGGAAGGTAACAGCGTTCCATGCACACATTATGGTGGTGACTCTCTAGTGACCTTCAGAGCTGCAAAAATTCCCTAGGAAGCATCTTTATCACCACAGGCCACTTATTTCCTACTTGAAACCTATATATAGTGCTGAGCTATTGCTTACATATAATGTGAATCATGAATGATCTCATGAATAATGTCACATGGAGCTCACTCCTATTCTTCCATCATTCTAATAGAAACCGTGATACATAATAGGGAAAACTCCTAAACATCTGACATCTGGAACCCATCTTATAGCCTTAACTATTAATGAAGTTTATGCTGAAGCTAAATTGACCTGTTTTATCCTTAGATTTCAATTTTAAATGAAAAAGGAAGATATTGAACTTACCGGTAAATATGTATGCGATATTGCAAGACCTTTAATGTACCTGATGATCACCCAGAGTCAATACCTCAAGCTTCTGAAAGCATTGTTATTTCTAATTCAACCATACATCAGTATCTTTTATTGATGTATCTTTTTAGAAATGCATACATTAATGTGTGTGTGCACACACACACATACCAAAGCACCTCATCTTATATGGAAAAGAGAAGTGGGTTTAGACTGTTTCCATAATAATTCTTGACCAGATGTCTGGGTGAGATGAGGATAGCAGGAAGCTAACTAAGATTTTAATATTTCATAGTCCTGTCAACTCGGGGATAAGCTCTTCATTGCTTTACTTCTGAAACAGAAAAAATGCAGAAGAAGGAGGAGGGAGTACGAAGGAGAGGGAGTGAGTCCTGCTTCATCAATGAAATCATGGAAACAATGTCACCATCAATATCTTTTAAATTAACTCAGTCCATGTCATGTCCCAAAGAGCCCCACTGTCACATTAATTTTAGGGCCATTTTCTCCCAGGAAAGTCTCTGACTGAGCTTGAAAACGTTCCTCACATGCTAATGTGTCTGCTTCTGCACCCACTTGTCATTTACAAGGCTGGCCTTAAAAGTCTGCATCTTAATATTTATGCCACTAAGTGAAAATAGATGATGTTGCTAAAGCATTGGTGCAGAGGAAACCATTAAATATGAGGATGCAATGGCAGACCCCAAAGGAGTCGTAAACATGTTTTGGAACCAATAGCGCATTGAGATGCAGACAGGGCTTCTGTACTTTCAACTGCATTATTTACTACTGGAAACATGTACTAATGATGATTCAATTTTGGCCAATGACGAAGACAAGAAGGTGGTTTCATTTGGGCAGTTTAAAGTTTGATCTGGACATGAAAGAAGAAGAACTGCATTATTCAAACATTCAAAATTTGTCATGCAAAGAAGAAAAATGCCTCTTGCCAATACTCCTTCTTTCACACATGAGTAAGCTAGTAAAGATGCAGAAGCCTCAATTTCCCCCCAGGTCCTCCTACTGATAGAATCAATTCATGCTAGAACTTCCAGTGGAGAACATGAAAGGGGACATATGCAGCTACACTTCTATGGTGATTAATAACAGGATGAAGACTGCAGTGGTTCTTCCACATTGCTTTGGCCTTCCCCTGGCATTTAGACAGGCAGGACCAAAGTTATCCTTCAAATGGTTAACTTCCCTGAAATTTAGTAACATAATTCCTCACTCAAAAAATCACATATAAAGCTATTCTTCTTCTTCTGTGTCTAGGCCAAATGTGAAACTGCCAAAATGAAGCCAAACCAGAGAGGTATTCTTTACCAAACTGTGGTTTAAAGAGAACTGCATACTAATGGGTATGTTAGGAGAAATTGCACATGGAAGAAAAGGCAAATTTCTTGGCACTTTAAGAAAAAATATGCAGACTGAACCTGCTCATAAAACCTGACCTAGATGTATAAAAGTTCAGTTCCCTCACAATTACATAACTACCTTTCTAGGGGGGGGAATTGACCTAAGGTTGTACCATAGCTGACCCAACATTTAGATACATTCTTCACCCAAGCACTTGCAACTGGCTCCAATTGCTATTATGAATATTTCATGGTTATTAGATTTTCTTATTGAACTTCCTTCTTTTCCCCTGTGAAACATCATTGGGAATTTCAATGTATTCTTCAACAAAGTTGCTGGGTTGAGTTGACAAGAGTTACAGATCAACATAGCTAGAGGTCACCAAAGTCACAGATGTCTCTGAAGAATTTGCCTTCCTAACAAATATTGCTGTTTTAAGGTAATCTCATCCCATCTGGGGTGGGTGGGTGGCATGGAATCTTTGCCATTCTTCCATTTGGGGGGGATCTAAAATGTAGAACAGCATAAGCCATTATTTTCTCCAGCAAACAAAACTCCAACTCTATCTGGCAGAAAATTCTTGTTCTCTCACAGATTTTGTTTGCCAACACAGTCTGCTTCACACATTCTGTTTGCCTAACTAACTCTCTCCTTTCCATAATCAAAAGCAGCCATTTTCTCTCTTTTCAGGCTTGTTCTTCCTTCCTACATATTTCTGCTATGGCTGCTCTTTCCATCTGAGCTTCCAGGTGGCCTTCAAAGCATTTCTCTCGCCATCCACAAACAGCTTGCAATTTAGAGATGAGCAGTTGGCTCATGATGTTCACCAGAAATCAAGAACCATTTTAAATTAATGGACCAGTTTCCATCAGAATGATGATATATTACCCCTTGTGTTGAGTGGGACAAAAAGTGATCATAATGACATATATCAACCATTTCCCAAACTATGTTTTGCGGAACATTGGTGGACTTAAATTCCCAGAAGCCACAATCAGTACATTGGTTGATCAGTACTTTGGGACTTCTGGGAATTGAAGTCCAAAAACCAAAGTTTGGGAAACGCTGTCATAGATCACGGTTTTGTGTTAAAGAGCTTTATCAATATACCACCATTCACATCCTAGGTTTCCAGAAAACTGAAAATCTAATAGTGACAACATCTCACCCTGACCTTTAAGCCAATCATTTCATTCATGATTTTCATAAACAGCTTATTCTTGTTTCAGGGTTATCACACACATACTTAGAGAACACACAGGACATTTTGGGATGTGATGCTACCTCACTCAGTCCATGTGTGTTCCTAGATAAAAAATTTTATCACGGCACATTTTTAAGTATACTGACCTAAGTTCTCCAACTGATATGTACATAAGAATGCATAAGCCTTCCCTCAAGTACTCTGCTCTATTTACTAAATAAAATAAAATAACACAGAAGCAGTAATGTCACATGAAATTCAGCCACCCGGGACTGAAGTCAAATTTGCATCACCCTGGTGGACACTGGCACCCACTCCCACTAGGGCTTCTGGGAATTGTAGTCCAAGAACATACATAGCCCAAAAAGCACCACCTGGGGCCGGAGCTCCCACCCCCCACCCCCCAGCGAAGCCACTGCAGAGAACATTCAGTGGCTGAAATCCTTTGGCACTCCTATGCAAAAAAAGTGTAACTTTTGGAAGCAGCTTGTCCCAAATTAAACTTGTCCCAAATTTCTCGAGCTGTTATCTTCAAACTTCAAAAGATGTATCCTTTGCAGAGCAGCACAACAGGAGATCATCTAGTGAATGCCAAGTTTTCTGTATGTTTTTTTTAAAAAAATGAAAATGTCAAAATGGGGCAGAATGGCTCTATTTATTGGTTAGTTTGCTTCTTAGTGAAACCACTAATATGGGCATCTTGCAACAGGATTAAAATCCACATATAACAAACAAATACAATAAAAATCAAAATAACATAACTCTGATCCAAAGTATTTAAAACTGACATAGATCAGAAAAAGATTAATTTGTAATTACTTGTTTGTTCACAGCTGGGAATGTTATTTCCTTTTTAAAAGGAACATTGTGTTGCTCTTTACTTTCTTTAGGCATTATTGTTGTTACATGCTGTCAAGTTGCCTTTGATTTATAGCAACACTGTGATAGATCTCCAGAATGTCCTGTTCAGCTCCTGGACAGTCGATGCTGTGGGTTCCTTGAAAGAGGTGATCCTTCTAATATTCCTAAAGGATCCTTCCACATCATCTTGAGAAAGGTACTTCAGGCCTTTCAACTCTTCTGTTTCTTGTTCATTTATTCACAGCACCATATTCACAAAGACAGGCAAGGGAGATCACGGCACAAAATAAACTATCTTTGTCATTCCTCCTTTCCACTTTTGCTGCTCAGGGCAAATATCACACACACAACCCAAACTTGCCTCAGTAATGGGTAACAAGCAAGCACTCTATTCATGTTTGATGGAAAAGTACTGAATTAACATCAGTGGCTGTTACAAGCAAAATGTAATACATTTCAAAAGTAACGTATGAGTTCTTGCCAGGCTTTGGTGTTGGAGCCCTGCTGAATTTTCCATAGTTGTGGTTAAATCTGGTCGTGGAAATATGTGTCTTAAATAATCAAGTCTTCTTCTTTTGTTTCCTGATCAAACGCTGGACTGCCAAAATGAAGCCACTTTCTTGGTTTTGTTGTTGGTCAAACTTAAGTCCTATCAGTGTATGTTTCTGGCAGTAATCAGCAGACCAGTAAAGGAATCGGATTCAGTATCTCTCCACATTCACACAGCATGTTGTTGTCTACCAGCAGCCACTTGAGCATGTTGGTCTTACATCTAGGCACTCCAACCCTCAGCCTATTCAGACTCCTCCAAGTGACGTAGGGGAGGTGGAGTTCCTCAGCTATATCCTCCTTTAATGTTGCCCCTGTAATGCTCCAGTAAAGAAACCACCTTGCTCCTGCTTTTGCATTGTGCAAGAATCACATGGCTCTTGTTTTTGCAGCCTCCATTGTATCCCTTCCTTTCTTGGAAAAAGCAAGGCTGCTAGTCGTGAGCTTAGATGCTGGCTTAATAAGAGGAAGGAAACGGGACATACAGTAAAACCCCATGCAACAAAGGGTTCTTACAATGAAAAAACTGTACAATGAAAGGAAATCAGGGGGAAATGATTTTTTTCCCGTTAGCTTAGTAAAATCTTTTTTCCTAGGCTGGCCATTTTTTTTTCCGCTGCCTGGACAGCCACTGCTGTTTCCCACGATGGGGGCATGGAGGGGAGGGACATTTTAAGTAATTTTGAACCTCAAGGTTTTAATTTATGAATTTTCTGTAAGCCGCTTAGAGTCAGATTCGCCTGATTGGGGCGGGATAATAAATCTAAATAATTAAATAAATAAATAAATAAAATTTTCGCTGTGTTTCTGATTGGGGCTTCTGAACCAACTTCCCTCAGAATCCCCAACTGGCACTGGCTGCACACGTGATCTCCATTTTGGGGTCAGGGCTGCCAAGGTAAACTTCTCTCAGCTGCTCTGACTGGTGGCGCCCAGACCCCAAAGCAGAGATCGCGCACATGGCCAGTGCCAGTTAGAGCAGCTGAGGGAAGTTTGCCTCAGCAGCCCTGATCCCAAACAGGAGATCGCACACACGGAGACCGCGGACGTGGGCAGTGCAGGTCAGAGCAGCTGTCGGAAGTTTGCTTCTTCAGCCCTGACCCCAAAGCAGAGATCACGCACGTGGCCGGTGCTGGTCAGAGCAGCTGAGAGAAGCTTGCTTCAGCAGCCCCGACCCCAAACTGGAGATCATGCAGATGGTCGCCATCAATTGGGGCTTCTGATGGAAGTTGCTTCAGAAGCCCTGACCTTCCCCCTCCCCACATCGCGCATGTGTATGGCCAGTGGCCCTGTATAACAAAAAAATAATAATCGTACAACAAAGAACTCTGTGGAACAGATTATTTTCATTTTATGAGGTACCACTGTAATAAGATTATCAACCAGAATAAGAAAGGGAAAACATTCATGTCAAATCTTGTAAGCACTATCATTTTCTTTTCTCCAATATTATATGAGCATACCATCCTATATTTCAGAAATGAAGACAGTTAAGAGATTTATTTTTATTTTTTTGGTCTTTCACTTTTGCTGGTTTTATGTGTACTTCAGGAACAGCATTACTTGCTCTGTGCTCATGCTGAGGACGTTGTCTTGACAGCCACTGTATTAATTACATTTGTAGGATAGAAATGGAAAAAATAAATATAAATTTTCCTGCACCACATGACTGTAGCAAATGCCATTCATGATGAAAAGGAGGGACTGTAATTGAGTAAGTAAATAAATAAATGCATGAATAAAAATGAATTTTTCATATCAGTTGAAAGTAATATTTCTGAAAAACATGAAAGTAAAGACTACCTTTTTTTAAAAAAATCAAGCATAGTAACTAACTACTGTATATACTCGAGTATAAGTCTAGTTTTTCAGTCCTAAAAATGAGGTCAACAAAGTGGACTCAGCTTATACTCCGGTCACTGAATGTGATGGAAAAAGGCAGCAGCTAAAAGCCTTCACCCGTCCTGTTGTTGGTGCATCTCAATTGGCATGGAGAAAACTCCTTTCTGCTGCATCTTATTTTCATGTACTGTATTTTGATTATTGAAACTCACTAGCAGTTGCTGCATTTGCCACCCTCAGCTTATATTCAGGTCAATCTATTTTCCTGGTTTCTCAGGTCAAAATTAGATACCTCAGTTTATATCTCGGTCAGCTTATACTCAAATATATATGGTACATTGGATAGGTTTGGAGCTGTAACAGAATATTCCATGCTCTGAATTTTAAAAAATACACCTCGCGATGGTATTGTACATCCATGACTATGGTTGTGTATGCGTGTTTGGCTAGAGTTGGAAGGCATCTCATCCCTGAGTTTAAGGCTGCAATTTTATTCTTATGCACCTGAAAGGAAGTCTCATTTAATCTAGTAGAGTTTTATTTATTTATTTATTTATTTATTTATTTATTTTGTCCAATTTATTATCCCGCCCCAATTAGGTAAACCCAATAAAATAGCTATGATTGCTCTGTAAATTTCTTGAGAACTTAAGATGTACAGTAAAACCCCATATAATGAAAATAATTTGTTCTGCGGGGCTTTTCGTTATATGATATATATATATATTGTTATATGATGCATGCTTCGTATAACGAAAATCCCTATGGGATGCATCGTACAACAAAAAATTCTATGGGAAAAATTGTACAACGAAAAATTTTCATTGTATGATTTTTCCCATAGAGATTTTCATTGTTTGCATTTTCCCATAGAGATGCATCGCATCACATAGCGAAAACTTTTGTTATACAGGGCACAATGGTGTTTTCAAATCCTCTTCATTGTACAATGTTTTTGCTATAGGGGGCATTTGTTATACGGGGTTCTGCTGTAGTTTACAATTAAAAACTCTGCCCCAGTATTTTAAATGGATGTGGCTTTGATGATTGATTATTATGTCGGTGTTGGACTCTCTCTAGAGCTGCAACAAGTTCCTATGAAATGTCTCATTTTCAGCTCTTCCCCTTCCACTTCACTATGCAGAAAAATCCTGACAAAGCTTTCCTTGGCCTGCCTGGATTTCTCAACACCCTGCAAGCAGTTTTTTGTATATATATATATATATTTCCAGTTCCTGCAATTCAAAACCTGAGCAAGAATGGTCAAATCCTGTGCAGGAATCAGTAGTTTCCACACAGGAATTCCCTGTTTCACCCACAGGATAGGCACTTTGAATTTTTGCATCTCTGAAAATAATCCCTGGGATTTTAGAGGTCGGCAGGATTTTCTGTGAGATTTCTTTCCTCAAAATTATGTGCTAAGGGGAAGTTTTGAAGAAAGAAGGTTTTTTTCCTGCTTCTTTCATGGTGTAAGAAGCACAGATTCTCATTTTGCTCAGTTTGGGAATCTTTCCAGTTTCATATTAGATTTCTCATGAATTTGGTCATCCTTAACTTTTGAAAGCTGTCATAATGATTTGTGTAGATGTTTGTGCACATTTCCTTGACATGGATATGGTAAAGGTAAACGTCTCCCTTACTCGAAAGACAGTTGTGTCCAACTCTAGGGGGCAGTTCTCATCTCCATTTACAACTACAGAGCCAGCACTGTCTCTATCTGCAGAAGTTTCCATGGCCATGTAGCAGGCATGACTAGACACTAGAGTGCACAGAACACTGTTACCTTTCCCACTGAAGCAGTACCTATTTATCTACTTTCAATTTCTTGCTTTCAAACTGCTGGGTTGGCAGGAGCTGGGGCAGAGATGGGAGCTCACTCTGTCATGCAGCATTTGGTTCTTGAACTGCTGACCTGCCATCAAGCATCTTTACCGTTAAGCCACTTCAGTCCTTGAATGGGTATAGTAAAGGTAAAGGTCACCCTTGTTCGAAAGCCAATCATTTCCAACTCTAGGGTTCAGTACTCATCTCTGTTAATAGCCAAAGAGCCAGCACTATCTGCGTCTACAGATGTTTCTGTGGATATGTGGCAGGCATGCCTCAACACCAGAGTGCATGGAATGCTGTTACCTTCCCACTGAAGTGGTTCCTATTTATCTACTTGCAATTTCTTGCTTTTAAACTGCTAAGTTGGCAGGAGCTGAGCCAGAGATGGGAACTCACTCAGTCATGCAGTACCCAGGAATCGAACTCTGACCTTCCAGTCAGTGATTTCAACTTCCTAACCACTTAAGCCACTGCAGTCCCTACATGGGTATACAGAAGTACAAATATTTTACAACCAATTTTTCAGATACATAGTCTTATTTCTAACAGACCCATTTTGGGTTCACTGTTTTGACTGAAGAACTTCATTGGAAAAGTCAGAGCAGCAGGAATTTCACAGGATACCCAATTTTTGCTTTGCCTATTATTTTGAAAGTGAAGATGACATAAATTTGCATTAAAATGCAATAAAACTTCTCCCAGATACAGTACCTACAAAGCCAAGTCAAGAAGTCCTGCCAACATCTTCCAAAAGGCAAACCAAGGGCAGTGTTTCCCCAGCAATAGGTATCCAAAATAGGCACAGCTGGAGCATACATAGTTGCTTTTTGTATTCACGGCTCCTGCTTGATTGTACTGGCAGGAATTCAAGACAAGCAGAGCAGCCTCCTGTCTAATCAGAATGAATATATAGTAATAATTGGAAGAGTACTGGAAGAAAAAGCCAGAGAGCTAGTTGGATTGGGGGTAGATATCACACTGTGTGCAATGTGTACATTGGGGAACTGGAGGAGAGCACGCTGCAGAAGCACATCCTCTTATTCTGAAACAGAGGGAAGAGAATTTGCCACCATCTTCCCCTCCAAGGTTGTCTTGCTGTCATTCAGGAGTTCAATCCAAGAGACAGCTGCATAGCTGCCAATCAGGGGAAGACATGGGGCTGAGGATCAAAATGTCATTTTGCTTACAGAACTGAAAACAAGCCCCTTGGGGGGGAGCAGCACTCTAATATTCTCTTCTGGTTTTCAAAAACAGATATATATTATTCTGTTTGTGAGGTGGTTTGTCTGGTTTCTAAAATAAAAGCTTTATTGATCACTTGGAAGACATCAAAGTATTCCTTAAAATAAGAGTAAACAAGACTTGTTAGTTTCCATAAGGCCCAGTATGTGACAGGTTGTTTGGGATTTGGCTGATGATTTGAGCGTTACGTTGGTCTTGGCATTAACATGAATTTGCTACCCAGGAATGGAATATGTGTGGCTACTCCCTGTTTGCGTGGGACTAAAGCAGATCCAAGGAAAAACAGCATAAATAAGGAAGGAGGAGAAGCAGTGTGTATGGTGGATGCTAATAGAATAAATGGGGTACAAAATAAATTAAGAAGCGTTGGACAGAACATTTTAGATGACAGTTGGATCAATGAGTGGGGAGTGCACTGCTGTCATGTCCAGTTTTACTTGCTAACACAGAGACCCTGCAGATCTCTTTTGGTGATAGTGGAGCTCAAGGCAATCTGAAATAAAATGTAAAAGGAATTTTTCCCCATTTAGTAGTTTACATGTTGCTAAGCTCTGGTGTGTTAAATTATTCAGCTGTATTTCAGTAAAGGTGAAGAGCTGCAAAACAGAAAGAAGGGGAAGGCAAACGAAGGAGACCCTCTTTTCCTTGTTGACTGTACAGTGGTCTAGTGGTATTTACACAAGTGTTCCATTGCTTGGAGGCATTCAAGAAAAATATTGGACAACCACCTGTCACATCTGCTTTGATCTGGATTCCTGCCTTGAGCAGGAGGCTGGACTTGGTGGTCCCTAAGACCTCTTCCAATTTAACTATTCTATGATTCTAAATAAAGAAATCTCACTTCCCTGAAAATATCCTGTTCATGATTTCTGTGAAATGCTAGAAGCCCCATGTTCAAAGCTTGGCTTCTTTGTTCCCGATATCAGCTCCATCTTCCTCATTATTATTCTGCAAATTAGCTCTCAGTTCAGCTCCCTTCTGTACTAAAGTTCTGCTTCCAAGCAGAGTGAGTAAAACAGTGGGGATGGTTGGTCTTAGACTATACCTCTTCCTATTCTTTATGGGTTAATTCTTGGCTACAACAGCAGTCCTTTTAAGCATACTCATACCGTGTTTCCCCAAAAATAAGACACTGTCTTATATTTTTAAAAACTCCAAAATATGCACAAGGTCTTATTTTCTGGGGATGTCTTATTTTTCCATGACGAAGAAGAATACAGTACACATTTATTGCTGATACAGCGGATTGCCAGAGCAATATTTAGGTGAGTGCCTTATTTTCCGGGGGGGGGGGGGTTATATTTCTGAGGTGGGGAAAAAAGGGGGTGCCTTACTATAGGAGGAGGTCCTATTTTCGGGGAAACAGGGTAGCTGCCATCACAGGAGGAGATATCTAGATTCCTAACCTTCTCCTTTTCCAGGGTTCCTTCCAGCACATAGATTATGTAGCATTCCCTGTGTGAAAGTTTAGTGAATACTTTCCTGGTATTTAACATGACCATACTACAACAACATGGATTTTTCAATGGCATACAGTAGGCTTTTTTTTGTACCAGTGGAAACCACTGAGTTCTTGATCCAGTTCTGGTTGAAGAAGCATATAGAACAGTGATGGCAAACCATTTAGAGACCGAGTTACCAAACTGCAACCCAAAACCCACTTATTTATCTCAAAGTGGCAACACAGCAACAGGGGAGGAAGGAAACAGTCTCATTGGGCTGCTGGGCAGAGGGGTGGGGCAAACTCTGTGCTGGGGGAGGGAGGAAACACTCCCATTGGGATGCTGGGCAGAGGGGCAGGGCAAACTCTGTACCCACAGAGATGGCTCCAAGTTCCACCTCTGGCAAGCCATAGGTTTGCCACCACTGATATAGAATCATCTTTTAACAGCCCCAGTTAATGCACCAGATGCATCTTTTCCTGAACTGATATGCTCTGGCTATGGTTATACATGCTTTGGCAACCTGTTTAAATTGCTGCAATGTTCTGTACCTGGGGTATCTCTGCAAACAACTTAGATGTGCCTATTAATATAAAGACTGCTGTAGGGGATTCCTAATACCAATTAACTGTCTTGCTTTTACAGCCAATTCAAGTATCAGCCTCTAAAGATCTAAACGGGACCTACATAACATATGGCACTACTTAGTCATCTGCCTTCTTAGTCATCAGCTGAAACACTGCCCTGTATTTCCCACTTCTGAAAGTAAACATTAGATTTGTGGATTACAGCAATTTCAACTAATTTACCATGTTCTGAAAGTCTTTTCTAACAGAAATCTGCCTGGCTCCCTCACTCCCACAGCTGTGGTGACCAAGGGGATTTGGGATCAGTAATCCAGGAGAAGGAAGGAAGGCCTTCGAGATCCTCTTTGACCTGGTTTTTCTTTTGCTATGGAAGGTCACCTTCACCTCCATCCTCTGAAGAGGATATGGAAAAGTGGGGCATGCATTCATCGTGAAGACCAGACTGTTAGCACCAACAGTGCCTTCATTTCACAGTCAAACTAAATCCTGGCTATTCACCAAAGCATTTGGCACTTAGGAAGATCATGGTTAGGTTTCCAATTCTTCATTTTCTGGGTTGGTTATTTTTGGATTGATAGAAAGTATTTCATAGAGTCATTCCATGCACTTAAATATTTTAATGGGTTTTGCATTCTGTTAAGGTCCTTTGATCTACTGATGTTGAGCAAGCAAGAGTAAAAAAAGAAGGAACTCTTCTGTGTTCTAAATTGCTACCAGTTTACCCCTAGAATCAGGCATGTCCATGCTGGGGTAATTGCTGATATGAAGCATATTTGTGGCTTCTTTTGCTCCCCCTCTCTTAAGTCCATATTTGAAGGTTCCCAGAGCTGCATAGCTCTGGACTTTGGCCTTATCTTTTTCCAAGACTTCCATTAATTTTTCACTATTTCAAAGCACTAATGGGGAAAGAAAGCCAGAGTTGTTTATGTAGACTCAACTTCCAAGTCAGGAAGGAGGGATAAACATGCCCAATAAAAAGTCTTATGAGAGAGATGGTTGCTGTTTTTAACTATAGAAAGGCTAGTTTAATAATAAAGTAATTAGTTTGTAACCTTTTGATAATTGCTTTGAGTTCCCCATTAAATCTAACTCTGATTGTTTAGCAGATGTTCCCTTGCAGCAGATAGTACTAGCTTTTCTACATTCAAATGTTAAATGCTAATTTACATTTGACTGTGGCTATTTGCAACACTTGCTTGAGAAGAACTATATTTTTCTATCTTTCTCCTTCAACTTTCCCTTTGCTTTGCCATGCCATTTTTCCTGGGCTTGTTAACAAACAAACTTTTTAGCAAGATACTGCAACTAATATGGTTAATAAGGTCACAGCTGCTGTTTCGGGTACATAATTATTCGGGGAAGTAAGTGCTGGCTTGAAAAGTTTGCTTAATAAAGACAAAGGATATGAGACCATTTCATGTTTGCATTAGTTTAACTTTTGATCCATCAACGTTAGCCTTTACAGTATTTAAATCAGAATGAGGAAATAATAAGCCACTGTATACACATGACAAAGGAAATGTGTGCATTGCTAGATGATAACTGGATGACATCTGCATCTCAATTTTTATTTCACACGATAACCAGCTGCAAAATTACTTCATTTTGCAAGTCATTCTGACTGTACAAAAAATATTATATGCCTCTTGTAGGAAGTTAATTTTCCCACAACCTTGACCTGTCATAGGCTGGCAGGAGTTTATGGAGACAACCCCAAGAATGCTGCATTTAACACAAATGATGGGGGGGGGGGGATACCATTTGGGCCTATGAATGCTTCTCAGCTCTTTTGCTTTGCATTGTGGTCACACATTAATGTACAAATACCCCTGATTCAGTCCACCTTGACCCATTTGTCTAAATCACTGTTTTCCAACCTTTAGTTTTTGGACTTCAATTCCTAGAAGCCTAAGTCAATTCCCCAAAGCACTGATCAGCCAATGTACTGACATAGGCTTCTGGGAATTGAAGTCAACCAATGTTCAATGGAACATAGTTAGGGAAATGCTAGTCTAAAACATGCTCACATTAACCCCAGTGGCAAAGCCAGAAATGAACCCACTGCTGCCTGTCCTTCCTACCTGTGCCTGTTAATATATTCAATCACAAGGTTACTCTGTCCTATTTCCCTATCTGACCACTGTTGTTTTAAAAATCCACTCAGAAGCCACATTTAAAGACATACATAAAGCCTACATTTAAGCTTACATTTCCTCAAAGTGCAGTTTTCAAAGTGCCTCTCCTCTCTCAAAATATACCTTTAAAGATTTCTTTCGATAAACCTTTTAAATGAAAACTAGAAGGAAATAAAAGCATACTTAGTCCAAGAAGGAAAGATCTTGTCCTTCACATGAAAATTAGGTAAGACTGAATTTCTAAAGTGTCTCTACAGCCAGGTTTGTTCAGAACAATCAGCTTCCCCAGAACTGGTCCCCCTGTTTGGTTGAAGTTATTCTAACATTTAGGTAGCAGCCCCAACAAGATTACGTTTGAAAATTAATCAATCCTAAACAAAACTATAGCCTATGCAGGTGCACAGTAAGAGGACCGATCTTAATCTGTGAGCAGTAGAAGCAAGATAACCCAACTTCCTCTGACCTAGTAAAGAAAATAAACATATATACCGTGTTTCCCCGAAAATAAGACACTGTCTTATACAGTAATACCTCGGATAAAGCTAAGACTTGGTTCCACAAGTCTTGGTGTTATCTGATTTTTAGTGTTATCTGATGCATGTTAAAATCCTATGGGATGTATCGGATAACGTTAAAGCTCCATAGAGATACATTGTAACCGCACAGGCTTTAGCGGTTGTTATCCGATCCATCCCATAGGACCTTAACATTATTCAATCCAATTCTCCTCCCCAGATTACTTAACGTTATGTGATTTTAGTGTTAATCCAAGGTAAACGTTATCCGAGGTATTACTGTATTTTTTTTAAACTCCAAAATATGCACAAGGTCTTATTTTTAGGGGATGTCTTATTTTTCCAAGACGAAGAAGAATACAGTACACATTTATTGCTGATACAGTGGATTGCCAGGGCAAGATTTAGGTGAGTGCCTTATTTTTGGGAAAGGGAACTTATATTTCCGAGGTGGGGAAAATAGGGGGTGTCTTACTATATGTTATGAGAAAGTTGTTCTCTGTTCCCTGATTGGTCAAGGGTAACCCACCTGACTGGTGAATCTCCATTTTGCAGAGAAGTTAGTTAGTTTGTGTTTGGATCTCAATGGCTTAAGACCCCTGGCTTGTGGGACTATCCTTTTTCTTTCATCATGATTACTTAACGTGGACTGTTACCTGTTACCTGTTAACTGGACTGATATATGTTAGTGACCTTTAATGAACTATGCTATAAGAACCTGAAGAATAAAGCAGCTGTTTTTCTCTAAAGATTGTTTCTCTTATTGTTAGCACACACACACGGCTTCGCTACCAGAAACCTCCCTTGTGTTGCTCTATTGCCTGAGCATAGTAAGAGTTCTTTTTTACGCAGCCCGGCTCTCCCAAGTGTGGAAGGTAAGGGTTAAGTTCCAGTAATGAGCGAAGTCTCAGGAACATTAAGGGAGGGGCCCTTACAGGGATGGCCGGTGGTCTGACAGGGTACCTCCCAATGCCCCACATAAAAGGATTGCAGTGGCCTAGTTGTTAAGACCCTGAGCATGATGACTGGAAGGTCAGCAGGTCAGCATTTCAAGACACAAGTCCTGCATGATGGAGTGAGCTTCTGTCATCTGTCGCAGCTCCCACCAAGCTAGTGTTACCTAAAAATCGCTATCCCTTTTTAATGTGGAGATGTGTTTTAAAATTAAAAAGTTTGTCTGCTAGTGGAGCCCCCCAAGAACCACAGAGATTTTAATTTCAGACAAAAACAAGACTAGTTTATTGACAAAAATAACATCTAAGCAACAGCCCTCCCCCACTGTTGGATAAATAGCCATATCTAACCCATTTTTGTCTGCTAGAAAAATCTATGTGCTGAGCTTCCCTAAGAAATTTGATGGGAGAGCTAATTTGCCCTCCAAACGCAGGACCAGCTATACTCGTCTGCTAATCTTTAACAGCTCATCCAATTACAGTAATACCTCAGATAACGTTTACCTCAGATAACGCTAAAATCGCATAACGTTAAGTAATCCTGGGAGGAGAATTGGATCAAATAACGTTAAGGTCCTATGGGATGGCTCGGATAACAACCGCTAAAGCCTGTGCGGTTACAATGTATCTCTATAAAGCTTTAACGTTATCTGATACATCCCATAGGATTTTAACATGCATCGGATAACACTAAAAATCAGATAACACCAAGACTTGTGGAACCAAGTCTTAGCGTTATCCGAGGTATTACTGTACCTGTTGCTACATTGAAGTTATACAATAGAACAAAAGCCAGCAGTGGGGGGTTTTCTGTCATAAGTAAACATTCAAACTGTTGTTACAATGGTTTGTTAGCACCTCAGATTCAAGTTTTTATGCAAATACAAAGTCCGGTAAGGGGAAAGGGTGGGGGTACATGTAATCAAGGCTACAGCTGATTTCTTCCAAGTGAAAACCTCTGGGCAGTTCCCTTCCAGCTGTGGCCATTGTTTGTTTGTTTGTTTGTTGTCTGGCTTTAGGTGAGAGGTAATTGTTTTCTGGGTGGGAGTAGATAATCCTTTGTTGAAGGGAAATATCTCTGAGTATTGTCCTACTTTGAAACTATAGAACAGAGCATGTTAGTTTATAGGAAGAATACCAAAATATTACACAGCAAGGGAAATACCAAAAGGGACCCTTTTATTAATGTTTGTATAAAGAGCAATTTAAGAGCCCCCATTCATGATATGCAGGACATCAGGAATTTCAGTTCCCCCACCCAATTATGTTAATAGCTGACTCCTAAGGCAAGTTACACCTTTTCCTCAAGGTAAACAGAATTCTAGGAAGGGCAGTCTGGCTGTATGAATAGGGCTTCCTGTTTGCCCATTTAGTCTGAGAAGAAATTAATAACTTAATTGAATAGTTTAAAGTACAGTAATACCTCAGATAACGCTAAGACTTGGTTCCACAAGCCTTGGTGTTATCTGATTTTTAGTGTTATCCGATCCATGTTAAAATCCTATGGGATGGATCGGATAACGTTAAAGTTCCATAGAGATACATTGTAACCGCACAGGCTTTAGCAGTTGTTATCCGATCCATTTCATAGGACCTTAACGTTATTCGATCCAATTCTCCTCCCCAGATTACTTAACGTTATGCGATTTTAGTGTTATCTGAGGTAGACGTTATCCGAGGTATTACTGTACATGCAAACATCCTAGGTAATGAGAGAAGCATATTTTATTGAAAATAAAAGTAATAATAAAAATATTAATTTTAAAATTAGGGTTACACTAGCAGCTTGAAAGCAAGAAATTATAGGTAGATAAATAGGTACCACTTCGGCAGGAAAGCCTGCCACATGACACCAGAAATGTCTGCAGATGCAAACAGCACTGGCTGTTTGGCTGTAAAAGGAGATGAGCACTGCATCCTAGTCAGTCATGACTGGCTTTTGAGCATGGGAGACCTTTACCTATCCCACATAAATAAGAACACATAGAAATGAACCATTAGGGAAACATACAACAGCAACAATCAATGGTGGCATACTCAAAACAAATAATAATCAGCAGAGGGGAAATTACTACAGTGTTTGCAAATGCTTCCTTATACAATAGTTTTCCTCTTGGCTTTTGCTTACATGTGCAACTCAGAATGAAAGCAGATAAGACTGAGAGACAAAACTGGCTATACACAAGAGAAAAAGAATTGCATTTATCAACCCCAGTGAGGCCAAACCAATTGCAACTCATCCTAACTCTGAAGTATATTCATGTATCAGTTGTTAAATGCTACTACAATCTTCCAAATACATTATGAAAGATGTTTGGTTTCTGAGCATGAGAGCAATGAAAGTGGTAATGCTTAGAGGAGAGCAGCTCACTTTATGTTTGTCATAATTCATCCTCTGTTCCAGGCAGACAAGAGTATGGACATGCATTCAAACGTACCACACGTCCAAATGGAGAAAAGTGCACGGCTTAAGACAAAACCTCAGTGACAGTTTGGCCAATTAGCATTATCAGGCAAAATGTTAGCAATTAAGAAGATCTACAACTGGCTAATAGGAAGAAGTGATTTATGCTCTGTAGGCTGAAATTGTTCCATTGCTATGGAAATTTCCCTTTTATTCATTCTCTTAAACAATGAAAAATGAAACAATATATAAGAAAATTAAGCCAAGAAACTCCAATTAGTTCTGAATGCCATCTATAAAAAGCTTATGAGGCGAAAAGAGCCTCATCGTTTTCCATTCTTTCTTACTGTGCATGCAGTTTTACTCCTGTGTTTTACTCCCTCATTGAAATCTCTAAGTTCAAGGGATATTGTTTCCAGAATATTCACACAACTCTGGAAATCGTCACCTATTTCTTTGGTACTGCTGAGGGTTTTTTACATGTGTGACTTTGTTTCAAAGTTTGGACACTTTTCCTTTTCTTTGACTAGAACTCCCAGTATACCCAGTGGCCACAGGAGGCGGAAGATTTGGGGTGAGACGTAGTACAAAGGGCCTTTTCCAAGCCCTGATAGTTACACCCCACCCTCTTACTTTCCATCCTATATACAATGATTCAGTTTATTTACTGAATTATTTGCTCTGTACTTTCCCCAAGTCCCTTTTTTATTTGAAATTTAATATAAGCACAAATGAATCATTTGGGAAACATTCTAGTGTGTGTTCCAAAATTTCCCAATGCTTTCTGTAGCCTTCTTCAAAGAGCTAACCAATAAAACTTTTAATGCCTCTGGTTGCATTCAACACATCCTCTGTCCCAACATCCCATCACGATCTCTAATATAAACAAAGAACAACACCCTAGAATGCCCATACATGCTGCATTGGTAGACAGAAAGGTATTCCTGGTGGCAGCATTAACTTAAATTAGCTTAACTTAAAGTTAACATCAGAGCTTTCTAACTTGAACTTTACTTAAAATCAACATATGCCTGAACAAACACTTTCTCTTCTTATCTCCACAAGTATTTATTGGAAACTGTCAGAGTGCAGAAAACACAGAGGTAGGCTGTCTAAGAAACTGTGCTGACCTGCGGTAAAATATGGACTTGCTCCCCATTTTGGGTACAGAAGATGCCTTGGACTAGCTGTGGAGTTTCATTTCAACACTGGAAATGGGGCAGTGTTGTTTTCCACATGTGAGGCAACAGGTTAATAAGTTTAAGGTGGCTATTGCTGCATTGTCAAAAAAGAAAAGAAGAAAAAGCGGACAGGCCTCACCAAAAAAAGAGAGCATGGAATACAAAAGTTGCAAAATGGAAGGACATTTATCACCCAATGAGATTAGTACCAGTGGTGGGCAGCAACAGGTTCACACACACTCCAGGAGGGGGATAGCAAAATTAGATGGCCTCTGGGCAGGGGGGTGGCAAAATTGGGTGGCCTTCAGACAGGGGGTGTAGTGAAATTGGGTGGCCACGCCCACCTCCCTGCCCTGCCCCATCAGATTTTGTCCCTGCAAGTGGTTCAAGGTCTCCCTTGCTCAAAAGCCAGTCATATCCAACTCTAGGGTGCAGTGGTCATCTCCATTTACAGCCAAAGAGCCAGTGCTGCCTGTGTTTGCAGATGTATACATGGCCATATGGCAGGCATTAGATTGCCCATGACATAAGCTCCACCCATGACATAGGCTCCACCCATGACATAGGCTCTGCCCACAACATAGGCTCTGCCGACTGTGTGGTAGCAAAAATGTTTGCTGCCCACCACTGATTAGTACCAATTTTTGCATTAAATTTTCTTGTGCAAATTTCATCTAATATATACAAATACAGTTATATTCAGGCAAAATTACTATAACTTAAGTGGAGATATGTACAGCTCATCAGACACAAAAACTGTGACCTGACCAGGTGCTACTCTACTGTTCTGTCTGCTAGCTAGCTGAAAGGTCACTATGGGGCTCTTCTGTTTTTCCTTGGCAAAAAAGCAACAAACTGATGTATTTGAGCAACATGAGAGAATCAATTTGCAGAGCATACATGCATAGTTCTCAGTCTTCACAACATCAGCTTTGAATGTGTCAAGCCTATACTCACTGAAGGAACATCATGGCTAAATGTCGATTTAACCAAGGTTTCCTCAGTCCTAGCTCAGCACTCTAGCTGTTAGATTGACCACTGATTTTCTGCTCTGTTGTCTTGTGTTCTGGTTTTTTTTTAGTTTTTGCAAGAAATAGTTAAATCATTTCTACTCGGGATAACATTGGATTTGTTTTTGTAGGTCTCACTGAAGGACACCTCAGCGTCCCAGCTCCATTTTCTTCCTTTAATAATAAAGAAAGATGAATTTCCTACTCCACCCTCACTTTTTCTTTTTTAATTATTATTCCTATTTCTCTCTCTCCATTTATTTAGTTGCTCTGGAACAGAGATCCAGTTTTTGTAATGTTTGGTGTTGCAAAAGCGAAAGCCATAGAAGCAATACTTTCAAGCGCCAACAGGCAATCAAGCTGCAGACCACATAGACGTGGTCTTCTTCTCACTTTATCTTTCCCAGCAGCACCACAGAAACAATCCTATGAGGTAGTCAGGCTAAGAGGAGTTATGAATGCAAAGTCAACCAGGAAGCTTCACAAAGCTTGGAAAAATTACCTTGTAAAATACAACTCCTAGAATCACCCACCTGGCATGCCCACTGCCTCTTCTGGGTGCTGGAAATGCTTGCAAAAGTAGATATACAGTTGTCTACATTTACTTGCAAGAGACTGCTGACCTTGGTCTCCCTTCTTTTCCCCCTTCATAAAATAATTTAGGCTTCTAAACAAATTGAACAACTCATTCTAATTTCCAAATGTGTGGTCATAACTGCTAAAGAGAAAGTTGCTAAAGAGAGAGAGAGTAAGAGAGATGCTGTTCTTTATTTTATTCATCCTTTTGCAGAAGTTTTTTTTTACTGTTTGGTTCCCTCCAGAAGCTTGGATTACCCCAACTAACCTCTTCCCCTTTTTGCTCAATTTCTACTTCTGTTGATTGAATGTTGCCATCCTCCAACAAGAAGAAAGCTCATTTCCATGAACTAAAGTGGAAATGCCAGGCACAAATAAAAGAAATAAAGAACATCTGGTGGCAACAAAAAGCTCAGGAACTCCAAAGGCTATCCAACGCATGAGACCTAAGGAGTTTTTATGATGGCATAAAAGAACCATATGGATCATCTTGCTCTTCACAAGGCACTCTGAAAGCAGTTGACAGTGTCACAATCCTTACAGATGGTCAGAAAATCC
This sequence comes from Furcifer pardalis, assembly GCA_030440675.1. Lineage (NCBI taxonomy): Eukaryota > Metazoa > Chordata > Lepidosauria > Squamata > Chamaeleonidae > Furcifer > Furcifer pardalis. The sequence goes on from CP126897.1 coordinate 59,446,898, forward strand.
TGGAGCGCTGGAAAAAACAATTTTGCATGCTTTTAAACTGAAACTCTACTGCTGCTGAGGATTGTCTTCGACCAGTGGCACAACATCCCCACCAGCCACACAATGCAATTCGACCAACGTACTTGGAATTTTGTGAGGCTCTGAACAAGCTGGAACCTATTTGTAGATCATTGCTCTTTTAATAATTGTACCATCAACAACAACAATGGAGTCTTCTCCACAATTTGTTTACAAGTTAGCTCAAGATTATATGAATTTTGTCTGTGGAAAATCAACACTAGACACGATACAACATAGTAGAGCTTACATTTTTAAACCAATTGCCTCAACAATTCAGGATTCTGTGGGAAAGGATCTACAGATGTTTATGAATTTGCTTGAGCTGTATTCTTTGGATCACACCCAGAAGGTTTTCAACCTTGTGATGGATGCTGAATTTTCAGATGGAAAGACCAATTGGGGAAGCATTTTAACAATTTTCTTATTTGCTGGTATTCTTGCCAATAAACTAAAAAGTAATGGAGTTGCTAACCCCTATGAAAACATGCCATTAATCACCTCAGAATATATCATCAAAAAATTTACACAATGGATCCTGGAAAATGGGGCCTGGGTAAGTTTGCAGGTTTTAAATGGCACATCATTTCTGATCACATGGGTAAAAAGGGTGCATTGCTGCTACATCATTTCTGGTGCACATGGCCGTGACATCACTTCCTACCACGTGGATAAACAAACATGGCAGCGATGATGTAACTTCTGGTCATATGGGTAAACAAAAGCACATGGTGTGATGTCACTTCCAGTCATGTGGGTAAACAAAAAGCACATGGTAATGACGTCACTTCCGGAATCCATTTTTGACAGCAAGTAGGTCTATTAAACTGCTCTCATGCTATACCGAGCTGTTGTTATCTCAACGTTATTATATGGCTGTGAAACATTGACACTCTATCGCCAGACATCAAAAAGTTTAAGTGCTTTCACCAACAGAAGTTAAGTGAGATGACTATGTCACCAAAATCGCAGTTCTTGAGAAGGCACATGTAAATTGTATTGACCCTTCCATCTTAGGCCATCATCTTAGATGGATAGGACATGTCTGAGTATGGGCAGTTGCAGGCTTACTCATCAAATTCTTTATGGGGAGCTCCTTTGAAGCATTATAAGGACCAGCTGAAGCAAACCATGAAGGTGTCAGTTATAAACCCAAAAATTTGGGAGCAGCAACTCTAGATCGCCCACATTTACACCAAACCATCTCTGCTGCTACCAAATACTTTGAAGGAGAACGCCACAGACATGAAGAGGCTAAGGGACAAGCACAAGAGCTTTGCCAAACTCAGCCACACCCTCCACCATCTATTCAGTACACAGTATGTGGTCACATGTTTCATGCCAGGACTGGTTTATGGAGTCACCAGACACACATTCATCAACTGAGAAAATGGCTTCCAGGGAAAAAATGTATGCTTGGATACAAGTAGCAGCTGACGATGACAAAGATGATGATGAAAGCTACAAAGGAATTTTATTTATTTATTTATTTATTTATTTGCATTTAATATCCCGCCCCAATCGGGCGGACCCGACTCTGGGCGGCTTACAGCATAGCTCATAATATATATGGCCTTAAAATTCATAAAATTCATAAGAATTCATAAAAAATTTAAAACGTTAAACAGTAAAAACGGATAGAAACCCATAATAACAGCTACCAGATGGGGGCGGATGGCTGCTCTTAAATTAGCCATCCCGTATGGGAACCTGCATTGCTATGTCCCCACACTTGACCCGCCAGCCATGTCTTCAGGCCCTTTCGAAAGGGCAGAAGCTCCGTCTGCAGGCGCAGCTCTGTCGGAAGGAGGTTCCAAAGGGCCGGGGCGAACACAGAGAAGGCTCTCTTCCTGGTGCTCGTGAGGCGAGCCTCCCTGGCCGATGGAGTAACAAGAGAGCCCCTCCGGTCCGCCCTGGTGGGACGGGCAGACATTCTTAGGGTGACGCGGTCTCTTAGGTATCCTGGCCCACTACCATGTAGGGCTTTAAAGGTAATGACCAGCACCTTGAATTGCACCCGGAGGCAAACTGGCAACCAGTGCAGCTCCCGGAGCAGTGGTGAGGCCCGAGCATAACGCCCGCACCCCATCACTACCCGGGCTGCCGCATTCTGGACCAGCTGAAGCCTCCGAATGGTCGCCAAGGGCAGCCCCATGTAGAGCGCATTACAGTAATCAAGTCTGGAGGTGACCAAAGCATGCGTGACCATGAGCAAGGCATCCCGGCCTAGGAGGGGGCGTAACTGGCGTATTACACGAAGTTGTGCAAAAGCCCTCCTGGCCACGGCTGCCACCTGCTCATTGAACAGTAGCCGTGAGTCCAGGAGGACCCCCAGATTACGCACCGGGTCTGTTTGGGGCAAAACTGCCCCATCCAGAACCAAAGCTGGTAACTCCCGTGTTAGCGCAGGGCCCCTTACCCATAGCCACTCAGTCTTGCCGGGATTCAGCTGTAGTGATCCCAACCTGGGCAGCAGTGCTGACATTTTGATTGACTGATTGTCTGTGAAGAAGGGAGCTTAAGCAAGGCTGAGTAAACAAGGCAAAGGAAAGACTCCTTTGATAACTATACTATGACATGTGCCAGAGGGGGAAGGACAGGAACCAAAAATAAAGTGGAAGTAGAGGCACAGGAGAAGACAGTATTGACCATCCTGGTTGGTGGAACCTAGAAACTATTGTCCAAAAAGTGACACACACCCCCCCGCAGCTCTGCAATGACTATTTTAATTTTAATTTATTCTAATTACTAATTTTAATTTTAATTATTACAGTCAAAGACCAGAACAGATTATAGATAAAATGTTTACAACAAAATTCAACATATTGTGGTGGGATTATAAAATAAATTGTAGCATGCTCTAGCTAAATTCAATTAAATGAGATGTAGTGTATATATAGTATAATTAATTAATTAATTAATTAATTAATTAAAGCAATGGCTATTTCTGTTTGTACATGAGAAAGAATCAAGTCTGACAGAATAGGAAACAATAGAACAGAAGGAGTCTTTTTTCTCCTTTAACTTGTCTCTGTGATCAGTGCTGCGCTGTTAAGGTTGCTTAATTTGTTTTGATTCCGAACAAGGTGAATGTGAATGCAATTAACATTCTACCACTGATATTTTTAGTTCCTGAAATGACAGGCACTTATTGATAGGATTTCAGGTATATTGACTGGATTATTATTTTTCTTCTCCACGCCCATATCCATCTACTTTAAAACCTGGATATTTTATATATCTATTGTTGTCTAGACATGTCTGCCACATGTCCATGGAAATGTCTCCATATACAGACAGTGCTGGCTCTTCGGCTATAAAAACAGAGATGAACACTGAACCCTACAGTCGGATACAACTGGCTTTCGAGCAAGGGTGACCTTTACTGCTGTTATGTGCCTAATGTCTGGCCAGACATCCTGCTACTGTAATGGAGTAGACCATATAGCCAGTGACTCGATGCTGATTCCCTAAAGGGACCAATGGTTATGGGTGGATGAGCTCCTTTAGGTGGGGTAATGGCCCCCTCAGTGGAGGAAATGCCTCTGAAAACCATCATATTGGGCCCAATGGCAAAATTTGCAGTGGAGGAACCACTTCTGATCCCCAGGGGTCATGGACAAGAAGGAGGAGGAGGCACAAAGTTGTGGAACCTTAAAGCCTAATGGCTATACTGTATTTTAATGTTAGCTTTTGTGGATCAAGTCTACTTCTTCAGACATATGATTGAGACTTCATGGCAATTTGTACATGTTCTAATGACCAAGTGGAGATACAGAAGGACAATGGTTAGTTAGAATAAAAGATACAAATTGCAAATTATGTGGGTGATTGTGGCTTTGCACACTTGGTAATGCCTGAAAATTCTGGTTGATATTCAGAACTATTCTGACTTATCTGATTATGGATATGCATGCATGTATTAATTGTATTAAGGCACTTTCTCCAGTTTACATTCTTTAAAAGTACCTCAGGTATGTACATATTGTATTTTATTGTATTTTTACTGTATTTTTATTGTATTTTATTGCACTTCATTTATTTATTTATTTATTTATTTGTTCTAACTTGTTATCCCGCCCCAATCGGGTAAAACCCAACTCTGGGCGGCTTACAAAACAGATTTAAAAATACATTGCATTGCATTGTACAGAGTTTAAATTCTTATTTTATGTTATTGCTAAGGTCACAAGACTAATCAATTAATAAATATTCATTCATTAGATCTATTCCTGTGAAGTTTTGTTCTGTAAAATTGACAAATGCAACATAATCATTGTGGCATTACACATTTTATAATGAGATTGCCATTCAGATTTTACATTTATACAACTTGTTTTGTGAAAAGTGGCAATAGTTGATTGTTGAATTGACCGAGGCTATGGGCAATGACAGGAGATAATGATATACACTAGTACCCCGAATAACGTTATGACTTGGTTCCACAAGTCCCGTCGTTATCCGGTTTTTAACGTTGTGCGATACATTGAACACACAATGTTAAAAAAAGCCCTGTTTCCCTGGAGGCTGCAGGAAGCGAGAACGTTGGGATTTGAATCCTGACATTTTGGCTTGCTGCTGCCTCCAGGGAGGTGGGGGAACTTTGGAAACAGCTTGGAGTGGGTTTCCCCACCTCCCTGGACCCGGCGGGGGGGTCAGAGACCCCAAAATTGGTAAAAAAAAAAACACATCCGTTTTTTTACCAATTTTGGGGTTTCTGACCCCCCCGCCAGGTCCAGGGAGGTGGGCAGACCTGATCCAAGGTGTTTCTGGGCTTCCCCGACGTCCTGAGCCAGTGCAGCAAGCCAGAATGTCAGAGTTCGAATCCCGACATTCTGGCTTGCTGCACTGGCTCAGGACGTCGGGGAAGCCCAGAAACACCTTGGATTGGGTCCCCACAACTCCCTGGACCCAGCGAGGGGGTCAGAAACCCAAAATTGGTAAAAAAAAAAATGGACGGTTTTTTTTACCAATTTGGGGGGCTCTGACCCCCCCCACCGGGTCCAGGGAGGTGTGGGGACCTGCTCCAAGCTGTTTCCAAAGTTCTCCCACCTCCCTGGAGGCTGCAGCAAGGCAAAATGTCAGGATTCGAATCCCGACATTCTGGCTTGCTGCAGCTTAAAAGAGGGTGGAGGAAGTTCAAAATTAGCGCACATCAGCTCTAGGGAGGTCGGGAGACCCGATGCGTGCTAATTTTGAACTTCCCCCACCCTCTTTTATGCTACAGCAAGCCAGAATGTCGGGATTCGAATCCTGACATTTTGCCTTGCTGCAGCCTCCAGGGAGGTGGGAGAACTTTGGAAACAGCTTGGATCGGGTCCCCACACCTCCCTGGACCCGGCGGGGGGGGGGGGGTCAGAGACCCCAAAATTTGTAAAAAAAAAAAGTCCGTTTTTTTTACCAATTTTGGGGTTTCTGACCCCCCCCGCTGGGTCCAGGGAGGTGTGGGGACCCGATCCAAGGTGTTTCTGGGCTTCCCCGACGTCCTGAGCCAGTGCAGCAAGCCAGAATGTCGGGATTCGAACTCTGACATTCTGGCTTGCTGCACTGGCTCAGGACGTCGGGGAAGCCCAGAAACAGTTTGGATTGTGTCTGCCCACCTCCCTGGACCCGGCGGGGGGGGGGTCAGAGACCCCAAAATTGGTAAAAAAAAAGTCCGGTTTTTTTTACCAATTTTGGGGTTTCTGACCCCCCCCCCGCCGGGTCCAGGGAGGTGTGGAGACCCGATCCAAGGTGTTTCTGGGCTTCCCCGACGTCCTGAGCCAGTGCAGCAAGCCAGAATGTCGGGATTCGAACCCTGACATTCTGGCTTGCTGCACTGGCTCAGGACGTCGGGGAAGCCCAGAAACACCTTGGATCGTGTCCCCTGCCTGCTCCAGAGAGATCAGAGGACCCGATCTACAGCTGCAGGGTGGCTGGGGAAGCTGACGGGGACTCCCTGTCGGCTTCCCTAGCCACCTGCCCATGCCTCCGCAGCTGTGGGGTGGCTGGGGACGCCGACGGGGGAGCCCCCCATCAGCTTTCCAGCCTCCCCACCCCTGCCTCCGTAGCTGCAGGGTGGCTGGGAAGCTGAACGGAGAACCCCGTTCAGCTTTCCACCCACCCTGCTGCTAAGAACGACTGTATCGTATAACGTTAAAATCATGTTATTTGAAACAAGATTTTTCCAAAAATCTTGTCACGTTATACGGTTTTAGCGCTATATGATACTCACGTTATACGGGGTATTACTGTAATTATTTAACTTTGATGATTTGCTTTCTGTAAACAGGATAATGGTAGTGGCTGGAAGGACCCAAGGTTATGGATAACATGTGGTGATGACTAATAAGTCATACCTCTGATGTTTGTTCTGTAAAGGTGGTTATGAAGGAATCTGAACTGTGGAAAAGCATAGCAGATAACAACATAATTATTGTAACATTTCAAATCTGATGTCCCCAAACCCCTTAACTAATATTCAAACCATTGAGATAGGTATCTAGCACTTATATATATTTTATTTCTGTTGTCTCTCTCTGGATTCTTGTCTGTTCCATAATGGCAACTTTCAAATCCTGTGCAGATTCCAAATAGATTTAAATGATTTGAAACCAGTTTCCATGAGTTGCCATTCCTCATGTCCAGTTTAGGTCAATTAATTCTTTTGCACAGATTGTTTCATTTGTCCTAAGTAGAGTACAGAGGTGCATCATTGGCAAGAAAAGGTATTAGCCAAAAAATGAGAAAAAGTATCCTTGATATTGTTGGGTTCTGTAATTGCGTTGCAAGAGTAATTGGTGGGTAGAGTTGGGGTTTGGAGCAGGGTTTACTTCAATGTTGTGTAGTTCATTGTGTGTCAATAGTTGCCTCAAGTAAAAGGAAGGACTGCACCTCTCAAACACCATCGTGGTAATTTAAAATATTTCAGGGTGGGTTCAGGGTAATCAATTTTTCAGGTTGCCAGGTCATGAACCAATGTCATGAGGGACTTCCTATCATGGAATGGGGGAATCTGGATTATCTGCCTCAGATGAAAAAAATGCAGATCTGGCTATGGCAGATATTTGCTTCTCCATAGAGAGGGCCAGATTTGAAACCTAATCCTTCAGGAAAAGAGTGACTCCATCAAGGCAAGGTCAGCTAGCAACCAGCAGGATCTCCCTCATTTCTGGAATCAATGTCGACCTTTTAGCTCATGCCTGCCATTAATGTGGCCAGTAAATGGCCCAGCACCAGAACAGCATTCACTGCCAAGAATATAGAGGAGATAGTTGTGTGTCATCTGCATATTGATAACATACTCCAAATTTTTGCATGATCTTACCCAGCAGTTTCATATAGATGTTGAACAACATTGGGGATGTGATTGACTCCTGGGTACCCCATAATATTGCACCCAGGGGGCTGAAGCTGAATCCCCAAGTTGAGCCCTCTGGAGATGTTCATTGAGAAGGACCAGAAGCAGCCTAGAACAACATCCCTGATCCAGCCTGTCCAGTCGGATGCTATGATCAACAGTATCAAAAGCTGCTGAAAGATTGAGGAGGACCAACCAACTTTTATTAAGAGGATTCCACCCCCCATGGCAATGTATCACAATGGTATGCACCACTTTTTTTTTCATTTAGCACCTTTACAAGTACCTTGTGCCAGCTAATCTTTCTCACAGTAGGTCAAGCAAAAGGAACTGCAGGATTAATTCACCAAAAGGGTGGCTTCATTTTGGCAGTTTCACATCTAGCCTAGACATGGAAGAAGAAGAAGTAAAAGCCAGTAAGTGCATGAATGACATTTTGTCAGCTTTGGAAAAGAATCAGAAACTAGAGGAAAAATAAAATCTTTCTCACGATTTGATAGCAATTTACATCCAGGTATTTTCTAAGGTACAGTCAAACCTCGCGTAACGAGCGTTTCGCTTAGCGAAAAACTCGCATAACGAGCAAGTTTTTTGCTAAGTGGCCCGACTCGCATAGTGAATTTTTCGCATAGCAAGCAGCCTCGCAGAACGCATTAAATTTGTTATGCAAGGTATGACTGCACATGTGTTCATATAGCATAGGGCCAGCTCTGGCACACAGCATCAAATCATCTGAACTCCACTGCCCTTGCCTGGAAGCAGAAGTAAAACACGCATGCACATGTGCAAACTGCTGCAATAAATGCACCCACAGCTGTCGTAAACATGTTTGGGACAGCTGCAGGTGCATTTACGACAGTGTTTTACACATGCATGAGTGCATTTTACTTCTGGTGGGAGGAACTATGTGACCAGCTTGCTGAACCATGTGACCAGCCCGAGTTGTGAAAGTTTGGGAACCTCTGGAATAGGGCAAGGGTTTCATGTCATGTCTCTTGATATAATTCAGCACATGCTGAACTAGGAATCCTGAAAAAGGCATGCAAAGATCCATTGGTTTGTGTGCTTTTCTATCTCCTGTTCAGCCTGTGTAAGCAAAAATCACATGGGTAATTTTCCTATTTAAAGTGGAATATGCAGAAAGTGAGGAAGACCTAAAGAAGCTCCTGATTAGGTTGAAAGAAGAAAGTGAAAAGGCTGGCTTGAGACTCAATATAAAGAAAACAAAGAACATGGCAACAGGCCCTATCAGTACCTGGAAAATAGATGGGGAAGAAGTAGAGGCAGTGACAGGTTTTACTTTCTTGGGATCGAAGCTCACTGCAGATGGTGATTGCAGCCATGAAATAAAAAGGTGACTGATTCTTGGGAGGCAAGCGATGAGAAATCTGGGAAGCATAGTGAAAAGTAGAGACATCAAATTGCAAACAAAAATTCGTATAGTCAAAGCAATGGTGTTCCCGGTGGCAATGTATGGTTGTGAGAGCTGGACCATTAGGAAAGCTGAGCACAGAAGAATAGATGCATTTGAGATGTGGTGTTGGAGGAGAGTTTTGAGAGTCCCATGGACAGCGAGAAGAACAAACAGATCAATTTTAGAAGAAATCAAACCTGACTGCTCCCTAGAAGGTCAAATTGTAAAGATGAAGCTGAGGTACTTTGGACATCAAATGTGAAGAGAAGATTCACTTGAGAAGGCCTTGATGCTGGGAAAGGTGGAGGGCAAAAGAAAAAGGGGGCAGCCAAAGATGAGATGGCTAGATGGTATTGTGGATGCAGTGGGGGCAGAACTGGGTGGGCTGAGGAGGATAGTGGAGGACAGAAGTGCCTGGCGGGTGGTGGTCAATGGGGTTGCGGAGGGTCGGAATCGACAGTGTGACTGAACAACAACATCAACCCTATAATGTTCATCTACCTGTGCTGAACTGGCCTTCAGATGTTTCTTTGTTTGACACATATACAGATATAACATTGGTCAATATGATGCTCCACAGGCGAGCAAAAACAGAGCTTGGAAAAAACTACTTTTAAATGCTATAACTCCTGCAATCACCTCTTGACTGTAGGATTCTGGGAATTATACTCCAAATATACATTTTCAGAGCATTGGACCCAGAGGGTATCTAAGAATTCTTCCCATTTACACATCAAAGCCGAATGTGTGGGTTGATGGAGAGATGTATCATCGGATGCAGAACCTTGCTTGCAGCAACAGTAAAAGTGTTAAGAACACAAAGCAAATCAGCTTATGTTTCTACCTTTTGAAAAAGAAGGAAACACAAAAGTTGCACATCGTTTTCTTTTGATTTTCTGTCTGAAGTATTACCAACAGTTACATCTCATGTCTTTGAGAGCAGAAAACTAATGGGCGTGCAGGACAAACATGAAACAAGATTAGGTCCTAAGTATCGAGTATAAAACGTACCCTGCAGATTAAACCCTCTGAGCTACAAATGCTAATTTAAATCATAGTCATAACATAAAAATGCAGAAATGTAATAAGATTTGATGAATACCACAGTTATGAATGTTAGTACACCTGCCAAGAGCTCACTTATAGCATTTACAAGGTTTACTATTGTGATTCTGTAGCAAACACCCAGGAAGAGTAAAGGAGAACATTTAATCTGTGTATAGACCTTACTTTACAAGCAAGGTTAGAGGGAGAATATGTTACATATATTGTTTTCATCTGAGTTATAAAATGAATCGGCCATCACTGGGTAGTGCCATTTTAAAATTCATTTTGTGACTCTTCTTCTCTGCAGGTTTACTGCCCCATTACCCAGCCCCTATTCGTCACAAAGAAAACAACCATAAAACATTCAATCTGCTGTGACTATTTGCAGACTAAACTGGAAATGAATTATGCCACATAGCAGCCTACAGTGAAGCAGCACACAGGATTCTGGAGTTCTGTTACTAGCAACGGATATATTTGTATGGTGGCTTTTTATTGTGTTATTCTATGTGTGCCAGTATGCTTGAGGGTCCTTCTTGTTTAAAGAACCTATGAGGAAAAAATAAAACTACTGCCAACAAGCCTTTCTGTGAGCTGTGAAGAGCTTATCTAAAAGAACTGTAAAAGTTGCTTGGGTTTTTAGTGCATTGACAATGGCATGGTCTTGGAATTCCATACCGTACAAAGCATATGTGAAAAGAGCACAAGGTGGACCCAGAGGAAGGTGGAGAGATAACATTAAGGAAACATTACAAGAACACCAAATAATGCTATAAATGGAGGCCACTAGAAGTGGCAGAGCAATAACTTTGTATTTCCCTTGACATTCAAAGAGGTAAAAAGAGGAGGAGGAAGAGGAGGAAACAATGGCAGGATGGAGCTCTAGAGCAGCAGGGTGGTATGGCATCTAAAAGATGAATACGTGAAAGGGATACTTATCCCTGCTTGGTGCTGGAAATGCTAGTGATAACCAGATCGTCAAATGCAAGCAAAGGTTGGGTGGAAAGGGAAGCCCTTGTGAGCTGGTGGCTCATAAATTGCCTGAAGAAAGACATGTTTCTTAGTGCAGACTTCCTGGTTATTCAAGAAGGCTGTCATCTTTTATAGTACTTTTTCCAGGTTGATTTAGTAGTGGGACACCTAAGAAGCTTTTGAATACTGATATCAACCCTGCAGCTACTCATGTGGTGATCCATTTGATTATGTCACATATTTGATAGGCTCTACAGACCATTTTGGGGATACCAATGGGATACCAATGGGATACTCATCCTCCAGGTAATAAAAAGGGTGTAATGATTTATCTAATGGAAAACATGAAAGATGATGCAAAAAGACACAGAAGTACACAGAGCTATCATCTTGAATGCTTTTCAAAGACAACAGAGGATTGAAGGGAAAGGGGGATGGAAAGAAGGAAAGAGAGGAAGGAGACCATTACTTCCTGTCGTAGCCTTATTATGCCTGGCTAAAAACACTGCATCTTTTAATTTGAGTGCACTTTTTTTTGGCAAAATAATTATATTACATCTCTCTAGAATGTTCCTTTTCATGAATAAGGTAAATGATCAAGAACAGAAATAGCAGCAACGAAGTAGTATTATTATCCAACCATGTTAATATCCTTTTAATGGTCTTTCATTGGAGAAATCTGCAATACATATACAATTATTTATTGCTGTAACTAATATACGTACAAAAATTTATAGAAACTCTTTTTCCAACCAATGCAAATGTTCTTTGGTCTTCAAGAAACATGCTTATGAAACCAAAGTTTCAATCATCAAAGACATGGTTTCATGCAGTGGTGGGATTAAACATTTTTTTACTAACTACTCTGTAGTATGGTGGGAGTGGACAGGGAGAAAGCCCTGTGTTGCACCCGAATTAGGACTACTTTATTTCAAAACTTGGATGGGCAGGGCCAGTTGGAATTTCTGCTACCGGTTCTAGCAAACTGGGATGAACCTACTGAATCCCACTACTGGGTTTGTGGAGGGCAGTGGGGGGGAGGGCTGTGTCACATAGTTTGTATTGTAAATTATTATTATATGTTCATATTGTATATACTGGAGGAATAAAGGAAGACTAAAGAAGAAATGACATCAAACTTTCTAAGATGACCTAAGAAATATCAATCTTGAGAGGAAGGGTGCAGAAACTTTGGCTGCGGACTGGACATTGTAGAAAACACTTGTATCCCAAAATGTTTGGTAGGACATAGAGAATAACTGAGTTATGTCTATATTATTAAAAAAAATTAAATCTACATCATATCTCTGAAAATAAAAGAAAGTCTCCACTTTAATTTCATTTTTATAAAATTCCAATCTCCTTAAGAATGATAAAGAATAATGATATATACAGTATGTCAGCCATCCCTTGTGTTTTAGATCCAAGGTTAAATAAATTCTCTCTAACTAATGAAATCCATTTCAACTTCCTCTTCAGTCTCCTCTGTGAACAAAGAAGATGTATCAAAATTTATATTTCCTCAGCTCCTCATGAGAAACAGCTTCCTCTCAAAGGTACTCATTGAGGGGTTCATTAAAACCAATAAGGGCTATTAGTTTTTGCCTAAAATTCTACCTTGCTTCCTTTTACAAAGTCCAGGTAGCTATCAGTATGTAGATGTCCTCTAATGCCAGGAAAAAGATATCCCAAGTACCCAGAATTTGTTGAACTACAACTTCCATCCTTCCCAGCTAGCATGGCCAAAGCTAGTCTAGATGCTCTCCTAAGTGCTATTTGCTTATTCTGAGAAAGTAATATATAGGTAGGAAAGAAAAAGTGTGTGGCTACAGTAATCTCTCTCTGCTGACAGCTTAGCTTTATTTGGGGAAAACTGGATGACAGCCAGATATCTCAGTTCCCAGCCCTTTTTGGAGAATATAAATTATAATACAATCAGAATTCATTAATGAAAATGCATTATTAAAAGAACAGTTAAAAGGGGCAATTAAAACCCTGGATTTCTACGACAGACTTTCCAGAAGATAAACATGGTAAGGACATACTTGATATTTTAATCTGCAATATAAGAAACAACAGGTGTAGAGAGACATCTATTACTTATCTGCAACCAACTAAAGGGAGGTGTGTGAGGGCCCCATTACTTGTCTAGTTACCCACTCTCTCCTACACCATTTATTTCACACCTTCCAGATTTGTGGACTATCTCACTCATTCTGTGTTAATGGACAGTAATGGAAATTACTGTCCATTACATTTGAAGGATTTCCAGTTGGGGAAGTCTGCCTTAGGTGCTGTGTGCAATGTTTAATAAGAAGGCGTCTTATGTCCATACAAATGAAAAGATGAAGGATAACATATAATTATTCATACCCTTTTGTAAGTATCTGAGAAACATTCAATATGTTCTTCATTCTCTTTGATTTAGGCTATCTCAATGTGACTGGACACCTCACTGAAGAATTTCCAAACTCGTGAGAATCCTTCTCCCCTTACTTCTCACAGTTAAGAGTGAGACCAAAAGCCCCCCATCAGAATCAGCACAGTCTGCACAAAATGACTTCACAAAATTTGGAAAAGCGCGTACACGCACACGCACACACACACACACAAAAGACTGGGTAATTGTTCAAAAGGAGGTAGATAACATAGTCAATGCTTCTGACTCTTAAGGGTACGATAAACCAGCATAAATTCTAGGTTTGTGCAATTTATGTCATTGTTGTTGCATTATTTGAACAAAAAAATTCATTGTTACAAATACAATCACCCTTCTTGACAGAAGAGCCTTCATCTTCTCTTCAGCAATGAGAAAGTGTTTACAGTTTCTTGGTCTAATCCTTTATTAATTCTGCCAAGTAGTTGGTTATTGTCATGTATTTGTGCATTTGTTTATTTGAGAACAGTGGAAACAGAAGCCCAGAAAATGCATAGTTAAATGAACTTCAGCTTTTATTTGGCTATGAATGTAAGATGTTTGATCAGCTTTGTAAAAAATATGAGTTTTTAGAAAAAGCAGGAAGGAAAAGAGGACCCTTCCTAGCCATCTCATGAAAGATTTCAAATAGAAAGGGGCAGCATGATGGAGGGTCATGTCAGAAAGAGAAAAGTACTCTTTGAAATCTTAATACAGCTAATGGAGGGGAGGGTCAGAATTCATCCTCTAGTTAAGTATCTTCTAGATTAATTACTGGTTTATCAATTTCATGACATCTGTGCAGGTTGCTTTGACAAATGATTTCATATGCACTTTTGCCTCAGTTCTTCATTTTCATTGGCCCCAGGTCGATCATCCAAATAAGGTTTAGCCAGTCTTAGAAGCAGTGACAGATTTTACTTTCTTAGGATCAAAGCTCACTGCAGATGGTGATTGCAGCCATGAAATAAAAAGGCAACTGATTCTTGGGAGGCCAGCAATGAGAAACCTGGGGAGCATAGTGAAAAGCAGAGACATCACATTGCAAACAAAAATTTGTATAGTCAAAGCAATGGTATTCCCTGTGGCAACGTATGGTGGTGAGAGCTGGACCATTAGGAAAGCTGAGTGCAGAAGAATAGATGCCTTTGAGATGTGATGTTGGAGGAGAGTTTTGACAGTCCCCTTGACAGCAAGGAGAACAAATAGGTCAGTCTTAGAAGAAATCAACCCTGACTGCTCCTTAGAAGGTCAAATAGTGAAGATGAAGTTAAAGTACTTTGGACATCAAATGAGAAGAAAAAACTCACTTGAGAAGGCCTTGATGCTTGGAAAGGTTGAGGGCAAAAGAAGAAGGGGGCGGCCAAAGATGAGATGGCTAGATGGTATTGTGGACACAATGGGCACAGAGCTGAGCGAGTTGAGGGGGATGGGGGAGGACAGAAGTGCCTGGCAGGCAGTGGTCCATGGGGTCGCAAATGGTCGGAATCGACCCCATGGACCACAACAAAAAAACAACAGTGGAGGTAAAAGTAAAAGCTTCCCGACTCTAGGGTTCAGTGCTCAACTCTGTTTCAAAGCCAAACAACCAGCACTGCCTGGTTCTGCAGAAGTTTCCATGGTCATGTGGCAGGCATGACTAGACACCAGAGCACACGGAACACTGTTTACTTTCCCACCAAAGTGGTCCCTATTCATCTACTTGCAATGTCTTGCTTTCAAACTGCTAGGTTGGCAGGAGCTGGGAGAAAGATGGGAGCTCATTCCCTCCTGCAGTCCTCTGGAATTGAACTGCTGACCTCCCACCTTCCAGTCAGCATCTTAGCCACTTGAGCAACTGCAGTGGAACAAAGGGTCAGAAGCACTAACATTTTTTGACCACTAAGAGTAGTAGCAGCATCTGTTATCCTCTTTGGATTCTCTGGTGCCCCTGAGTTTAGTTGTAATCCTAACAGAAGCAGCAGGATCCTGATACCACATCCTAGAACAATATAGTATTTGTAGCTTGGTCTTGAATGAGAAATTAAAATTCATTCTCTTTACAAAAGACCTGGTCTGTGCAAATATGAAAATTGGTAAACCTGTCTGTTGCCCCAGAGATGAAATGTTTCATCTCTAAAGGTTGCCTTTGGACAAGTCCTTAAGCTATCAATTTTTTACACAAAAATGTGATCACAATTCTTATTATCTTCCCTAACTTATAATTTAAAGGAACAGCTATTTCTCTTTTTGTTTTTTGGGTTTTTTTGGGTGGGAATATTATACTGTCAACAGAAGCGTAGCATGGGGGGTCAGGAAGGGTGGATGGCCCCAGGCAGCGCTTTTCAGGGGGCGGCAAAATGTTCCCACCGCTTTGGCCTCCCTCTGCCTGGGCTTAGGGAGCCGGACTTCCCAGGCAGAAGGCGGCCCTTTTGCTGCACCAGCAGCTGGCCCATCTCCTCTTTGCCTCCTGCCAGCCGTAGTTGCCCTTGCTCTGCCTCCTCTGCCACCTCCCTCTGACAGGTGCCCCACCATGTGCAGGCAGCTCGTCCCGCCCACCCACCCAGCTGGCCGTCGGGGGCTCTCCCTGCCCTGGGTCCGGCCCCAGGGGCCTTGGAACAGGCAGCGAGGGGTTAATGGAGGGGCGGTGGCGAGCCTAGATGGAGGGGGTGGTGAGTTTGGTCTTCACCCCGGGCGGCTGAAGCCCGCGCGATGCCACTGACTGTCAAGTGTCTAGTGCTATTCAAACTTCCAACTTGATTTATAAAAGAATCCTACTAATGATCAAATAAGATCTGTATAGTTTTCTGCAGTTAATTATGGATCTTTGATGGAGTGCTAGCTAGAAGATATCTCCCTTGCACATCTGGTCAAGATGGGACAGGAAGCTGGTCAAGATGTGCAATAGTATCTTGTTAGGTAGCCATGATTATGCATTCCAATGATTATTTTCACAAACTCCCCAAATTACAGGAATTCAAAAATACATGATACCCAACTTCTGGTTTATGCCTGATTGGTCAGGTAATATAGGTGTTTCTGTCATGTGTAGCACAGGCAGCTGAGGAATAGCAGGGCCTTTGGGAGTGAACACATTATACAAGTAATTTGTAATGCAGATCTTTCTTGATTCTGTGCAAGATTTCACAAATCCTTCACTGTAGACACAGCAAGGAAACTATCTTTCACAATTTTTCATACCAAGAGAAGTGACTCCGGTAGCTCAAGTGGTTAAGATGCTGAACTTACTGACCGGAAGGTCAGAGTTCCCAGGTATGGCATGATGGAGTGAGCTCCTGTCTCTGTCCCAGCTCCTGCCAACCTAGCAGTTCGAAAGCAAAACATTGCAAGTAGATAAATAGAGACCACTTCAGTGGGAAGGTAAACAGTGTTCCGTGCACTTGGGTGTTGAGGCATGCCTGCCACATATCCTCAGAAACATCTGCTGGCTCTTTGGCTATAAACAGAGATGAGCACTGAACCCTAGAGTCAGATACAACTGGCTTTCAAGCAAGGGCAACCTATACCAAGAGAGGCTTGTGAATCATGCCATGTGTTATGATTGCTTTTATAAGCCTGTATATAGTGTCTTCCATTCTGCAACATTTTATGTGCTTGAGAAATTCAATAGAAAATTTGAAAATAAAAGCATATATAAATGCAAAACTGATTTTCAGCTTTCCTACCATGGCATATTTTAAGCCTTTAACTTACACATGAAGAGAAAACAAAGGAGACTGTCTGTCAAATAGATTGGCACTATACAGCAGGTCGAGTGAGACATTATTCATCTGATAATAGTTATAGCAGAACTTGGGCAGTTGTTACAAAGCCTCCAAAGTTGCTTGCTTTTACCGTACAGTACTAGCATTTTGCCGCCCCACCCCACAACAATTAGTAAATTCTTATGCTGCTTTATATGTTACTTGATACTGTTCCTTTGCTTTTCATTTCTTGGAGCGGAATCAAAAAAGTGAAATAATAAGCTAAAATGGGAGGTCAAATAATAATAATAAAATATTGGCCTAAAATTGGGGAGGGGACCACACTTCAGAAAATCCCCCAAAGGATTTTTAGCCATCCACAAGTAGTGAATTTATATTACGTCTAATCGTGACACAGAAATTAATGGTGTTCTCACAATAACTGCAAAAGGAACATTCCTATAACCTCGTCACCTCCTCAAAGCAAGACACTGTAGGTAGTGTTCTAAATGCAGTCTGCAGTTCCTCCTACAGGAGACCCACTGAATTAACATAGGTGATAACTCAAAATTCGGCAATTCATTCAATGGTTCTTTTTTGTTTGGGACTAGTAACTGGACTTAGGTTCACGTGATGTGACTGCCTACAATACATCATGTCTAAGCTCTGGCTATATCTCAGGTGGCATGTTATTCAAAAAGTATTAAATGCTGCCTGGTTTGTGTTGCTTTGCTCCTCCTTCTGGTGTCCCATATTGAATCTAGGTGATGACACAATCTGATAGAAATATTGCTGAGAAATCTTATTGCTTTTTTCTGCTATTCAGTCTATTTATTTATTTTCCCATCTGGGTTCTGTATATGTTAATTCAGAACTGTTTTCTGTCCAGTTTCTCTACTAATATGTAGATTTTAGTTTCAGAATTCACAATGAATTCACAATGAATAATTGTGCATCAATGAATAAATGTGTGTATTTTAATATCTTCAAGCATTTTCTCACAAAATGCTTTTCATAATAATAATCCTTTTCAGATTATTTTAACGGAATCTATACATTTCTGAAAGGTATTCAACAGAATCTGAGGGATTCTTTTTGACCTCCAAGTCCCAGAATCATCAAGCATGTGGAGTCTTTCAGTTGTAGTCCAAAATAGAAAAAAAATCAGACATTTTATCTTTTAATATATGTTTTCTGTTCTTTTTCTTCTTCAAGTGCTGTATCTTTTCGGGATATTTGCTATCATCATGGCAATAGTCTTCCTGTTCTTAACTCCTCAGAACAACTTGCATAATGAGTTGAAATATTCTACACTTCATATTGTTCCTTAGGATATGCCCATGATATTGGAGCTTTCTTTGTTTAATGGTCTTACACAGTTCTTGTTCTTTATCCATCTGGTGCAACACTTCTACATTAGTGACATGGTCAACCCACAATATCTTTAGCAGCCATTTGTAGATCCACATTTCAAAAGCTTCAATTTTCTTTTCAGATGCTTTAGTCAATGTCCAAGCTTTGATGCCATATAACAACACTAGGATTATATAACATCTCAGTAGTCGGATGTTTGTAGTGAGCATTTTTATGTAGGTGGATCTCGCTTTTTCTGTTTGTATTTTAATATCTACCTGGGATCCCACTTTCCATTTAACATACTCCCCAAGTAGACAATTTTATGCAGTCACTTAATTTTGCAAACAATGCATGCTTGTTCAGAAGTAAAACTCCTATACTAGTTACTTTCTCTTAATGGGCAATTTTTGCACCCATGCGGTACTAGAGCCAGTGGTGGGCATGGGCTGGTTTGCCCCGGTTCGGTAGAACCAGTGGTAACAACCCTGGGTGGTCTTCCAAGAGGGTAGTAACCTGCCCGGGAGATCACCTGGGGTAGTTACCTTTTTTTTTTAGGCAACCAGTTCAATCACCTCACCGGCTGCCCCACTCTGCAGCCCAAAATGGCTGCTGGTGAGTGTGCATGTGTTAAAATACCAATTGACGCATGCATGCCTCCAGTACTCAGTGCACATGCATCAATTGGTATTTTAACGCATGCGCACTCACCAGCAGCCATTTTGGGCTGCAGAGGCAGGCAGCCAGGGAAGCCCTCAGCAGCCTCTTCGGCGGTACGGTGGCAGTGGCCTTTGCTCGAGTTGCCCCGTGCCACGCCGCCATCCCACCGCCACACCATGCCGTGCCACTGCCACTCACTGCTGCTCACCGCCACTTGCTGCTCGCCGATGATAACAACTGCTGACCACCGCCAATGCTCACTGCCAATGCCCAATGCCAATGTTCACTGTTGTGCCAGGCCTGGCCATTGTGCACCACCAGGCTGAGCCAGGCTGGGCCAGGCCATGTCAATGCCAACCCAGGCCACACTGCCAGGCCGGGCCGGGCCAGGCTAGGCCACACTGCCAGGCCAGGCTGTGCCGCACTGCCACTGTTGCTGCCTGCTCTGCTCCCCAGGGTAAGTGACTCGGGTTTGGGGTGGGTGAGTGGGTGGGTGGATTATGTATTTAGTGTGTGCTTTTGTTTATTTTTTTATGTCTATTTAATTTGTATTTAATGTGTATTTATGTGTTTTATGTCTATTTAGTGTGTATTTTAATTTGTATTTTTATGTGTTTTTGTGTCTTTAATTTGTATTTTATGTGTATTTAATTTGTATTTAATTTGTATTTGTATGTGTTTTTATGTGTATTCAATTTGCATTTTCATGTGTAATGTATTTTTATGTATTTTTTTAACTTTGGCTCCACCCACATCATTGGTTCCACCCATGACATCATGACATTGGCTTCGCCTATGACATCAGCTCCACCCACAGTGTGGTAGTAAAAAAATGTGGCTGCCCATCACTGACTAGAGCCATATTTTGTCCTTCTACCATTGCAATCTCTCTAAATAAGATAGTGACACCACTACACATGTGCATCATAATATTTGTCCATACATTCTGCTCCCTTCCTTTGCACAATTACCTCCCAAATAAAAATAACCCTGAGAAATGTATTACAGTTGTATCTCACTTAAAGAGCACAATGCGTTCCACAGAATTGCTCTTTAAGCGAGTTTGCTCTTTAAGCAAAACACCATTGTAAGTGACCAATTGTGACTTCTGGAGGAGGGAGGAATTGTGAACCCTGATTTATTTGTTAAGCAAATTTTTGATTGGTTTTATTTGTTAAGTGAAGTGAACATTCAGAGAAATTTCTGCTCTTTAAGCGAGTTACCCTTTAAGCGAGGTGCTCTTTATGTGAGGCTTGACTGTATTTGGTTTATGCCATGGAAGAAAGGTTGTGATGTGTCTCTTGGATTTTTACCAAAGACTTCTCATCAATCCACAGTGATTATGTTAGTATTCATGAGACACTTTGTATTTCTCACTTTTCTTCCCAGCAGTGAGAAAGGGAAGAATATTGATCAGAAATGAACACACTGCACGATTTTTATTCAGGATCAGCACAAATTTACACACAGCACAGGTGTGCTTTTAACAAAGATAAATTCGGATCACTTGAGTTGATTAATCACTATCAAGTTCTCATATTCATCTATCTACTGTGAAATAAGCCTGGATCAAGCTGTTGTTGCTATTTTTTTGCTGCATATTTTACACACACACATGCACAAACACACATGCAAACACACACAGTTTGTGATACAATTTACAGTTACCTTTTTTTATGTGAATGGATGCAAAGGATAATGATAAACTAATGAACTAACATTTCCTTCAGTAGGCAATTAAAACAAAATTCCACAGCCATATCATCAATTAGCATTCTTGGAATGGTTAATTCTACATTTTAATTAAAATGTTAAAAAAAAATAAACCTGACCAGACATTAGGATGATATTTCATGATCAGAAATATAGAATTGGGGTTTTCTTTATTTTCTCTTTTTCTTTTACAGATCTGGGAAGCCACTTACCAAATGGGGAATGTCTGTGTTGCAGTTCATTGACCAGGGGCGTAGCTACCGCCGTATCTGCCGTACCAATTATACGGGGGCCCCGGGCCCCGGGGGCCCCCAACGTGCATAAGCAAAAATTAATAAAAACTTCCCAATTTTTTTTTTTAATTTCACAAATGACAAAAGTCAAAAAAAGCAATTTCTTTTTTCCCCAAGTAAAGTGTGCGTTCAAAAGTTGGCAACACCCTACATCGGTTATCGCGGGCTGCGGGATTTCCCCGTCTAAGTCATTTACTTCAATGGGGGAATCCCACAATAATAAATGTACATACGATACGATGATAAACCACAGACGGAGAACAGTGTTTATTGATAGATAATTATGATGAATAAATATTTCTTTTAATTTTATGCAATTTTTTTCTTTTGTGAGAAATCTTTACCCTTCCTAAGGGCCCCCAAACAAATTTTTATACGGGGCCCCGCCAAGGCACGCTATGCTTCTGTCATTGACCAAATATTAAGGTAATATGGTTGCACCTCTTTATTTTATGCAGAGGTGCAGCCCCCTCCCCCCCCCCAAAAAAAAAAAAACAGCTACCCTTAACATCAGACTTTTATTGGGATAGTGTGAGGAGCAAAAACTGGCCTGCGAGTGTGTTGCTATATATATAATTGAAACAATCCAGTCAAATTCAAAAGCAGTACATTTCATTTTGGTACTAGGTCATATAGGTATATCAAATGGATAAAAACCAGGTGTTGAGGAATCTGGAGACCACATCCCATTTTCCTGACATATTTGTTTTCAAATAGCTGTACCTTATTTTCTCTTTAGAGTGCTCAAGGCACAGGCACTAGCAAGAAAAATTATATGACAAACATTTAAAACCAAAACTAAGAGGTTTTACATAGGCATAATAGCCTGTTGTTTGGTGCATTTTGAGGATGGGTTAGGCAGGTTGGTTCAAAATTAAAAAGCACATGAACGTATGTGCTGGAGCAAGTCAATCAGCCCCAATCTGCCCCATTTAGAGTTCTAAATTGCAGTGCTTTATTTAATCCTCTTCCCAGTGTATCTGCATGCTGAGGGTAGGATAAAATAGAGTGAAGAAGCGGCTTCCTTTATAAACTTCCAGATATTACAGAAGCTCACTGAAGATCCAGAATTCATCATTTCCCCTGACTTTTCTGGGGATAGTCAGGGGAAAAGCAATTCCCCCCTCCCCCTGAAGCTAGGTAGGGGATCACAGTTAGTGTTTTTTTAATTACTTGTAAACTGCCCTGAGTCACTTTGGTGAGTAGGGCGGTGGAGATATACGAATGAACGAACGAACGAACGAACGAACGAACGAACGAACGAACGAACGAACGAACGAACGAACGAACGAACGAACGAACGAACGAACGAACGAACGAACGAACGAACGAACGAATAAATAAATAAATAAATAAATAATAGTGATAACTAACAGTAATTGCTGCCAGAGCTACATTGTGGCTGATCAAGATGTTCCATTGTTTTGACTGAATCAGCCATGTTGCCAGGGATCAGATAGAAAGCAGTAGCAATAGACCTGTTGCCATATTTCAGTTGGTGATAAGAGAAGCTGTACACTGCCAATCAGCCATTTAAATCTTGTGCAAGTGGAGATTTAAAGGTTCGGAGACAATTGCTGTTTTAATGCATTGTTTAAATCTCCTATCACCTAAGTCAGTTTTTCCCAAATGCTGGTTTTTGGACTTCAATTCCCAGAAGCCTAAGTCATTTCCCCAAAGCACTGATCAGCCAATGTACTGACTTAGGCTTCTGGGAATTGAAGGCCACTAGTGGGCTGTGTACCCCTTGTTGGGAACCACTGACCTAAGTGATCTATCAGCACTGAATGTAAAAAATGAATTCACTTCCCCTGACCATCCCAACATGGTCATGGGAAGTGTTCATTTTGTCCATATTGTGAAGCATACAGATTACTTCATAATACACGTAATGTATTATTGGGTCATTTAGCTCCTCCTCATTCCACGAGTGGATGAAGAAATCCCACCACATCCTACACCATGAGGGCCAATATAGACAGGCCCTAAAAGTGGTAAAACATAGATGTGTCAGTCAATTATATTACAACAGTAAAGACTTTTTAAAAAACAAAAACCATATTACAGTGGCATATTTAAAATTACATATTTTCTTTAGAAAGTGTTTGTCCCCTCCTCCCTGGAGGTCATTAATGAGGAAATAAAATTAATGAGAAAATAAAATCTGTTTCATACAACTGAAACAGGTGCATATATCTGGCTTGGCAAAGAGGAAATTAAAAGGTGATCTGATAGAAATCTTTGATCGCTGCAACTCAAAAGATGCAGCTAGGCTTCCCGGCCCCCACCCCCCTTTTGCTCCAAAAGGCCAGCCTATACATAATGAATGGGCAGTGCAAGGAAGCAGATTTTGGCAAAGCAATTGGAGGAACCTTCTGATGCTGAAACCTGTTTGACACTGTTTGACACTGTTTAAACAGACTGCTTTGGAAATATTTCATCAGAAGTGAGAGAGTTTTATGGCAGTGATACTTTAGCTGCATTCTGCTTTGCAGATTTAAAGTCTTGACTTGTTGGGGAAGAGGTTAGACTAAATGAGCTTCAAGTTTTTTTCCAATTGAAAAAGTTTATTATTTTCATAAAGGACAAATTCCCAGTACTGGTGGTTCTTTACTAGCCCTACCTGAAATTGCTTTTGATCCAAGTACTAACCTGACTCTATCTGAAATTTGGATTTGTCCCCAAACAGATAAGAACAATGATGTGTGGGAAGGTGCCCTGTGCTCTAACTAGTACTTAAGGAAGTCAGTGAAGATGGGAGAGGCACCAACCCCAATGCTTAAGATCTTTCTTGCCTGAGTATGCTCTGGGCTAGAACCAGAATCTTCCACATATAACCTAGGAGTGGACAAGATGTATCTCAGGTGTCACATATGGCTACCTATTTTTGTGGCTGTCAAGGCCACACCAGACCACCTCCTCATTTAGCTTTTTAAAGGTTTGCTTTATTTTATTTTGAAAATGTTTATTTCCATTCCAGAAGGCCCTTGGACCAATTCTTTATGGCTCCTCACCTGCCAAAATGAAGAGAAAATTGTCCATCCAGGTACTTCCTGTTAATTTTTCCTGTGGTCAAAAATTGCAATTTCCAGCACTGTTACACATTTTAATGGGTACAAGGAGCAAAATGATGACACATAAGCCTCTGAAATATCTACATCTGATAAAAATCATGTGCTGTACTGCTAAGCTGGGTCCTCTGCCGCTCTCTGAGTTGCTTATATTGAGGAAGTTTGGCTGATAATAGTGCTATAGATCCTCACTCATCTTATCCTCACAGACAAAAATTAGGAACTGCAACATCTTGACTGGTGTGGATGGCAAGGAATTTCCTACATCAGGGGTGCCCAAACTTTTTGGGCTGTGGGCCAGTCACGTGGTTCAGGGTCACTATGGCCTGGGGGCTGGATCTGGCACCCGATTCCAATTCATCCGGCCCACAAACCCCTGGAAGCAGAAGTAAAACATACGGGTGCATTTTACTTGCACTTCCAGGAGCAATGAGGGCTTCGTGGGCCAGATAAATTGGCATTGGGGGCTGGATTTGGCCCCCAGTCCATAGTTTGGGGCCTGTCCTACAGTTTTACATGGAGTTGTTACAGAGCAAGAATGATGCTTCTGCAGGGGGATCATTTTTAAAAAATTAATGCTTGGTTTGTTCCCTTGACAGAATCAGCTCAGTTTTATAAACTACAAAACTGGACAATTTCAAAATCTCTAAAGAATGCTAATTGGACACAGTTGGTATAATTGCTGCTTTATATAAAAAAGTGAAGCGCTGGATGGGTTTTTGACATCTCACTGAACAATCAGCCACCAGCTCTGTGCTGAATGTTTGCACATATGGTTTGCTTCCAAAAGGAGAAGGACACTAGAGACATTTTATTCAAATTAAAGAGACTTTGGAGGTAGAAAAAGAGTGCTTTGCCTTGCCCTTCACTACAGGTGAGGTGGTTTGCAGGGCTTTAAGATGTATTGCTAAGGCAGCTGGACATGTCAATATAATCTAAGTTAATGAGAATGAAGAATCTAGTGAGTATGCATTCCATCCTGACCTGATGAGTTTGATCAGCTCTTCTTATCCATCCCCACCATTTCCAGTCAAGTTATTTAACTGCTTCTGTCAGAGCAGTAATTGCAATGGTACATCACATTTCTATTTATACTGCGTCCATTTTCATCCAACCAGAGAAAAGAAGACAAAGTGAAGTCATTTCACCAAATTACAGGAAGGAAATGCATATTGTAATTGAGGGTACAATAAGTGGTGCTGCACAGACGAGCATGCCACATTCCTCGCTCTAATTAGCTCCTCTGGAGCAGAGCCGATTGCTTTCAATAAGCTCAAGAAAATTGAGTTTGATTCACCGGAGACATTCTGGTTTCAGTGGTTAACCTCTCAGCCTTTAACAAGGCAACTTCTTGAGGATATACAACAGTAACAAGTGAACTTGTCAATACAAATTAGGGCCAATGTCAGGATGTGACCTTGCTTCAGATGGAAACAGCTATCCAAGATGGAATTAGGGGGGAATGAATGGAGCGTGGTGGCAATTTTAGCACACACAAACTAGACTTAAATTGCATATTGAGTGGAATGGAAGCAACAACTAAAGCAACAAGGCTGGAGACTCAACTTCGCTCTTTGCAAACAGTTTTGTATACTATATGGATTGTTAAAGATCTGTGGTTATTGTGAATGCATAATTTAAGATTGGGAGCTGCAGTGGCTTAGTGGTTAAGACGCTGACCTTGATGACCAGAAGGTTGGCAGTTCGAGACCTGAGTGCCATGTGATAGAGTGGGATCCCATCTCTGTTCCAGCACCTGCCAACCTAGCAGTTCGAAAGCAAGAATTTGCAATTAGATAAATAGGTAGCCACTGACAGTATGGTAACAGAGTAGACCATCCTGCCAGCAACTCAACGCCAAGTGTCAGGCAGCAGTTAACTAACCTGACAACCTTGAGGACTAGCAGCCTTGGTGAAGTCCACAGAGAAGGATGATGGTCCCCAAGTGGATTAAATCCCACTTGAATCCATCTTAATGGAGGGCAGCAGCTTCATCAATACTGGCCTGAGGCCAAGAAGGACTTTGCGTGCCAAAAGGTCTCAGGACCAGAAAGTGACTCACAGAGCTGGATCAGTGGTACAGGTGTAATGCTGTGATGCAGAAGGCAGATGAAAGGCCATTGCATTATATCCTCAGGACAGTCTTCCTAGCTGATTGCCATGATGATCACCAATATTTGGAATCAGATATGGCACAGGAAGAAGAAGAAATAGGTACCACTTCAGTGGGAAAGGTAACAGCTTTCCATACACTCCATACACAGAAACATCTACAGACACTCTTTGACTCTAAATGAAGATGAAAACAGAGTCCAACATGACTAGTTTTTGAGCAAGGGAGACCTAATTTAAGGTTTGACAGCTGCTGAAGCTGGAGGGATAACACTGGCATCATCTCATTCTTGGCAAAATGTGGCCATCATTGCTGAAATTCATCAGCAGGTGCAGCAGGTGCTGGAGAATGTCAGAGCACCCTCATACACCATGGAACCCCGTCCTGAATTCAGAGCATCAGGGGCTTCCAGTCCTATAACCCAAATGGCAGACAGCTTGCCAATACTGAAATGCAATTGCTGTTTCTGATTTATTTCATTTTTAAACAAATAAAATAGCATTTATCAACGTTTTCAAATTGTGGATGTAACAGATAAAGCAACACTGATAGCTTTGACCATAGATGTGGAGTTTGTTGCAGTTCATGTTTAACCAGATTCACCAAGTTCAGAAAATACAATTGACTGTAGAACTGAAATGGTCCTTTGCTATCTACTCTTCTTTTGCTTGGATTTCTGGACTATGTGCAGAATTTTCTGTATGAACCATCTGATGCTGTCATAGTTTGCCAATTTTTGTCATCATCCTCAACAATTGCTTCTGTTTCCATCTAAGCTACCTAGATGAATAATCAAGCACCTCAGAATTCTGTACAGTCAAACCTCGCATAAAGAGCGCCTCACTTAAAGAGTAACTCGCTTAAAGAGCAGAATTCTCTCTGAATGTTCGCTTCGCTTAACAAATAAAACCAACCAAAAACTCGCTTAACAAATAAATCGGGGTTTGCAATCCCCCTCACAATTGGTCATTTACAATGGTGTTTCGCTTAAAGAGCAAACTTGCTTAAAGAGCAATCCTGTGGAACGCATTATGTTCTTTAAGCGAGATACAACTGTACTTTTCTTCTTTCCTATCTTGTTCCTTTTAGCATGCGAATATGTGCACTACCACGCCTTCCATCAGTGTACTTTTTTGTAAGTACCATAATTCCTTTAGCCCTTTAAATTGCATGTGTACATTCCTGTATGAATCATCCAGAATTCAATTGGAGAGAGATCTTTCATGTCACCTGCCATGAAGACAGTAGATATGGCATCCATAAAGTCCTTAAAGATGTGGTCAATGAGCAGCCATCCTACATTTGTGTTTCATACCAGACTCACCCTTGATTCTTCCCTTCTCAGCAAAAGTGTTGCATTGTAATGAGAGAAATCAAAGAGAAATCGGATGGATTGGCATAAGATTATTTTGTCATTTTGGGTTGACAATGAAGAAGCCAATAGGTTCCCTGCCATAATTCTCTATTTATGGCAGAGCAAGAGACAGGTTGGGTACGAAGACTTACTGTATTTGCTGGCATATAAGATTACTTTTTCCCCTTGAAAAACGTGCCTCCAAGTGTGTGGGGGGGTCATCTTATACGTCGGGTGCACTTCAGTTGGGATAGACATAGCTGTCCATAGTGGCCTCCCGATGCTCGCCTGGTGCCCATAGTGTCCTCCCGATGCCCGCCTGGTGCCCATAGTGGCCTCCCGATGCCCACCCACCTCATTCTACATACCATCCAGTATCGCGCGGTATCCAGCGTGGCTGCGGCGAGCGGCAGCAGCGAGACAGGGGTGCCAGCTTTTTCGGCATGACCGGCCCGTTCTGCTTGGCGGGAAGCAGTGGCGCTCTGCCCCACCCCTTGTCTACGTACAGCTCACACATGTGCACTTGTGCACTAGTGCCAGCCACAGGGAGATGTTGAAATCAAATCTGATGTTCTTTTATGTTTTATTTGGTGTGTGGGAGGTGTGCAGAACAGGGGGTAGTCTTATACAGCGAGTATATAACAAACGCTATATTTTGAGTGGAAATGTTGGGAGTTCGTCTTATACGTCCAGTCGTCTTATACGCCGGCAAATACGGTATTTTATTATTATAAAATAATAATAATAATTTCATGTCAGAGATTACTCTGGGTTGAAAGGATTTTTGCTGGAGAAACACTGTTCAGGGGACACCCGAATGAGGCTCCTTTCATGTCCCCAAATGCAGCTCTCTGGTATTGAAACCCAACCTTCCAGCCTTCACCTCAGTGTCTTAACCACTAAGTCACCAGAAGACTGGGTTTTCTATAGATATTGTGGCATTGTCTTTGGGTCTTGGCTGTGGTAGTAGATGTCACCATACACATGTGTAAACAGTGGTGGGATGTCAAAAGTTTTACTACCCCACCGTGATGTCAACACAGTGTGGGCGGAGCTAATGTCATGAAAAAATAATAAAATAAAATAAAAATAAGCACACATACACACACACACATGCACTCACCTCTCAACCCACCCACCTACCCACAACACAAACCTGTAAATAAATAAATAAATAAATAAATAAAAATTACATTAAAATACACCCAAACACAAATCAACCCACCCACCCTAAACACAAACCCATCACTGTTAGTATAAGTGCCTGGGCAGTACCATGTTGCAAGATGGATATGGTCATCGTACCGGTTCTCTAGGATAATATGCCTTAATGTAAATATAAAACAGCTGTACCTCCTTAAGGGCTCTCCAATTGGAACAGCAATTGGAACAGCACAGGTCTAGCTTATTGATGAGGCAACTCCAAGACTTTGCTTAAAAACCCCAAGCCAGGCACCCAGGCCTACCGGCCGCCAGGCCTTTTTAGGAACTGTGGTAGTACGTCAATATAGGTAAAGGTATTAAATACACATTAAAATACACACAGACACACCACATCCAAAGGTGAGTCACTTACCCTGGGGAGCAGGCTATAGGGAGCTTCAGGCTAGCAGCTTCTCTTCCTCCTTCCCACTTGGGAGGACAACAAGGAGGCTGTGCATACGCACCAAGCACTGTAGGTGTGCATGCACACCAAGTGCTTGGCATGCATGCGCAGTGGGGGGATCAGTTAAAACGTAAGCCCCGAAGGTGGTTCCCCTCCCCCCCCCCAAAAGAAAAGCTGCTACCAGTTCTCCGGGACACTGGGGAAAGTTGCTACCGGTTCTGGTGAACTGGTGAGAACCTGTTACATCCCATCACTGGTATCATAATATTTGTCCATACATTCTGCTCCCTTCCTGTGTACAATTACCTCCCAAATAAAAATAACCCTGAGAAATGTATTACCTTGTTTCAAAGCAATTGCAATTACTTTCATTTTCTGGAGAACATTTGTTCAAATGGAACTATAAGCATCCCAGTCCACAAAGAGAAGAATCTCTGAAATGCAGTTTAAACACTCTGCTTTGAAAAATGCTCCCTTCATGCAGTGAGGTAGTCTTTAACATCCTATAATTAACCGGAATAAAGATATTTTTCCCTCTGGCAGCAGCAGACAAGGGTGTAAGAAGAAAAGGAGGAAAGAAGCACCCCTAAAGACTAAGGGATCACTTCGTGCCATGGAAGGAAACATTTGGAGAGGAGCTTTTAAGCAAGATCGATGGATATAATGAGAAAAGAGTTTAAAAACCAGCAAAGCAATAATGCACATATTAGCTTTTTGATTGAACATGCTGATATCTCCCCCAAAACAATTACACCATTCATCCTGTAACAAACATAATGACACTGATAGACTCACATGGGAGCATTGAGTCAATCAATCCTACACTTTTATTTGGATAGACACCAAGCATTTGCCCAACTCCGCTTCCTCATTGCTCTTTTATTGGCTTTTGGCACATGCCATTAAGGTCTAAAGTTTGTCGAAATGTTGCCCTTTTGCTTCCCCCTCCTTCCCCCACTCTCCTAAGCCTAATTGACTCCTCTAAACAATATATTATCCCAGTAATGATTTGCTCTTGTAGCCTGGAGAGTTTCCGACTCTTTTCTTTTGAGAAATGCATAATTTTTTGTCCAATAATTCTGTTGGGAAGGTTTTTAATAAGACATGACATTTCAGAGCAACTAAAGCAAGGAGCAGGGTGTCTTTCACTTCAGTACGGGCTGGGTGCTTTTGCTACAGTTCTTAATATAAGATATTGAATGCCAGGTGCCAAATAGCATCTGTAACATTTGACTGTGCAATGCAGTACAGTTTTAATATTCATTGGAGAACTTCAATACAGTCTGACAGAACAGAGTACACCGCTATTATTACAAAATGATTTCTGGGCCTTTAGGGAACTTGGTGCCACACTAATTAAAGCCATATAACCAGGTACAGTAGAAAAGCATTTGCACAGAAGCTTAATAATCAAAATAGCTTTGCGGTCTTTGTTGCTTACAAGTCTTACAACACTTCTACAGAAGTTAATCATTGGTATTTCGATTTTACATGTGCAGAACTAAGGCTGACAATTCAGTACTTTATGAAGGCTTCAATTTCATGTTTTGTTTTGCTTGTTTATTAAACTTATAAATGGTACCTTTGGCCTAACAGATGGTCCAGGCACAGGATGATCTTGCCCACTAATAATACTCCCCAATTCAGGGGCAGGGAAGAGTATTTTCCCATTTTTGGTCCATAATCTACCTATCCCTCAGAGGAACATGGAATGAAAACATCACTTAAAACTTTATATTGGACAATAACATTTGAAGCAGCATTAAAATTAAAATTAAAATTAAACACACACAAAAATCACATGACTCTAAGGACCAATACAATAGAACAGGCTTTAAAACAAACAAATAAACGAAAATGAGATGGTTAAGGTGGTTCTTCTTTGCTTCCTCTTTTACCCCATTGGGTGTCAAGGGAGATGTAAGGTTCTTGTTTTGGCACTTCTAGCAGCCTCCACTGGTGTTATTTGGTGAGCCCCTTTAGGTGGGGTGATGGTCCCTTCAGTGGAGGAAATGCCACTGGAAACCATCATATTGGGCCAGATGGCAAAATGAGCAGAGAAGGAACTCTGATTCTCAACGGTCATGGAGGCAGAAGAGGCCGTGCCAGATGGACTGGCTGTGAAAGTGCACCTTGTCCATATCCTCAAGGCTGCAGCAGTCCATTGCAGTCCCGGTGTAAAATCCTGCATGTCTCATTTCATATGTGACATAGGAGATGACTCCGTGATCATAGTGTGTGGGTCACTTCATGGCAAGCTGGGATCCACCTTAAACAAATTCACGCCAATGGCATTTTTCCTGCTTCAGGAAAAAATGCATTCTTGGATACGAGTTGCAGCTGCCACAGCCACTGCCAATCATGATCTCTCCACCTTCCTCTGGGTCTGCCTTGTGGTTTTTGTCCTTTTCCTCTATCCATAGATGCCTTGTAAGGCATGGAATTCCAAGACTTTCTCTCCAATTAGGCAAACCACTATATTTTTTTGTCTCTGTATGTAGTGCACTATTGGTTCTGTTCCAATTCTTTCACTTATAACCTAATTCCTGATTTTATTCCTTCTAGGGTACTGCTATTGAGAATAACTGTTTGCAGGAAATATTGCCCTCCCCTCCCCAAGTACCAAGACATAAAACAGGATAACTAATGAGTGTAAGAAATCCTGTGGCTGTCTATACCGATGGACCGTTCAGGTGCAGAGCTGGGTGACAAGGAGACTAAAAACATCTAAATAAGACAGGTAAGGGGGAAATCAGGACTGGATGGAATTAGTTTGTTTTGGTGGTATTAGTTAGGGAGCCAAGAATGGTGGTTGTGGTCGGTTTATTTTATATACAATAATTTTAAAACAAGGATTTTCAGCTACTCTATTCAAATGTCCTTTTATCCACCCATCCCTCCATCTGTCACTTGCTGCATTTCAAGTGTTTTGGTTTGCCAGTTCCCATCCATTGTATGAGCTACAGACAATACAACACTAGTGGATGGAAAGATCTGAGCTAATGCAGTTGTGAAGACTTATACTGAGCTGTGCAAGCTTCTTACGCAACACTTCCAAAACAAAGACCAATATTGGACGCCACTTTTATAAAGCTGCCATCTACGGTGAGATGATTTGCTCCTTCCATGACCATCATTAGCAAAAAGCTACATACCTTGCACAGGAACCCTTCCATTTTGTGTGGAGTATAATGTATTCTGTACAGAATACAAATTTTCCAGCATGGAGGCAAGGTGCCATATGTAAAAAGGGGGGAAACAGGAAGATTTTAGGCAAAATATAAGGTTGTCCTGTTAAAAAAACCCTGTATAAAGTCATGGTGGTTAATGATTGCCTGGGTGAAACAATCAAAGTTTTTACAGTTGTATATCCTCAGCTTCAGCAAGCACCTTGCGCTGCTCCAACAATCTATTGCTTTTTTGCCAAGGAGAGGAGTGAGTTTTGGACTGCCAGGGCATGGGGAGCCTCAGCCAGTAAAGCCCCTACCTGTGCCTATAAAGAGCAAGCTCCATCCTGCGGTCATTGCCTGAGCTAGCCTTCTGTGCTTCTACTATTTGTTTATTTTACCTTTTGCCAAGGGGAGGAAGAGTAAATTTTGGACAGGGAGAGGACAGGAAGCCTCAGCCAGTAGGGCCTTCACAATGTGGCTATTAAAAGCAAGCTCCATCCCATAAGCAGTTGTATGCCATCAGTGTGCTGATGACATCCAACTGGCATCTTCTTACTGGAGTCTGATGCGATGGTGTGAGTGCTGGATGAGTGTCAGGACAGTGTAATGGGCCGCTAGATGATAAATAAACTAGATCCAAACAAAAAGAGGCTCTATAGATTAGTGATCTCTCCTAGAACTAAGGAACTTGTTATGGAGAGGATTGTTTTCCCTTAAGAAACAAATGCAGGGTTCAGGAGTACTTCTGAATACACTTTGGTCTTTTAAGGCACAGGCAAACTCAGGAGACTGGGCTGCCTGAGGCCAATTTTGGTCTATCTGCCAGGTGCAGCCTTTCCTAGACAAAGACAACTTTGGCAGAGTAGTTCATGTGCTCAAATTAATGCAATGCACTGTATGTTGGGCTGGTCTGGTAGGTAACATGGAGGCTGCAACTCACGTAACATGTAGCAACTAGGAGCACCACTAAAATGCCATGTGACCCCAGTTCTAAAGGAATTGCATTAGTTTCCAATATACTGCTGGTCTAGGTGTAGAAAATGAGTCCTGAATTACTTAGGGCCTAGGTATTTGAGGGCGCACCTCTTCCCATATTTATTTCTTTATTTATTCACATTTCTATACCACCCTCCTCACCAGGGTGACCCAGGGCAGTTTACAACATCATAAAAGCATAACATAATACAACCCAAACCCATTATCAAAAATATCAAAGTTACAATTATAAAAATTTAAAAAAATTTAAATTTATAAAAATCAACAGATTTCAATAATAATTTAAAAAGTTTAAAACAACTTAAAGATAAAAGATTAAAAGACCAGGGGAGAGAGGGAGCTCAAACTAACCAGCGAGGTGGGGCCATGGTACCGCCAGGACCCCATACCTGTCCCACCAGCCATGTTTTTAAGTTCTTCCTAAAAGACAGCAAGTCCATCTGTAGACGTAGCTCAGTTGGTAGGAGGTTCCATAGGGAGGGAGCAGACACAGAGAAGGCCCTCTTCCTTGTGCCTGAGAGATGTGCCTCTCTGGTCGATGAAACAACTAGAGAGCCTCTCCGGTGGGATGGACAGATGTTTTTGGGGTGATGCGGGCTGCCCAGCCCTAAAAAACTGATGAAAAACTCTCCTCTCATCCCAATACATTACATGAAGAAACAGGAAAGGGCCTTGTTTGCTGTAGCATCCCAGTTGTGGAATATAATGCCCTTCTCTTGGAGACCTGCCTGGAACCAACAATTATCTCTAATTATCACTCTATTTATCTCTATTTACCAGAGCATTAGGCTCATAGTAGGATCAAGCTGTGGTCTCCAATCTTAGCTGCTTTCTGTTCTGTTTAAATTGTTAAACTGCTTTTAAATGTTTTCTCCAGGGTTTCAAATTGTGTTAAGGTATTTCCAGTGTTTTAGATCCATATAATTTCTCTGATTTATGTCCCACCCTAAGATCTATTGATACAAAGGAGTTAGAAACACTCTAATCAGTATAAATACATACATCAGAGCATTTAGCTTAAACAATGACCAGAGGCTATTTCTCCAAACCCAATATTATGTGAATCTGCACTTCCGTCTGATACCATAAAAAGAAAAATCTCTGTGCAAACTTCTCTGAAAAAGAGGGGGAAAGAGTAAAAGTACCAAATATTAAGAATATATTAAAGCTCACTTGAGGTTTCAAGATTTATTGAATGACAAAGTAAATATTGAGAGAGATTAAGAAAGATTAAGGAGGAGTTATCAGGTCAGTGTTGACTCAGTGGGGAAATTAATCCTGATCTGCAGTAGAATCAATGCACAGAACCAAACCATAATATGATGTCAGAGAAAAGAGGAATTACATTGCCCTGACAAAGAATTGCATGGGCATAATAATTCAGAGTAGTGGGGATGGGGTGTTTGCAGAACAAGGCTGCAACATTTAGGTTGGGATACCAGGAATGAGTAAATTCCACTGAATACAATTAAATTAACTGCTGCATAAAAATGGGTTGGATGACTCTGCGTGTCAGTGAGCTAGTTCTCAAACTTGGGCCCCTCCAAATGCTTTGGACTCACATTCCTATTATCCCTGACCTTTCCCCATGTAGACTGTTGGGAAACATCACAAGGCCTCCAAGTTTAGGAAAGCTGAATTCAATTAAACTGTTCATGCTGTAATCCTATACCCATAGCTGATACCCATTTTGGAAGTAAAACCCAAATGCAAGTGGTCTATCTTATCCCACTAAACTCTAATAAGCAGGCTAGCTTTTGATTGATTGATTGATTTGATTTATTGGATTTGTATGCTGCCCACTCGACATACGCGACTCAGGGCGGCTCACAGAAATCTCAACACATCAACAATATAGTACAATAAAATATAATATAACAATAAAATATAACAATGCAATGAAATAGAATATCATACAGTAACATATAACAAAAAATGTAACAATACAATAGAATGTCATACGGCAGTAGCAACATAGTTTTTATCTCTGTTCTCATCGACCACCAGCCCTCTAACAGCTGTGTCCTCTTCCTCTGCTGGGCGGGCAAAGAGCAGAAGTCTGGCGGCAGTAGCAATGCTATTTTTAATATGTCTTTATATGAGCGGGAACGTCTTCAACTGCCTGCAGCCAGCAGCACTCTATCCTCCTCTGGGTGAGATGGTAGGGGCCAGAGGTTGGTGGGTGGGAGGGTCCTCAACCGCCCACAGCCAGCAGTGCTCTATTCTCCTCCAGGTGCTATGGTGGGGCCCAGAGGTTGGTGAGCGAGATAATCCTTGACTTTTGAGTGCTGCAAGACTTTTTGAAAGGCTAGGTATTACAAAGTTTGAGAAGAGGAGAGACACAGAAAAGTCAACATTCCTGTCTTCCAGACAGAAGTCCCTGAACATCTGCTGACCTTGAAGAGCACTATGTGAGAGACAGTGACTGCTGCTTCATGCTCTCCCTGTGGTATTCTGGTCTATAGACACTGGACTTCTACTTCCTAGCAGGACAAGTAACTTGCTGTAAGCCAGCTATCTCCACCTTCCTCCCCCACTGACAATTGTTAGCTAGCTCAGGCAGAAGAAGGTGGAAGGAGTTGAAACCGCATGGGATTACCCATTTGAGATAGCCATGAGGGTTAGGAGCCAGGGTCAATTTTTTTAAAAAAGAAAATTGCCTGCCTTATGTGCTTTGATAAGGTCACTACTGCATGAAGGATGTGTTTTGTAAATAAGGGAAATGCTGAGGGAGAGCAAGGAACTGCCATTGAAACAATACAGAGTGGAAAAAGATACAGAGAGGGGAGTCAATTGTATCATTGTGGGACTTGGGGAAAGAACAGGTTCCTAATTAACCTAAAATTGTCTCACAATTCAAACAGCCTTGGCAATGGGCCTCCTGGGTTAAAAATGCTACTGCTGAATGGAAGGTCAGTAAAAGGGCAAAATCAGCTGACAAGGAATTATCCCTGGATGAACATACTCACTTGGCCTGTATTACAGAGATCTCATTGGGGAAGTTGGGGGTCTTAAGTCTTTTTCATTTGTGTTCTCTGTGTAACAGCAGACTAGATCCAGGGTGGGGGCAGGAAGGAGGAGCTGCTATGGTCTGTCATGATTCTATTTCTCTTATCCCATAGTTTGCAGGTTTTGAGTATATTTACCTGAAAGTGAGTACCTGGGATAGAATAGGGATTCTGCTGGTGCATCATCATCTGGACTAATACTGCTTGCCTGGATTGATTTGGTTTTGGACTCTGGACTGAGATATATTTATACTGTTTGCCCTGTTACCTGGTGGTCCTGGGTCCTGTTACTGTATTTGTGTAACCTGTCAGCCACCCACACCCTGGACCCTGGTAGTATCATTTATTGAGACACAAGAGACAGCATTCTCTGCGTCAGCCTCCAGATTATAGAATACTTTCCCTTCAGAGATTAACTTGACCCTCTCCTTTTCTATTCTTCTGGCACTAGTTGAAGACTCACCTCTTCAAGAAGGCTTTTAATAATAATAACAGAGTCCCTGGATGCTGGTTTTTACCTGAATACATTTATTTTAAATGTATTTTAATAGCTTATGTTTTTATTGACATGAATTAATTATTACCATATATACTCAAGTATAAGCCAATTTTTCAGCATCAAAAATGTGCTGGAAAAGCAGACTCAGCTTATACTTGAGTCATTTGCTTGCTGCCACGGGGAAGGATGAGGGCACTGGCGGAGCCCTCCTGTCATCAGCCTTGTCTGTTGCGTGGGTGAGGTGGCATGAGTCTTTGAGCCACTACTCTGGAAGGTGTCAGGTACCTGGCCCCTGTCTCATGGAGGGAAGCTCCTTTCAGCCAGGTGTCAGCCCTCTGTAGCCAAAGGTACCGCCTCACGTCTCCAGCTGCATGACGAGAGGAATCCTAGGTTGGTAGCGCCTCCTCCTTCCCTGATTCCCTCCAGCCCACCAGAGCTTCTGTCCGCGAGTATGCCGGTATCTACCGAACCCATTGGTTGATTTATGTAATGTTATGAACCACCCAGAGCAGTGTATTTGGACTAAATGGTGTAAGAAACAAATTAAATAAATAAATAAAATTACTACTGTAGCTTAATTGATTTTAATGTATAATTTAGTGTGTTTTAATTTAATAATTTTCTAACAATGTGAGAGCTGCCTTGAGTTACTTGATCAGGAAAAAAGTCAACCTATAACTGAGTGAGACAGACAGACAGACAGACAAATAAATGTCCCCCAGATCATCATGGCCAAAAGTTCCAGCCAGGCACGTTTATTTCACTCATTTTTTTCAGATTTTGACAAGGGGCAACATAGCTTTTCTGTCTATTTCATTTTGTTTTACTTAGGAGTAAGTACCAGTTGAATTCTACAGTCTTGAGTAGATATGTACAGCAGTATATTACTCAAAAACTTTCCACTGATTAAAAATATGAAAAGAAAGTAAAATATTCAGAAGCAGATAGTTTTGTTTAAATGGCTATTTTTAGTTATAAAGGAAACAATAACACCATAGAGAGCACCAGGTGAAACAAATTAATGTTTTCCACATCTACAATTTAATTATATCTTTGAATTGTATGTGACAGATCCTAAAAATGTCTCCTAGCCAACTGTGTAAAACGGACCTGTGTAACATATAACAGCTGTCAAATTGCTCAATCCCACTTCTTATATTTACAGAGCAGCCTGTTCAGGTTTAAAAATACTGCTCTTATCCTATTCAGCTAGTTTATCTGGTACAAATATACAGAAGCACTGCACCAGTCTTAACACAGGAAAAGGTCCACCATCACAGATCTTCCCATTGCAGGTGCAAAAATGCCCTTAACCCTTTCCGGTCTGCTGTTGATGCTCTAATAAGATTCTCAACCTGTGGCCTGCAGGCCAGATGTGGCCTATGATACTATTTCATGTATCCCACCCACTGCCTCCACCACACCAGGAAGTGCCATGTGGAGGAGGAAGGGCAAAATGGCCATCTGCCGCCGCCGCCGCCGCCGCCGCCCCCCCCCCCCCCACGGAGGCTGCCTGAGGGAGCATGACCTGGCTTTGAAAGGTTGAGAACTCCTGCTTCTAATTTGAGTGATGGTGAAAATGCAACATTAGGGGATGAAACTGGGGAGCCACTAAATCTCAAATCCTCCTTTTCTTTAGATTCTTCCTCAATAAGGGAATATAAAATATGCTGGCTATTTTTACTACACTCTGCTTCCTGCACCTGCCAACAAAAGCTGAGGAAGGTTCTAGATCTGGCAGGTCCTTAATCTTGGGTTCTCCCTATCACACTCCAGAAATATATCCTTGAACCAAGCAATTAAGTCCCCTGCCCTCCACACTATGTATAGCATGATCTCCTATAACCGTGATGGCGAACCTTGGCACTCCAGATGTTCTTGGACTTCAATTCCCAGAAGACCAAACACCCTGTGAATCCACATGAATGGGTTTACTGCAATTCACCCAGCCCACACTGCCCTCGTCGCTCCCAGAAGCGGAAGTAAAATGTGCCCGTACAATTAAGTTTACAATTAAAGGTAGCAGTTATACAAGCAACAAAGTTTAACAGATCACATTTAAAACTTAAATAATTTCATGTCACCTTTTTAAAGGAATGAGGTAGAATGAGATGTTACCCCTCCTACAAACTTACTTTTCCTTTTATTTTTATCTTGATTGATCAGCTGTAACAGAATAATTCTCTTATTTCTCCTCATTAGTATGACTGATTATTATAAAATTAATAAATAAATGTCTAGTTGTGGCCTGAACTTCATCTTTTGGTCAAAACAGTGTCCTTCTAGGTCACAAAAGTAGTTCTTATACTCAAGGTTCCCTAGAAACATTGTTTGCTCACAGGTTTGCATAAGTATTATGATGGACCTTGGTGACTGTACTCTGGATTTCCTTACCTCCTGGCAATGACAGAAGACAGGGTCTTTTCTAGTACAGCATCATACTTTTGGAATTCCCACTTCAAGACCATTTGTCTCGGTTCCAACAATGTGTTCTTTTCAGTACCATTTTATTTTAAAAAAAAAAAATCAAACTCCTATTTGATTTAGCCACACTGTTTAGGAGTTTTAGTCTGTAGTTGTTTTTTCCATTGATTTTGATTATTATTATTATTATTTTGTTATCATCCAATGATTTTGTTTTCTGGTCTTATTGTTGTTTTGCTATTACGTTTTTTTTAATCATTCTAATAGCTTCAACTGAGGCTAAGATATCACAAAGAAAGTAGGAAGGAAGGCTTTATGATGTTTCCATTCTTGTATGTATGGCCATTTATATTCCCAAATGAGATCGACATGGACTGAACAGAAACCTCTGGTACATTTACCATATCCGTTGCAACACAGGCAAATAGAACTGGTGATGGATGTTAAAAGATTTCACTAGCCTTGTGTCATATAGATTAAACTTGATTATCATTTCATCCTCTGTACTGTCAGTTCACAGATTCCTGTCCTCTTGTACTACACTTCATTCCAAAATGATGCACATGTCACTTCAAAGGAAGCTTTGTCAACTTGTGTTGCATTATGTTATATGACACTCTGTGATCTTATGTAACTGAACACAGCACATTCTGTCACTTTGCATGACAGAATTAAAGAGCAGTAAAAAAATACTCAAAATAGATCATAACACATTTTACAAAGACATCTCTATCTTCCTTTCTCTTACAAGATTACAGTTACTCATTAGGGGGCATAAACATCTAACAATCTGAATAAATGTGAAACTCCTGGGCGGGTGGGAGTGTCTTATGCTGTTTTAAATCACTTGCTTCCTGGTAACTTCCAGACTACAACTAAACTGATTATTTCCCATGGCATCAGTGGTGGTGGTTGTGAGATAGCAATGATGATGATCAGTAGAAGTGTTGGTTGCCGCATACAACTTTGAAAGCTATATTTAATAACAGAGGGTAGGAAAGATTTACAATGAGATTTATGACTTAATTTCTAGTAGGCTGCTCAGCTCAAGTGAGAGTCTACTATTCAGATTAGCGAATTACAACTTTTGGCAAAACCTCTCCCAGAAGTGGAAGTAAAATGCATCCATATGGACACATTTTAATTCTGTTTCCAGGAGCGATGAGGGTTTCGTGGGCTGATGAATTTGTATGTGAGCTGGATCTGGCCCCAAAGCCGTAGTGACTGCCCCTCTGAACCATGTGACCGGCCCATGGCCCAAAAAGTTTGAGCAGCCCAGCTGTACACATTCAGTTCCATTCTATCTCCAGATCAGGGACATCTGTATGTTCTTGGATCATTTATTTGGGAGAGGGAGAAGCTATACATTTCCATGAAGAGTGGGAGCACGGATGGTTATAATCTTGGGGGCTACACAACACTTTATTTGTATGATTGATATACCCATTGGCCATCCAGTGATCACCTTTCCACAACCAAATACACACACTGAATCCTAATAATGTATTAATACTTCAGTAAAGCTTAGTAAAACTAGCTGAGTGATGTAACGAGAAAACAGGACTAATCCATAATGCAAGAAAAGCTATCAAAACAGTCTATAATTCTGCAAAGTGGCTGGCAAAGTGGCTCCAAGGGGTGAAACCATCCAGGAAGCTCATTCTAGTGGGGAAATTTAACAATCTTGCATGCTTTTCTAACAAGGCAAATGAATGGCACGATGGCTTTCAAGGTGTCCATCTCCTGTCACTAACCAATAGCAGAGATCTTTTTCCCACCTCTAGCAAGCCCCAAGCTTCCAACCCTCCTCTTCCTGTCTGTTTTTGCTTCCATTATTCTTTGTTTGATAATTTCCTGACCATAATGCATTTGATCTGCATAGCTATCTACCAGCTCCATGGCTGAGAGATCATCTCCTTTCCTTTCCTTTTATTCCTGTCTTTGTAACCTCTCATCAGAAATGTAAATAAAGTTTTCTTTTCCTACATAAGCTGCTTTTAGATTTATTTTTCAGCATTTAAATTGCTAGCTTGTGAACGGGGGTGCATTCTGAGAAGCTGTGGCTCTCTCTTTTATGCTTTCCCTGCTGCTTTGTTGCTGCTTTTTTATTTACTTTAAACACTGCTAATTAGGAAAGGAATTAACCAAAGTTCTAGTACATATATTTAATCTCCAACAATTCTGAACCTCCCCTACGGCTCCAGTGAATGGAATGGCTAGTATGATTATGGGCTTTACTGAGGAATTCAGAAGTCAGTTGCTCTCTCCTTTTGCTCTAGCAGCTCATCCTATTTAATAATAATAATAATAATAATAATAATAATAATAATAATAATAATAATAATAATAATAATAATAATAATAATAATAATAATAATAATAATAATAATAATAATAATAATTCTGTTTTACTTTTCCTCCATTTTTGATACTAACCATTTTTTAAAACTAATCTGGGAGAGAGATACAAATGGTTCCCTTATGGCAGAGGTAGCTACCCTTGGTGCCCTATGTGTTCTTGGACTTCAATTAGCAGAAACCCAAGTAAGCACACCTGCTGAGCAGGGCTTCTGGGAGTTGAAGTCCAAGTACACCTGGAGCACCAAAGTTGGCCTTATGGTGCTACTCCACCCCAGGAGTGAACAAGTGCTTCTTGCTATCCCCCATTTTTTAATTTATTTTTATCATGTCAGAAGCACACAAAGGTGCTTTCTGGGTTGAAAGAGTTTTTGCTGGGGGATCTCCACTCAGGGGACATCCAAATGAGGCTCCTTTCATGTCCTCAAGATCTTTTCCCACCAAAGTGGTCCCTATTTATCTACTTGCAATTTCTATGCCCCATGGTTGCCCCAGAACCACACAAATGCCCCTTTTCACACACTTATCCAAAAGCATGCTTAATATATAAACCTTTGGTTTGAGCTTGTACGCATTATCTGTCCTTCCCCATCTGGAGGCTAATTCTGTAGAAAGCTCAGTGTTTACCAGAATTTGGAAATGTTATTTTATTTTATTTTTATTTATCTTTATTTTTATTACACTGGGCATGTTAAATGGCCTTAGGGGAGCTGTAGTCCAAAATAGCAGATTCTTCCAAACTCTGAATTCTATGTCTAGTTTGCAAAAAAAAGGACAGGCAAATTTAAAAGGGACAGTGAAGGACTTACCCTGAATTAAGTTGCTGTTCCCAGTGGGGTAGAGAGTGCTCTTAAACAGAGTAGACTTATCTAAATTCCATTAAGTAACTTTTCACCTTGTATGGTTTAAGCCGCTATCTCTCTGGTTGGTACAGAACCTTCTAAAATGTCAGTCATTATGGATGCAAGGAGAGGGGGAAGTTGTTGAACTTCTTTTTCTTTACTTTGTGAAAGGCAGCTATAAATCCGTCAGTATTTAATTGCTGCCGTTTGTATGCCAGCACCTTTTCTGCTTTGCTGTCACATCTTCCTTTTCTTTCTATTCTGCCAAAGATTTCCTTTTCCCAATAATTAAATTAAATTAGGTAAATTAAAGCCTAACTGAAGCTAATTTTGCATAATATCCCAAACCATTTGTGCAAGGCTTCTCTTTTTTCAAAAAAGATCTGCAAGCTATTTCTCTAGGCAGTAGGTTAGCTAATTATCTACCTCTCTAAGCAGCCTTTGAGCTATCATAGATCATATATTTAGGAAGAGGGGAAATTATTCCTTTCCAAAATGAGTGTCCATTACATTCCTAATATATTATAAACATTCTGCTTTCCCCCCGTAGGGAATAAATAATTCTTCTTCCTCGGAATATGTTTGATCATATAACATAATAAGCAGATTAAATATTATTATCTTCCAAATATCATCATGTAGGCAAATTATTTTTGAAACTTCAGGGATTTGCAAATTTGGTGGAAGTTTAGAACATCAGTATTTTAATGGTGAACTCAGTTTGCTGCTCTTTGAGAATGCACTTGCCTCTAAAGCAATCCTTGTTCCATTCCTTCCCAATTCCTGATCCTTTCTGAAGTAATGCCCAATTTATTTCATGGCTTCATAGATGTCATAAACTTTGCAGCATCTTTCAGGCATTCTGTTTTCAAAGTGCAAATACCTACAAGGCAGGAGATTTGCTCAGTAAAGAGCATACTGTGCAAAGCAGAAGAA
The DNA here is from genome assembly GCA_030440675.1 of Furcifer pardalis. Lineage (NCBI taxonomy): Eukaryota > Metazoa > Chordata > Lepidosauria > Squamata > Chamaeleonidae > Furcifer > Furcifer pardalis. Next base: position 59,490,222 of record CP126897.1, read on the forward strand.
GAGGAGGAGGAGGAGGAGGAGGAGAAGACCACCACCACCACCAAATTCACCAAAGCTGGATCAAAAAGATACATGAGGAGACATTAAGTAGAGTTTTTGGAAGAAGGAAAACCTTATTCAAGGTACAAGCATGGTCATTCCCTAAGCCAACACTTTATTCAATCAACAGATCTGACAGGGAGCTGGTAGATGTGAGGTGCAGCTGTTCAGGTTAATTTTGCTTGTTCAATTCAGTCCAAGCATCAAACATGGTTCTATGGATGAAAGGACTAAAAAAGAGCTGTAAGAATTCTTCATATTTTGTCAACACCCTAGGGAAGCCTATCAAGAAATTTCTGGCACCTGGAAGCCTCTTCACTTCCAGCACAAAAACCATTTTCTATACTGAGGTTTCTGCAATTTTCTCTGTGCAAAATGAATATAGAGTGGCACCTCATACAACAATTTAAATCCATTCCACAGGGCTCATTGCTATACGAAACAATTGCTATACGATGCATGCATTGTATAGCGATTATCCCTAGGGTTTTTCCCATTGAAAAATTGTTGTATGGATTTTTTCCATAGGGATTATCCCAATGGGAATTTTTTCCGTAGGGATTATCCCAATGGTTTTTCCCATTGGAAAATTGTTGTATGGATTTTTTCCATAGGGAAAATGTTTATCCCCCCCCAAAAAAAAAAAAACACAAACTAATTGATATGCGATTTTGTTGCTATACGGGGTGATTGTTGTATGAGGTTTCACTGCATTTTCCTATGTGAAGGAAACCATATATGCACACATAAACACATACAGAGCAGGCATAGACAGACTGGCTGACTGGTTAAAAAGATGCAAAGATGGAACCGTTGGAATTTTTTCATCTTTAAATGTCCAAGCAACAAAGCAGCAAATGTTGTACATTTGTGCAAATAAAGACATTCCAGCAACTACATTTTTTTCTCCAATTCTGGAAGACAGTATTATGCCATTTTGTAGGTGGAAGGGGGTTGCTTCAGATTCAGAAATGCAAGAAAAAAAGGGGGAGATTTATAAGCCAAGGTTAATATCAAAGTGGCTGACCAGAGGTCATGAGACTGTTGACCAATCAGGATTAAAGGTTGAAATATAATAGCAAGTTGCAGTGAGAGTTGGCACGTTGAATCAATAGGAATTGGTTGAATCAACTTTTTCATAAACTCCATTGGTACAATGGGCCTGTTCTAGCTGTGTCTTACTACTGGATTTCAACTAAAGACATCTAAACTGATAGTATAGTCATAACTATTTTTATTTATTTATTTATTTATTTATTTAAATTTGTTTATCGCCCTCCTCCGTGAAGGGACCCAGGGTGATTTCCAACAATCAGCATGATAACAATCTAAAACCAATTTAGAAATTAAAAGTTTTAAAAGAAGCTTAAAAACTTAGCATTAAAAACCAGGAATTATAGCTAGGTATTATAGCTAGGAGGCACTGGGTGTCAAACCATCCAGCCAGCTGGGGAAATTGATTGATCCATTCCCCAGACCTGACCTGCCAGCCAGGTTTTCAATCCTTTCCTGAAGGACAGGAGCTCCGTTTGCAGGCGTAGTTCTATTGCAGGGGTGGCCAACTGTAGATCTCCAGCTGTTCTTGGACTTCAATTCCCAGAAGCCCTGATCAGCAGGAGTGCTGACTTGGGCTTCTGGGAATTAAAGTCCAAGAACAGCTGGAGATCTACAGTTGGCCACCCCTGTTCTATTGGGAGGAGGTTCCACAGGGCTGGAGCAGATACAGAGAAGGTCCTCCTTCTAGTGCCAATGGCACAACCAGAGAGCCTCTCCGGTCCGCTCTGGTGGGACGGACAGATGTCCTTGGGACTATGCAGTCTCTTTAAGTATCCTGGTCCACTACCATGTAGGGCTTTAAAGGTAATAACCAGCACCTTGAATTGCACCCAGAGGCAAACTGGAAGCTAGTGCAGCTCCCTCAGCAGCGGTGAGGCAGAGGCATAACGCCCGCACCCCAAAACCACTCATGCAGCCGCGTTCTGGACCAGCTGTAGCCTCCGAATGGTCACCAAGGGCAGCCCCATGTAGAGCGCATTACAATAATCAAGTCTGGAGGTGACTAAGGCATGTGTGACCATGAGCAAGGAGTCCTGGTCTAGGAACGGCCGTAACTGGTGAATCACACGAAGTTGTGCAAAGGTCCTCCTGGCCACGACTGCCACCTGCTCTTTGAGTAGTAGTCACGAGTCCAGGAGGACCCCCAGATTACATACCGGGTCTGTTTGGGGCAAAGCTGCCCCATCCAGAACCAAAGATGGTAGTTCCCGAGATAACACAGGACCCCCTACCCACAGCCACTCACTCTTGCCAGGATTCAGTTGAAGCCCGTTGTCCCCCATCCAGACCCTGACAGCCTCCAGGCACTTGGAAAGGACTTCCACTGCATCGCTAGTGTTCCCACGGGCCGAGATATACAATTGGGGATACAATTTATGCCTGTTTTTCGTCCTGAAAGAGGTGAATTATTAGGAGATTGCCTGAAGGTAGGCCTGACTTTTGGAAGCCAGAAAGAGAACAAAACCAAAAAAAAAAAAAAAAGAAGAAGTATATTCTCATTGTCACATTTGACTTTTTTGCCACTTGCATGAAATGTCTCTATGCAAAATTAGTGTTTCTTCCCTTTGTAAAGAAAACCACATACACACAGACATAAACACAGCAGGCCCGGCTGATTTACCATATTTTTCGGACCATAAGACACACCTGACCATAAGAAGCACCCTCATCCCCCCCCCCCCACACACACACACACACTTTTGGGGAGAAAAAAGTGTGTCATATGGTCCAAAAAATATGGCACTTAAAAGGTTCAAAAAATATACTGGAGGCTGTGTTGGACTTCTGTGGTTTCCCCAACTGGTGAGTAAATGGTATGTGAAAGAAGAATTAGGCAATGGTAGACCCTTGATCTTCTTTAAAAGAAGATAGCATTTTATTAATGGAAGAAAAGGTATTAATGTGAAATGAGGTTACACCTCCTATTTGCAGAAGGATATTTTAAGTAATGTAACTTAATATGTTCATACAGCATATATATTTTTAAGCAGTTGTAAAGTACTTTGCAAGAATAGAAATTAAGCATAGATTACATATTAAATCAATTTTAAAAATCTCCGGTTTCTGAATGTGTGATATACAGCTTTTGTATCCATGATTCAAAACACCAGGAATTTCCTCAACACTGCTGTGCAATATAGTGCCCACATTGCCAGCAGGAAAAAAGATGGAAAGCTTTACAATACAAAGGCAAGCCTTTATGTTGATAACGTCTATGTTGTCAGTCATGATGGCTTACAAGATGCCCTCTTGCACATCTTCACAATTCACAAGGAGATACCAAGAAAGCTTTCCAGGAGATGATCATATGATCTGTACTATGGTTGGGGGGGGGGGAACCAAAAATAGATGGAATGTGTTTGCAGGCTCTCTGTACCAAAATACTTTGAAAGACTGTTTTTGACTCAATTAATTGGTGACACAAAGGTGTGAGGAAGTGCAACATATAGAAGGGGAGAAATGTGCACACCATTTAATCTCTCAGGTATCCTAATATTGCTGTCAATGCCACTAGTAATAGTGTTCAGCTTTGTTCATAGCAAAATACTCCTCCCTTGTAAATCTGTCTGCCAGCTTTTCATTGTTGTTGTTCAGTTGCATAGTCAAGTCAAGCTTTTCATATCAAATACTAAAACAATCATAATCCTTAACAGTTCTGGATTTAGTTAGGCTGGGTCTGATATTAAGCTGCATTTCACACATAAAAAAGAGAGATCAGATAAAAAGCTAAAACTGGTTAAGATGCTGAGCTTGACAACCAGAAGTTCCACAGTTCAAGAAAATAGATAAGGGCTCTTTCAAATACCACGTGACCTAAAATAGGCCACTTTTTGACACACACACACACGTGACTTTCCGTGACCTTTGACCCCCCACCCCCCAAATCATGTGGTTTAAAGATAGATCTATGGCCAGCTGGATGCGAAAAACAATGATAATTTTGGAGTCACGTGACTTCACACCAAACCCCTTCCCCCCGGTGAATTTCCGTGACTTTTGGTCGACCCCTTCCCCCCTTAACATAGTCACGTGGTATTTTAATGACCCTTAAATAGGTACCACTGCAGTGGGAAAGGTAACAACGTTCTGTGTGCTCCATGCCTGCCACATGACCACTGAAACATTTGAAGATGCAGACAGTGCTGGCTCTTTGTCTGTAAACAGAGCTGAGCACCGCTCCCTAACGTCAGACATGACTGGCTTTTGAGCAAGGAGACCTTGATCATGATCTAAGTCATTTTTCCTAGCATCAGATACCAGTATATTATATGCTGGTATTAACTCTCTGGTCATCTTTTTGTATGTTATATTAAAAACTTCCACAGATGCCTTCCAGGTTTTTGTACTACAACTCCCAGAATTACTAACCTTTGGGCTCATTGCTTGGGGCTGCTTAGAGCTGATGTCTGTAAAAGGATTCTTTCTACTAAATGATTGGCATACAAACTTATTTGGGGATTTATTGCTTATGATGAGACAATATAGGTTATACCCAGTGATGGGTTGTTACCAGTTCGGACCGGTTTGCCCGAACCGGTAGCACCCATCAGGAGGGGGTCGCCGTGGTGGTGATAAACCCCCAGGCGACCGGTTCGGTCACCTCTCCACCCCCACCCCCCGGAAGTGTATGCATCAACCTCCATTTGATGCATGTGCAGTTCTAATTTTTAGTGTGCATGCTTCAAATAGAGGTTTGATGCATACACACAAAAAAAATAGAACTGTACATGTGTCAAATGGAGGTTTGATGCATGCGCAGTTCCGGGCAGCCATTTTATTTTATTTTATTATTATTATTATTGGCTCAGCCCACAACATCATGACATCATGACGTCATGATGTTGGCTCCGCCCATGGTGTCATGATGTCATGATGTCAGCTCCGCCCATGACGTAATGACATCACGGTGGGGTAGTGAAAAAAGTGACAGCCCACCACTGGCTACACCACATTATCTTGCAGCTCCCACTCTATCCTTGCTTGGTCTGTGTGCTTTGCATCTCTCACATCACAAAGCAGGATGAGTTTGCATGCACATTGCTGTCTGTCCTGTACAGGTATTCTCTCCCCACCATGACACATACACAAAACGGTGCCGGTGGCACATCTCTACTTTCTCTATGCAACTGTTAATCAGACAAGTGAGAACCCACACAGGGATCCATTATTGTTATACACCTTTCATATAAAAGACAAGCCCAGAAGGATTTAGGGTTTCCAAGGCTATTCTACTTGTCAATTCTTTTCAAGGCTTCTATGAGCAGTTGGTGGCTGGTTCAGTTCCTTCATGGACAGTTCAGTTCAATCTTATGATTCTATGGCTACAATCCTGTTATGCAATTATGGAAATGGTGTAACTTTGAGATACTAATTGCCACAAGTTGAGGAATCTCCATTGACATTGTTTGTTGCGTGGGAAGTCATACAACCCAGTGTGTAACAGATACTCTATATACTCAAGTATAAGTCTAGTTTTTTATCCCCTAAAATGAGGTCCAAAAAGTGGACTCAACTTATACTCGGGTCAACGACCCCAAGGGTCCCAAAACTACGGTGGTTCAAATTCAAACATATAGTTTTAAAAACCCACTAGCACTGCTGTAAAAACTCAAAAGCATACCCACACAAATGTCTAGGTTAATTAATTTTACCATACTTTCATGTATTTTAATTATTAAAACTCACTAGCAGCTGCTATATTTTCCACCCCTGACATACTCGGGTCTATCTATTTTCTCCATCTTAGAGGTCTAAATTAGGTCCCTCGGCTTATATTCGGGATGCCTTATAGCCAAGTATATACGGTACTAACTGTGCACATTTCTTGCCTGATAGAATTCACTTCTCAAAATTATGACATTTGTGTGACTGGATAACAGGATTTCAGTCATCAAGTCAGAGATGTTGTCTTATGCTCCATGATGTTGCAATATGCCATAGCTAATGTGTGACATGATTTTCCCACACGGCAAACTTTTTACAACAGCCCCGGGTAAATGAAGTGTATCATCTCATATTACTGGCGGTGGTTCTGGTGATCTTGAATTCCTAAGGCATCATACTCAGTGATGGGATGGTACAGGTTCGCACCAGTCCGCCAGAACCGGTAGCAACTTTCCCCAGTGCCCCAGAGAACCGGTAGCGGCTTTTGGAGGGAACCACCTCGGGGGCTTACCTTTTTGCTGGTTCCCCCACTGTGCATGCACTCCAAGCACTTGGTGTGCATGTGTGTCTACAGCACTTGGCATGCTTGTTGCTGTCTTCCCAAGTGGGGAGGAGGAAGAGAAGCTGTTAGCCTGAAGCTCCTATAGCCTTCTCCCCAGGATAAGTGACTCACCTTTGGGTGTGGTCTGTGGGTGTGTATTTTAATGTGTATTTAATGTGTATTTATTTTTAATGTGTATTTTTATGTGTTTTATGTGTATTTAATGTGTATTTTATGTGTTTTTGTCTATTTAATGTGCATTTAATGTGTATTTATTTTAATATGTATTTTTATGTGTTTTATGTGTATTTAATTTGTATTTTATGTTTTTATGTCTATTTAATGTGTATTTATTTTAATGTGTATTATATTTCCTTTACGTGTACTTTTATGTATTTTATGTCTATGTAATTTGTATTTTTATGTGTACAAGGCCAACTTTGGCCCCACCCACCAGGTCACATGGTCCCACCCATGACATTGGCTCCAACCACAACATTGGCTCCACCCAAAAATTAGGCTCCACCCACGGTGTGGTAGTAAAATTATTGACATCCCACCACTAATCATACTATATTCAGGATCTTATCAGAAACAAGACTTAAACTGGAACCCTTTCTTGTCACATCTTTAATCAGTATATTACATCAGCTCTTCAGACACTGTGCTTTGGACATGTACATAAGGAACTAGGTAAAGGTCGCTCTTGCTCAAAAATCAGTCATATCCGACTCTAGGGTTCAGTGCTTATCAATGTTTATGGCCAAAGAGCCAGCGCTGTCTGCATTTGTGGATGTTTCTGTGGACATGTGGCTGGCATGCATAGACACCAGAGTGCATGGAATGCTGTTTAACTCCCCACCAACTTCTTGCTTTTGAACTGTTAGCTTTGCAGGAGACATAAGGAGCTACAATCAGTTTTATTCATGGTTTGAGTAAATCTACTGAAATCAGTTAGACAAGTGAACTATGACTGATTTTTTTAACTAGTAACCATGTTTGTCTCTGTTTCAAACATATCAGAGAGTAAAGAAAACCAAAACCAAAAAACATTGTGGCAATAGATGCTGAAGGTTTTTATTTATTTATTTATTAGTTCAAATTTATATTGCCGCCCACTCGCCGTGGCGACTCAGGTGGGCTTACAAATAATACATTACATTATAATACAATATGTTGCTGTGGGCACAGGGGAGGGGCAGCAAAGTCCTCAACCTGCCCTGGCTTCTTCCTCCCCTGGCAGTTGGTGTAGGCACAGGGGGAGGGGCGGTGAAGTCCTCATCCTGCCCTGCCTTCTTCCTCCCCTGGCAGTTGATGTAGGCACAAGGGGAGGGGCGGCGAGGTCCTCAACCTGCCCTGGCTTCTTCCTCCCCTGGCAGTTGGTGTAGGCCCAGGGGGAGGGGCGGCGAGGTCCTCAACCTGCCCTGGCTTCTTCCTCCCCTGGCAGTTGGTGTAGGCACAGGGGGAGGGGCGGCGAGGTCCTCAACCTGCCCTGGCTTCTTCCTCCCCTGGCAGTTGGTGTAGGCGCAGGGGGAGGGGCGGCGAGGTCCTCAACCTGCCATGGCTTCTTCCTCCCCTGGCAGTTGGTGTAGGCACAGGGGGAGGGGCGGCGAGGTCCTCATCCTGCCCTGGCTTCTTCCTCCCCTGGCAGTTGGTGTAGGCACAGGGGGAGGGGTGGCGAGGTCCTCAACCTGCCCTGGCTTCTTCCTCCCCTGGCAGTTGGTGCAGGCACAGGGGGAGGGGCGGCGAGGTCCTCATCCTGCCCTGGCTTCTTCCTCCCCTGGCAGTTGGTGTAGGCACAGGGGGAGGAGCGGCGAGGTCCTCAACCTGCCCTGGCTTCTTCCTCCCCTGGCAGTTGGTGCAGGCACAGGGGGAGGGGCGGCGAGGTCCTCATCCTGCCCTGGCTTCTTCCTCCTCTGGCAGTTGGTGTAGGCACAGGGGGAGGGGTGGTTAAACTCATTAGCAAATGTTTAATTCCAGGTGTTTGTCTTGTATCCTCCCACTATTTGCAATTTAACAGGGTGAAACTTTACAACTAATCCAAATAACAACCAGAGATCATCTGCTATTGCCAGTTGTAAAAAGCCTATTGATTTGTATACTTATCTGTTATGCTAACCAATCACTCTGTGCTTCTGCACAAGATTTGTATAAATTGATGCCATGAAGTCACACTCTTATGTCTGATGAAGTGGTCTTGATCCATGAAAGCCAAAATTTAAATACAGCAGTTAGTCTTTACAGTGCCACAACATCGGCGGCAGCGGCGACGGCAGTATTACTCTCTGATATGACTGATTTTGATACATTGCTTTCACAGAGTTTGTTTTTACATTTGAATCTGAAGCATTCAACAAATGTATAAATAACCCAGAATCCTCTTTGTTTTTAAACTAGCCAAATGATCCATACATTACGGAAGTAAATTACCACTAGTTAACAACTCATTGCTTTTATTTTTAGCAGAATGTCAAAACTAGTTCATGACATGAAATACAAACAACTCTTTGACTAGTGGCAATCAGCCACTACAGTTTACACCATTGTACTTGGTACCAGCATAAATAACAAATAAGAATCTAGGGTAGGACAGTTTGACTATTGTAGGATGCAGGGACTGGCTGAAATTCTATTGAGTGTATATTCAGGGTCAAGCTCAGGTTGTATCACTATGTAATTTGCCAAATCACTCTGGGAAGAATCTATTTGTAACAGAAAATAGTGGAAGGGTTAAATGAATCTTCTATATTATTGTAGACATCCCATTGCTACTTCATTTTTTCTCTCTTAGGAAGGTCTTAAAGGTTAAACTATTGATAAGATATTTTTGCCACATTTAGAATCAAAGAAATATTTTAATTTCCCTGGAGGATGTGCTACAATATCTTCAGTAAATCATCGCCTTGACTAACTCTGTCTGGTATATCATCTATCCAGATGACTTAGACAAACAACCAAAGAGAACTCCAAGGCTGCAGGTAACATACATAGTTTTAATCTTCAAGGCTGATGTTCTGAACAAGAAATTGCCTGTAAAGTACAGAATTATAAAAGTAATTGCTTTTAAATCCAACCCAATAGGCATATTTTTAATACCAAAAATATGCAAAGTGGATTCTTGGTATTTTTCCCTTTAATAGTCATTATTTTTCTGGTAGATATAATATCACTAATATGTGTGCATGCGTGCGTAAGTGCACAATCACATTTCTGATACTAAGGAATGATTTATTGTGCAGATCATATTATGAATGGTTGTTTTCTCTTCTCTTTTCCTTTCATATCAATACAAGTCATATTTTTGTTCATCAGGTTCAACATAGCTTGCATAAGTAGTTTATCCAAGCTATAAGTAGTTTATGCATCTCTTTTCCCCAAATCCTTACCCAGTGTTTACTTTCATACTATCATTTGCATGCTTGAAGCTCACTGGAAGAAAGGGGGAGAGATATAAAAAATAAAACACTTCAGTAGAGGGTCTATTCCAGAGAGCTCTCCAACATTTTCTTGACTCAATTGGCCTGAATAATTTTTAACCCTCATTTACTTCTTCTTTTTTTCTTTTTGGAGAATAAAAACAGTACTTTACAGTGTTCTGTTTCTTTCCCTGAGAGCTAAGGAGTAAGAAGAAATACATCAATAATTAAATATTTCACATTTCAGGATTTAAAAAAACAAGTTGGAGAGAAGGTCCATCAACAAAACAATGAAATTGAGGGAGAAAAAAACCTCTAAAATAAAAGACAAGGAATGAGGAGAGAGTTAGGAAAATGCTTGATATCGTTACACACCTGTAGCTTGATAAAGGCAGATTAAAAACATTATGTTGAATTAGAGCTTTGAGTGACAGAAGGAAATTGGAATGTGAGGTGAACGGAAGATCTCAGAGAATAGGGAAACTTCAGGAGACTGGATTCTGAAAAAGAAAATTATCAAGCAAAAAGAAAACTGTTTAGAAATATAAAATAGAGTAATTAATCCAATCATACTTGCAAAATATGTTGTTCCAAAAAAATTGTACAATTCATTCTCATTCCACTAAATTTGTCCTTCATGAAGTATATGCATGAAGAAACTGAGAAATAGGGATCATAGGATATATAATTCATCTAAAGTTCAGTTTGCAACAGGTAAGATCTATAAAGAATTCTTAACTTACAGCTATTTGCTTCCAAACAGTGTGCTGTATTACTGCACAACAGAATTTCAGCATTTCACTGTATTTCTGTATCATTCAGAAAGCAAATTTAAATGTGTAGTTCAAGATGCAAACTTTAAATGTGCAAAATTTTCATTTGCAGATTTTGAGAATAACAGCATAATTGTCTGTACGTCTACTCAGATATCCAGCTGAGTTCAAGGTAGTTTATTTTCAGGTTAAGCAGGGGTTTCTGTAGCGGTTTTAGTTCTTACATGGAGTTCTTACATTTAGTTCTTACATTTAATTCTTACATGCTAGCACAACCTTCCTCCTTTCTCATCCGGGCCTGGGACTGGCTGAATTATGAGATTCACAATTTTAACCACATTACCAATGAGGAGGTGCTTTGAATGAGTGGCTCGTGCAAATTACATAACATCATTGCACGAAGAAGACTCCAAATGGCAGGCCATAACTTCTGTACGGAGAAAAATAGGATCCCTAAGATAGCAATAGGTTGGGTTCCTTCTAATGACAAACAAAAATGAGGATGCCCTTGAAACATGGCAAAGAACTTTCATGGCAGACTTAAAGATCCAGAAAATTACATGGGAGGATGCCGAATAACTCACTCTAGACCAAAACCATTGGAGATCTCTTGATGCCCAATATACTACATTGCATGGAAGGATCTAAGTCTAAGTAAGTAAACAGATGTAGCATTATGGCTGAAATATCTATTGAATAAATATGTTCCGCCTCTATTTCACAATTGCCAGCCAATAGAAGATGTATGGCAATATATGAGAGACTACAATATTTCATATCCCACCCTTTGTATTGGATCCAGATTTAATCATGTTTAGAATAGACCCATAGAAATCAAGTAAGGCCGTTGTGGATTATTCATTTACCCTTGCACTGATTGATACCTAGAGAACATGTAAATAGCCCTGACCATTGTTTTGTGTTTGGGTGAGAAGTGGTTAACCAATGAAAAATGAAGTCAAGTTCTGTGATTTTTATAAAAAATAAATAATTTAATTTAATTTTAATTTCTAATTTGTATAGCTGCCCAACTCAAAATGACTCAGGGCAGCTCATAATACAAAAAATACAAAAACCCAATTTAAAGTGGGTGGCTTGGTGACTCTTTGTGAATAGTAGTGAGCACAAGACGGTATCCTGTTATTGCACCTAAGTTCCCAGAAGTCTAAGTCAATTCCCCAAAGCATTGGTTAGCCAATATACTAACTTAGGCTTCTGGGAATTGAAGTCCCCCCCCCCCAATGGGATATGGGCCCCATGTTGGGAACCACTGCTGTAAACTGCTGGCATTGGTGTTGTCAACAGTCAGACTGACCTTTGTTATGTAAAGTTTGACATCCTTTTTCCTTCTGGCAATGATAGCACATTTTAAGGGTCATTAACTCATATCCTCACTACAGTTTATAAGTGACTTGATGGCACATAAATCAATTGTATAGTGGTGGAATGGCTCAAACACCCATCTGTCAATTGGAGAATATGATACAACATATGCACAATAGCAAAACTAAACAGCAAGACCATCCCTAACCACAAAGCTTTAAAAAAACCCAGTAATTTCACAACCTAGTATTTGCCTCTGTATTCCTTTCCAAAATATTGTATTTTCCAAACATTTTAAATATCTTTTAAATCCAATATCCAATATCAATTTGTTGTTGGTTATCTATTTAAGTACCAATCAACTGAACTTCAAAATCTTCTGTCTTTTGCTTCTGCTTCCATCTCTGGCCGAACAACTTTACCATCGGGTCATCCCATCATTTTGGGGGTCTGCCTAATGATCTTTTGTGGTCCTTTGGAATCCAATCTGTTACCTGACAGGTCCATCTGTTATTCTTTAGGCAGGTGATATGACCTGCCCTTCTTTTTGCCACATATAGTTCATTGACCACCTCACATAGTCCAGTTTGTTGGCATAATTCCTTATTTACTTTCCTGCTGCAAAGTCCTACTCTACTACCTCAAAGTTGAGATGGAAATGGACCTCGAAGGCTATGCTCTGATCGATTCTACCTTGCTGGACTGGCTTCAAGTATAACAATAATTTCATGTCAGCAATTATTCTGGGTTGAAAGGATTTTTGTGGAAGAAACACTGCTCATGGAATGCCCAAATGAAGCTCCTTTCATGTCCCCAAGAGATGGGACAGAGACGGGTGCTCATTCCATCATGCAGTACCTGGGTCTCGAACTGCTGACTTACCAGCCTTCCAGCTAACAAGGCAAGCTTCTTATCCACTGAGCCACTGCAGTTCCCTTCCAGTAGACCCTGGGGTATTTGATCCCCAGGGTCAGGCTGGCTAAATGTAGAGATATGAAGGCAACCTGAATGACACTACTACAAGATCTTCTTGTTAAAATAACCGAATGTGAAATACTACCCGAATGATTTCTGAAATAGGACAAATGGACTGCATGGACTATGAGAAATCTTTTTAATATCAGCATTTTTAAAATCTTTTTGCATCTGCATTTTTATAACCAGACACAGAATCCCTTTGCAAGCATAAATCCCAAACAGGCTGGCCAAACAGTAGCTAAGAAGTTAAAAAGTTAGATGAGAGTCAGCTATGGGTAATTGATTCCTGGTTGACAAGTTCAAAAGTTCTGATTGCCACATACATGGGGCTGATTTCCCCTTTGAAAACATATTTCAGGAAACTGGTCTCACAAATCTTGAGAGAATATTTACTGAAAGTATTTTGGACTAGGATGAAGCATAACTGGTTGACTTCATGCTGCATGTTTTTATAAAGCTATGCCGAAATATTTTGAATATGCCTTACATTATTGTATGCTAATTCTATGAAGATGAATGCTAAAATTCCACCCTTTCTGAAACACTTTCACATTCTTTAAAGCAAACCCTTTTTTTACTCCTTCCATAAGAACTGTGAATTAGAGAGATCTTCAATTCTTCCACCCACCCATTCGATTTATTTTTTCATCCAACTAGCACATCAATACCATACATACTCAGTATTGAAAGAAATACTATATCTCCCATTTGAAAAGCCTTTTTGAGTACTAATATTGCAGCCCCTTACAGCCTGGATTCTTTCCAATGAAAGAAAAGCCAGTGGGTCAAACAATTCTTTTTCAAGATAAGTTTGATCTTTTCAATTTATGTAAGCCAGTGATGGCACTCCAGGTGTTCTTAGACTTCAATTACCAGAAGCTCAAGTCATCAATCCTGCAGATCAGGGTTTCTGGGAAATGAAGTTCAAGGACAGCTGGAGTGCCAAGGTTCATCATCACTGATTTAAGCTATTTTACATCTGGAATAGTTTGGGGCAACCTATTTGTGAATGTGGGGGAGCATTTTCACATTTTAAAAAATCATAATTTGAAATCACTTTGTCCAAACTTCCCCAAATAGAGCAAGATCAGACTATACCAAATTTGGTGACCACTGGAATTTAAAATTTTTAAAAATTTTGTTTTGGCTCACCTCGTTTTTAGAATATGGAATGTTGATTTGCTCTGCCACATAAGAATATTGTTGCATCATTGTGGAACAATTGTGCACTCCCCACTGTCCCAAATTCATTTTTACAATGTCTGGAGTGATGCTACAAAAAATTGTGTTACCAAGTGTCATGAATCAGCTGGCCCCCTCTGCTCTGGAAACCTCCTTAACCAAAGCCCCCAGAGGGCGGGCTGGTCAGCAATAAAGCTTTACAGGCCTTAGCTGCTTTTTCTTGCACAAGGAGGTTTAAACAGGTAGCGCGTTCAGAGGCTTTGTGTGTGAATGCAATGCTTCTCTTACCCTTTTAGTTCAATGAAGACACGTTGCTCAAGCAAGCAAAGGTTTATTGATCAGGCATATTGATCAGGTTCATAAAGCATAAAAGTCAGTAGCATAAGTCAGTCCAATAAACAGTCCACAGGTAATCTTTAGGTAACCATTTTGAAAAGAACAGAGAAAGAATAATCCCACAAGCCAAACTGGGGTCTTAGTCCATTGAGAAACAAAAACGAACTAACTAACTGTTCTCCAACATGGAGAATTCCAGGTCAGGTGGTTTAACTTTAGCCAATCAGGTAACAGAGAATAACTTTCTCAAAACAATGGATTGTTTACATCCATGTAGAGTCAGTGTTCTAGTGTGTAGTCAAAACATGAAGCTAGAGATAAGAAATACTGGAAAACAGGCAGTCTTGTGACACGTAGGCAGTGGGACAGAGATGGGAAAGGATTTCTTATGAGGCCTAGCTAAGAAATTGCAATTTCAAGCCTTGGGAAGCATGAGAAAATATGTTGTTTCCTGACAGCCCCCCCCCCCCGCTTTTGGAAAGGTAAACTAAAGTTTGACTTTACCAAAATACACTGTTTTCTAATGCTGAGCAAGTGACTGAGCAAATAAGCTATCCTTTGTATATGTAGGATATCAAGCTTTAAAGCTTCTTCCAGTTTTAGGTTACTGGAGGTACATGTTAAATACAGTTACATTCTGCATTGCAAGCATACTAGTTCAGGTATAAAACCTAGCTGAAACAAAAGACTTGGGCATTTTTTGGGTACCAAAGGGTCCCCCCCCCCTTCCAAAACACATTGTGCCCAAACAGAACAACTTTTAAATCAGAAAACAGTTCAGTAACACCACACATATCACAGGAGCTTCTTTTATGAGCCTCTGGAAAAAACAAAGAGATGTTTAACAAGAAACAATGACAATTCCCCCCTTCTTCTCCTTTGTTGTTGCACCTGCAAACAGCTAAATAGCCAGTTGAACAAAAGTCCACACAGAGTCCCGTTATCAGCTCTTCTTTCAGATGACAGGAACATGAGCATCTCCTTCTCTAGTGAAGACAAATTAAGCGAACAAACTTTAAGGTATTAAGCAAAGTCCAAGGTAAACAACCACATTACCCTCACCCCTGTGACTATTATGTGAGGCTTGGAAACAAAACAGGCAACAGAATTCTGATAGCTTCACCAGCTTTTCAACTCAAGAAAGCACAGCAATGCAATCTCTGTCCTTGTACGTCAGGAACTGGATATGGCATCTGTCTTCTGTATTGCTGACACCACTGGTTGGGACTTCCCCCCAACTATCACCACTATCCCCAATGACTCAGCTCTTGGCACTCCCACCTTGGCTTCCAAAAGGCAGTAATTCTTTGGGAAACACTGCATCTGGCATGCAGCTCCCACCTCTCACTAGCTGACCAAAACAGCTCAGTGTAACAGCCTGTAGATAACACGTTTCAGAGTGGCAGTTCTGGCCCACACACTCTAGCAAAACTTTCTTCCTTGGACACGTGGAGGAGTCCGACGTTGGAGCTCTTCCACCCTTAAGTTGGTATTTCAAACAAAATGAGGCAATTTGCAACACCTCCAGGTCTTCAAAGACCAAAACAGCACATGTAATCAGCAATTGGGACTTCACTGTAGGAAAACAATCTTCCTCCTCCTGGCTTTGAGGGAAAAAACTTCACAGAACTGCTTGACTGTGTGAAAATAGGCACTCTGGTGTGGAGTTTGACTCCAATTCAACACAAAAAAGAGTCTTATTTTGGGCTTGGGGCTTTCAGGCACTTTGGCTGGGCTCCTGGGGGAGTCTCAAAAGTCATCTGGACAAGCTTCACCCCCCATGGGCCTTTCTGCTCCCGCCTCCATCTGGCTAAACATCATTTGGGCACCTTCTCCAAGATCCCATCTGGATAGCAATCTGTCTTGGGGTGCTAGCTGTGGTGAGGGGGTACTTTCATCTGCCACTGGCTTACCTTCCATCCTGTAGGACCAGAACACGTATCCTTCCCTCTGGACTGGAAGCACTGGAAACGGCCCTTGGCCAACGGCCCTCAGTTTGGGAGTTTGAGAATCCTCCAATTCAGGACTCAAATCAACAATTTGAGAAGCAACAGCTGTGTTATCCTCCCTCTCAGGACACAGCCAAAACAGGCTTGAAAAAATGTAAACAAAGCTTACTTCTTCTTGCCGGGCTCTTGCAGGGCAGAGATTTAGCATGCACACACACACAAAAACTACTTCAGGAGGCGCGATGTGCCACCGCCGCCAACATGTTACAAAAACAACTGCAGGAGCGAAGAAATATCCCACCGCAACACTGTGTCACGTACCAGCCGGCCCCCTCTGCTCTGGAAACCTCCTTAACCAAAGCCCCCAGAGGGCGGGCTGGTCAGCAATAAAGCTTTACAGGCCTTAGCTGCTTTTTCTTGCACAAGGAGGTTTAAACAGGTAGCGCGTTCAGAGGCTTTGTGTGTGAATGCAATGCTTCTCTTACCCTTTTAGTCCAATGAAGACACGTTGCTCAAGCAAGCAAAGGTTTATTGATCAGACATATTGATCAGGTTCATAAAGCATAAAAGTCAGTAGCATAAGTCAGTCCAATAAACAGTCCACAGGTAATCTTTAGGTAACCATTTTGAAAAGAACAGAGAAAGAATAATCCCACAAGCCAACTGGGGTCTTAGTCCATTGAGAAACAAAAATGAACTAACTAACTGTTCTCCAACATGGAGAATTCCTGGTCAGGTGGTTTAACTTTAGCCAACCAGGTAACAGAGAATAACTTTCTCAAAACAATGGATTGTTTACATCCATGTAGAGTCAGTGTTCTGGCATGTAGTCAAAACATGAAGCTAGAGATAAGAAATACTGGAAAACAGGCAGTCTTGTGACACGTAGGCAGTGGGACAGAGATGGGAAAGGATTTCTTATGAGGCCTAGCTAAGAAATTGCAATTTCAAGCCTTGGGAAGCATGAGAAAATGTGTCATTTCCTGACACCAAGCACCACAGCAAAACAATAGGCATGCAAGGGAGATACTTCAAGAAAGGTCAAAGAAGTACACACAGGAAACAAGCCACAGAACAGAACTTGGATGGAGAAGTAAAGACTGTGAGGACCAGAGAGGAATATGCAGCAAGCAAGCTGGAGACAGATGAAGCAGAGAAAGAGAAGGAAGCAGAAGTCAGAAGAGCATACAAGCTAGATCCAAAATTCTCAATCTTTTTAAGCCAGGGGCTGGGTCACGCTCCCTCAGACAGCATTGGGGGCCGGATGGCCATTTTGCCCTTCCTCCACCGCATGGTACTTCCTGGTGTGGCAGAGGTGGTGGGGGCCCCACATGAAATGGCACCATTGGCCGCATCGGGCCCATGGGCCACAGGTTGAGAATCCCTGAGCTAGAGGTTTGGTGGAGAGGACAGAAGGCTTTTGTTTGCCTGTGGTGGAACACCCAGCAAACAAACAGTGAAGAAGAGGTGTAAAGCAAGAAGTTTTTAAAAAAGATGACTGAGGAATTAGTTATAAAACTTTCCATGGAAGAAACTTCTCTTTTAACATACAGCCTACTAGGTAGACAGGGCTTTACTAAACAAGGACTTTCCAAATCTCATCAGGGAACCAATTAGGTTGTTGTAATTGTGAGGTTGTATGAGCGGAAAGCTCTTCTTCTTCAAATAAAAAACAAACAAACTGTATCCAGTCAATTTTCAGCTCTAAAAAGTTAAAAATTTCTTAGTCTTCCTGAGAAATAAATTTGGTGTAAACCACAGTTACTTAAAGCTTGGCCCACTGAATTCATTGGAACAAAACCCGCTAAGGCATCAATAATTATGTCTCCTTAAATGCAATGTGAATCAGAGATTTAGTCTTTCTCAGAATTATTGGAAAACTGAAACTAATCCTATCAAGTACCCTCCTTTAAAAAAAAAAATCAGGAGGGCAAATATTTTGGGGGAGGATGAAGACATTTGTTATATCATCTTCTGTGAATCAATACCATTAGCTGGAACTAAAGACAGATAACAGGCACTGCGGAAAGACCAGCTGCGTTTATAAATCAATAAGTTACCTCTGACATTTACAAACAACTTCGAGAAGTAAGACACTATTTTAAAACTCTTTTAATATCATATTGGGAGGATGATCTGTCCTCTGTAATGTCTCTTTACCTCTCTTGTGAACTTATACAATTTAACAGGCTATTTCAGCTTGATTTTTCAAGAAATAAACAAGAGAAATGACCCTCTTAATCTCCCAGCACACATTCTGCTCATATTCATACTATTGACCATCCTCCCTACTCTTTATTCCCAGCAACTTGTTTCTTCACAACAAGAACACAAAATGGCTCTTTTTAATTGACAAATTGGCTGTCTACGGAGACTGTAGCTACAGGCTAAAAGTATTACGAGAAAGAAGATGTAGGTACATATATTTCAGCACTGGGGAGTTGACAGCTCAGAAGCAAGGAAAGTGGACATTTAAGCAAGAAGTAGAAAATCTACTGCAGCGGTACAAGCAAAAGATAATCAGTTTGGCAGCCTTTCTCTAAACTAATAAAAAGGTACAATCCTGGTGGAAGTAATAACAATGATGAAGAAGAGGAAGAAATATAATAATCAATGGGCTATTATAATTGCTGCTATTAAGCTATTAAGAATCACGAATGGTGTTAACATTCCCTTATAAAATGTTCCAGAACAGCTAAATATGTTCGCATTTTTATTTTTATTTTAGTTTTAAGAAAACCAATTATAGAGCCTGCAACAGGTCCAGAATAAAAAGTTTCATCTCTGGAGTGTGCAAGATACTGACCTTTGAAAAATTAGCACTTCATGGTGATACAATTCTAATTTGACAATCAAATGAGTCAGGTGTACAAGGAATAATTTGCCCTTCCATTTCAGTTAAGGGAAACACATTAGTGTAATTCCATTCGTTCACTGTCTAGCCTGGAGTACACAGAAAGAGCCTCCTCAAAGATTGTGGTATTTTTGAACCACAATCAGGCGTACCCTGGTAATGGCAACGGCTGATCTTTCTCACAATGGGTCAGGCAAAAGGAACTGCAGAATAAACTCACCAAAAGGAACTGCAGAATGAACTCACCAGAAGAAGAAGAAGAAGAAGAAGAAGAAGAAGAAGAAGAAGAAGAAGAAGAAGAAGAAGAAGAAGAAGAAGAAGAAGAAGAAGAAGAAGAAGAAGAAGAAGAAGCCGCCGCCGCCGCCGCCGCCGCCGCCGCCGCCTGTCTAGCCCTAAAGCAGACCTAATCTTCTGTCTAAACACTAGGTTATAGAGAAGGGTAGCAGAAAAATAGATAAATACAAAAGAAAAAAAGTAAGATAAAACTAGACAGCATCTCTAATACAAATCCAGCACTGGGTACAAAAACTGATGATGCCAAAAAACTGGATTAGATTGCTCAGACAATTGTTATCTCTTCTTGGCCACAAAAGATCCCATTTCAGTCCCTTCAGCTCTAGACAGGGCCAGGAAAGATTCCATTTTGAAACTATGGAGAACTGCTGCCAACTTGTCTAGGCAAGAATGAGCTGAATGGATCAATTTTCTGACTCAACATATGGCAGCCTCCAACATTATCTCATTTGGTCTTACATTTGCTTAATAAGGATGGGTTACATTTTAACAAAGCTTTGTTACACTTGGCACCCTCTAATATTGTATTTTGTTTCCCAGGGATTCTATTTCTGAACATGTGAAAGATTTCTCTAATGAGAGATGTACATTTTTCTCCTACTTATTAGTTTATATTTAAATGATATTATTTAGTGTTTTTTTAATGTGATAATGGATTAGGGTTTTCAGTCTTATATCTGATTTTCTTAAATGACAGTGAATTTTGAGAGACTGATTTTCACTACCCAAAGATTAACAGATTAATTAAAATTAAGCAGGAAAATACCCTATGAGTGTCTTTCAGACACGAAAGAAGAAGTTGAAGCATGTCCAAAGCTTTCGTAGCAGTAATGAATGATGCATACTGATTGTTTTAGATTTGCAATAAATCCAGATTAAGTAAGGTCTCATCACTTACTAATAGATTTGGAAATACATGCTGTCACTTGGAGGCACATGTAAAGTCAAATGTGGTAATTTACTTATATGAGGATTAGAGATGGGATTTTTCTGGACTACAAATCTGGAAATTCTACTTGACACCTAAATGTATCTCACCTGGGGAAAGGGCCTATAGTGGACAACTCTGAGACCTTGCTTTGCACAGGTTTCAGATCAAATAAAACTTCTCCTAGCTAGTGCCAAGGCAGGGGCAGAAAGCTTGCACGGAGCTAGGCCTTCATGAATCTTAAAGCCATCCAATTTAGGCCCTTCTCCCAGGTGAGACACATTTAGGTATCAACGAGATGTCTATCAGATAGAACTCCCCAAATCCCTTCTCAAATCAGGATGGCAGTGTTGTTACATGACGGATGCTTTGACTACTCACTACATTGAAGTGCCAAAGATTGTACTTGTTTGTATTGCAGCACCTTTCTATCTCACTGTCTACACACTTCTATAACTGCACATACACACAAAGAGGAGTGTGTGTGTGTGTGTGTGTGTGTGTGTGTGTGTGTGTGTGTGTGTGTGTGTGTGTGTGTGTGTGTGTGTGTGCGCGCGCGCGCGCGCGCGCGCCAATAATGTATACACATTTTAAGAGATGTTATCTATGTCTTACTTTTCAAAATTGAATTGAAAAATGGTAACAATGCAGAGTATGACATTCACTCAAAAGAATTAATGGTAGCATCACCATGCGACGGCAGGACAGTCAAAGAAAATGGTAGAAGCATTGTTGCCATTCAAGGGGGAGAGGTCTTCAGCCAACTGCCAGGCCATGGTGTCTCTTCCCTCAGGCCATTGGTGTGGGCCCAGAAGAGGGGGCAATGTTCTCATCCACCGGCCAGATCATGGCATCTTCTCCCTCAGGCTGTTGGTGTGGGCCCAGAGGAGGGGGTAATGTTCTCAGATGCCTGCCAGATCATGGCGTCTTCTCCCTCAGACCATTGGTGTGGGCCCAGAGGAGGGGGCGATGTTTTCAGACGCCTGCCAGATCATGGTGTCTTCTCCCTCAGGCCATTGGTGTGGGCCCAGAGGAGGGGGCGATGTTTTCAGACGCCTGCCAGATCATGGTGTCTTCTCCCTCAGGCCATTGGTGTGGGCCCAGAGGAGGGGGCGATGTTCTCAGCCACCTGCCAGGCCATGAAAGGAATTGAAATGACATGGCAAATTATACAAGCTTGGGTCAATGTTGCTCAATCAAATGTGTCTGGACAAAAGGTGTCAAAGTGTTTACCATCAGTGTCTGGACACTGATGGTAACCACTTTGGCACCTCTTATAATTGCAGAAGTCAAATGTGACTCGCATTCATCTTTTTTTTTAATTGAGTCGTCTGCTTGGGAGTAAATCTTATTGCAGGAGTTCTCAACAATTTCAAGCCAGGGGCCAGGTCATGTTCCCTCAGACAGCGTCAGGGGCTGGAAGGCCATTTTGCCCTTTCTCCACAACGTGGCACTTCCTTGTGTGGTAGAGGCTGTAGGGGGGACATGAAATGGTGCCATGGGTTGCATCTCTTTTCCCAAATGCCACAGAGTTATTTACAATGTAAATTATTTGATGAACTCCATTCACTTTGAATTTCTGCTATATGCAGTCATGTTACAAAACATTGGAACCTCTACCATTAAGAAGAGCACATTAGCCCTATTCCTGCTGTAGTCTTTTTGGTTATAAAAACATAAACAGTTGAAGAGTGAGGAGCTGCTGTAGCCAGGTAGCTTATAAATCAACACACCCTAACAGGATTCTAGCTCATGTGGAGAGGCTACCCAGGTACAGTAGGCTCCCTTACATCAGACACTAGTTTCTCTGTAATTAAAGAGATGCTGGAGGCTCCATTGTCCTTGTAAAGAGTATGGAACCCACAAGCTTCAAAGCATGACTAAATAGGACTTTTGTAACAGGTAGAAATTTCTTCACCTCAGAAAATGTGGCATACAGTCTGCTTTCATTGGGCTCCACCCTTTGCCTTCACTGTGTTAATCCTTTCTTATTAATATATATCCCTTGAGGCCATTCCGCTACAAAGCAGCCACCCTCCTACAAATGTCTTTTGAAAGAAGGCTTTTAAAACATAAAAAGGACTTACTAAGAACGACAAATTGCCCAACCAGTGAATAAAAGCAGGTTGAAGCAGGAGAGAGAAATAGATAACACTTTATCCGCTGTACAAAGAAAGAAAGCTCTGTTAGGAACTTCAGTAATACAAGCAATGGTGGCGGACGTTGAATGGGGGCTTGATTGGAAAGGTTCTAAGAAGAAAAGGAAATTGATTTAATCCCTGTTCAGTACCACTGATTTTTAACCCTCAGCATAATGTACACTCTGAGTAACTGGCATAATCAGCATCAAGACGTACACTATAGTCCAAGTTACTTTGAAGTCAAAGGGCAGCGTTTAGACTAGCTGCATTGCTTACATTTATTTTGTGCATCTGGAAATATCAAGATCAATTTCGTTTTTAAAAGAGAAGGGTGGCCCTTGATTGATATGTGAGACTCAGGGAAACCTGTTGAGCATTGTAAAATAGAAGCATGCTACCATACTCCTTCATTACTTTTCATTATGTAAACAAGCTTTCATTTTGAAGAGTACTAAAAAGGTTTTCCCGTTGGGAACATAATTCTCCAGGTAAAGGTAAAGGGTTCCCTTGCTCGAAAGCCAGTCGTATCTGACTCTAGGGTTCAGTGCTCATCTCTGTTTCAAACCCGAAGAGCCAGCGCTGACTGATTCTGCAGACGTTTCCGTGGTCATGTGGCAGACACGACTAGACACCGGAGCGCACGGAATGCTGTTACCGAAGTGGTCCCTGTTTATCTACTTACAATTTCTTGCTTTCGAACTGCTAGGTTAGCAGGAGCTGGGGCAAAGACGGGAGCAAATTCCGGACCTGCAGTACTCGGGAATTGAACTGCAGTCCTTCCGCCTCCCAGTCACCGTCTTAGCCACTTCTCTACCATGTGGTATTGTTGTACTTCCCTCACTCTCCTTCCAGTGTCAGATATCAGGATTGCTCAGAATATACAGGTAAACCAAACAATTGAGGTAAAAATTGATAAAATTAATAATTGACAACACTGGAAAGCGAGAATGTATCTAGGGAACTGCTGAGATGATACTCAGCAATTTAAACTGAGGAAAGGGGAAATAAAAAGTAATACACAGTGGCTGAAATCCTGTTGGGCGATGTAAACAAAGTCATATTTTGATCATTTTTTCTTTGTTAAATTAGGAACTTCTTTCACAATGAGGGGAGCACATGCACAGTGGCTTAGTGCATGCGTGTGCATCTCTGAGAATTGTAGTGCGGATTTTGCTTGCATCACACAACAGGGATTTTGGCCAGTGTCAGTCTACCAAGCTGCAGTACCAAAGGAGAAGGCAAGTGACAATTGAACCTCTTTCCCCAGTTAAACCCACGATCAGTAGTTGGATGTGCCAACTACTAAGGAAAGGAATAGGGTCGGCACATGCTGTATATTGCTCTGCAACTGCTCTGCCAGCCATTTCTATGAGGATTCGAGCAAAGCAGAAGACTTGGGCTGCTGTTATAGAAGGTTCTTTTTTCCTTCTTATTTAGCTTATGGTATTATTACATTGGAGAGCTGAATTGGAGTTCTGTAGTTTGGTTCTGCTGTGTTTGACTTGTAGCTTCAATGAAATCATAACAACTGATCACCAAGTTTACAGACTGACTTGGGTTCGTGTCCACACTGGCAATACGATTGCCATTCCAAGCCAAAACACAGCCCCACTTCGTTCCTTCCGTCCTATGATCCTGCCTCTGCCTGCCTGTCTTTTGTGTGATACCTGGTTTTGTATGCTTTTTTAATCAAATACAGTAATACCTCGGATAATGCTAAGACTTGGTTCCACAAGTCTTGGTGTTATCTGATTTTTAGTGTTATCCAATGCATATTAAAATCCTATGGGATGGATCGGATAACGTTAAAGCTCCATAGAGATACATTGTAACCGCACAGGCTTTAGCGGTTGTTATCCGATCCATCCCATAGGACCTTAACGTTATTTGATCCAATTCTCCTCCCCAGATTACTTAAAGTTATGCGATTTTAGCGTTATCCGAGGTAAACGTTATCCGAGGTATTACTGTAGCTGAAAAGTGGATGAGAATAGGGCTGTATCATCCTTTCACCAGGTCTTCATTCTTACGTTATGTTTATTGGAATACAAGTCCAAGAATCATTCAGTCAATAGGGCTATTGATTTTTGTGGCTTTTTTCCTAATCAGAAAATGTGTCCAAAATACTACAGCACATGGAAAGATTTTGAACCTTCAGATGGTAGATATTATGGACTGCGGGTCTCAGAATCCAGGTATTTTGGGAATTTTCAGGAACAGATGGCTGAAATTCTCTTTCATGTATTATGTTAATTAAGGCTGATGATGTCAACACACACACACACACACACACACACACACACACACACACACACACACACACACTTCCATTATATATATATAAATGAAGCACTTCTGATTTTCCCCATCCAAAGGTCCCAAGCTACTACAGAATCAAAGCTACAGCAATTTTTTGAAAATTATTCTCCCCCCACCCCCCGGGCTCCCAATAGATTCCACTTGATGAAAAGGTTTCCGCAGGAGGACACTGGCAATGTTTACTCTCTGAAAAATCACTGTGATTGATAACATTACCACTCTTACATTGGCGTAGCTGCATAAGCAGGACTTCAGCTAATGTGTTTATTGGAGAACTTAATAACATGCAGAACTGCCTTCTATGAGTGAGATGTGGCTTGGAAAATAAGTATATGCAAAGTTTCTCATAAAATATGTATATTGGAAAAAGCCCTGTGGAATAGCCTTCACATTTCAGTGAAGACCTTTTTTTAAAAAAATTACAAATTGAGGCAGAAAAAAAGAGGAAACAAAATAAGAGATTGGCAAGGTGGAAAACTGAGAGAAACCCACACTGATAGATTCATCTGTCCCTAATTATGTCACATGAGGTTATCTAATGGTGAAACTGTGAGTCATCTGGGATCAAACCCAGCATTTAACTGACAATTATTAGTTCATCAAGGAAGAATTTCTTTATGCTGGTATTGACTGCAGACCCTTGGAGATTTTTTCTCATGCAGCACAGCATGCTATTAGAGCTATACCTCAAATGTTAGTATCTTTACACTGAAGAAGAATCCATTGATTTCAGTGGAACATACATCCAAATATCTCTGCTTCAGCTCACAGCTTTATTTCTTGAGCCCCAGGAATTGCCAATATTGTTTCATGCTGTTGCAGTATCCCACATATGGAGCTATACAACATGGCGTGATCGTGGGATGAAATCCTGTGCACTGAGATGTAAAAGGTCATAACAACGGGACACTCAGCAGTAATAAGAAATCATAAATTGAATGTTGCTGACTAAAAATTGTGACCTTTTGACCTCTTTTATTGTTAGGCTGAGACAAAAATCTTTAGATGCCTATGACACAATACAAATTCTCCTATCTCCAATGGGCAGTACTACAGAGACATAAGAGGGCACAATCCAGCTGAAATGAGAGGTTTCCCTTGCTCGAAAGCCAGTCGTATCCAACTCTAGGTTTCAGTGCTCATCTCTGTTTCAAAGCCGAAGAGCCAGCGCTGTTTGCTTCTGCAAACGTTTCCATGGTCATGTGGAGCACACAGAATGCTGTTTACCTTCAACATTCATTTATTTGCTCATTTATATACTGTTTCATATCCATTCATTTACCAAGCCCTCTCTCTTGTCTGAGTCCTTGAGATCAAGGGCCAAGCTAGTCAAATGATGAGGATGAGTGAATCCATCTTGGATCATTCTGAGTTTTGCAAATGGCCACCACAGGAGGCCAGCTGAACCTAAACCATAATATGTGTGTGTCACATATTTCTTTCTTGTCCACTAATGAGCCAACTACAACTCTGATAAGCTACCTAAATAGAGAATCCAATTAGTGAACCACCTGGCTCCATACTGACTTGCACAGGTTCAATTTTTTTCTCAGCTAGACTTGGAATGGCAGAGACAGATCCTGGGCACCTCTGTGTGGAAATGATGCATTGGCACAGTAAGTCTGAGCAACCTTTAGCACTGTTCACCTGTCTGCATGGCCAAGTAAATGCTGTATTCTGCAGTTACCTTAACTTGGATAACTTGTAGTCATTATTCAGCAAGGAGTCCCTGCCTCCATAACGACATTCTGCACAACTTGTGTTATAGCCATTTGGATATCACATCACCCACTGGCTAGGAGGACTATGACATGTGCCCTCTGCTTTCACCTTGCCCAAAGGATCCGATAAACAGTGCTTTTGTGAGTTTTAGTCCTGGCCTAACATCATTGACGAGAGATGGGCAATGTGGTGTTAGGGTTTATAAGTCTTCACCTTACACCCTAACTGGATTGTGAAGCGTATTGTGACTGTGATGCCTTTAAGTCTCTGCTGCAGGAACACACAGGGGTTGGGACTTTACCCTGGTGTGTTCTGTGGGCCACTGTATATAGATGAGAGCAGGATCGAAGGCTCTTCAGCTTCGCCTCACCAGGGGCTTGGCTGAGCTGTTTTTCAAAGCTAGCTTCACTACTGCTTTGCTCCACTGATGCCAGCTCGTGTACTGGACTTCCTTAAGCTTCAATGCTGAACTTGACCGAGCTATCTCTGCTATCGGGTCTGGACAAAAGTTCCTGCACATTCCACTTTGAGGACTGAATCCTGACGATGGCTTTTGCCAGATAAGCCATCTGTGTCTGTCAAGCAGAGAACTACTTTGGGTAAGCCTCCATCAGGAGGACAGAAGCTGTAAAACTCTGTTGCTTGGTCTGTGATTTCAGCTTGTACTTACCGTACTGGCAGAAGAGTAGCGTGCCTTGGCGGGGCCCCGTATAAAAATCTTTTGGGGGCCCTTAGGAAGGGTAAAGATTTGTTTTGTTTACGCACGTTGGGGGCCCCCGTGACCCGGGGGCCCCGTATAATTGATACGGCAGATACGGCGGTAGCTACGCCTCTGCGTACTGGACTGGATGGTATAGATTGTATAGACTTGTATATAAAGCAACAAAACTGTCTCAGTGTGCTCAACTGAGAGAACGTTTCTGCTTTGTGTTACACTGTATATACTTGCATCTTTTACTTCCTGCGTAAACCAACTTTAAGTTTGCCTTTGAACCAAGAACTGCCTATTTTTGCCATGAGGGGCCAACCTCGCCAGGTGCGCACCTCTTGCTAGCCTCTGCACACCACTCTGCTACCATTGTATGCCAACACATGGCCTAGTTAGGCTGCTCAAGCCCTGGACCCAACAAGGCTCTCACTTGGGGATGGGTGGGTGTAGGGGTTCTGCAGTTATTCAAGGAAAATATCATTTTTAAAAAAGGTTGTATTTGGGATGCAATTCTCTACCTACTCATGTAGGAATAAGTTACACTGTACTCAGAAGGAACTTACTTCTGCATAGACAGATAGTTTTCTGCATTCATGGTACAGTAAACCCTCACTGAAGGATCAGCTATTAGAGTGACTAATTCACTTAACAACTGGAAATTGTTAGAAAATAGCACCCTCGTGTGGTGACTAGAAATCTCACAGTGACTGGAACTTCTCTCTCCCATGCTGCATTGTGCCTGGGAGGGGAGTTTGTGAGTTGCACACAGCAGAGTGTGGGGAAAAGGAGCTTTTTTGAAGTAATTTTTGGAGTTCCATTACTTTCCATTACTGGATTTTTTTTTTTGAGCAGTTTTGGATTTCTCGAGCACTGCAAAGTGCGGTCCCACCTACATGTAGACTAAAAAGGTTCTACTCATGGGTAACATAAACTACAAAGAGTGACTTACTAATACATGGCCATCTCAGAAGCCCCTGTATCAAGCTCTATATCGGAAAAACAGCTAGGGCCCTTAAAGTACATATAGGGGTGTGTCATGTCAATATTAAGAATAAAATATTAGGAACCCCTCTGGTCAATCATTTCATGTAAAGAAACCCTTGTGTAAAGGATTTATAGGTTTGTGCTATAGATTCTGTCCACACAAGCAATGATAAGGCTCTGTTTGAAAAGGGTGAAAAACAGCTATGGTAAGTTAACATCCATAAATAGGTAATCTTTCTCTCACTATGTCATAACCAATCTGCTGGAGCTGTGTGCAAACAAAAAGAAAAAAGGAAGAGTTCTAATACAGAGCAAAAATTAACAGTATATATAAAGTATAATGACTACATTTGTCAATTAAATGTGACTAATAATATGCTGGAGAAATATTGTCACTGTTAACAATGTATATTAAAGTTTCACATGATTTTATGCATTGCAGTGTAAAAATGTAAAAATAGGAACAATGCTTTACATCGTTTTCTTTGCACAGCTCCCGAAGAACACCATAAATTCAAGCAGAAGCACATTGGATATTTTTAGATTGAAATAAAATGATATATTTTCACACATCCTGAGACTTTGTTCTCCTTCGCAATTGGATTATTTGACAGTTGCCAGTTCTTTTTGCTTTTGCTTTTGTTTCTTTTAACTAACACATGGGCAAAGCCATCCCAGAGATCACTGTGGTAGCTGAACAAGATGGCTCTCAACTGACTAAGAGGCTAAGAGGGTTTTAGACTTCTAGAGACCTGCTCAACAATTTGCTTTTCTGTGTGAAAAGCAAACCCAGTGTTGATGATGGGAGAGAGAACCTGGATATTAGGAAATATGTATATACAAATGTTCTCACTATGCATAGGTCACCCTTGCTCAAAAGCCAGTCACATCTGACTCTAGGGTTCAGTGCTCATCTCTCTTTATAGCCAAAAGGCAGTGCTCTCTGAGCCTGTAGATGTTTCCATGGAGATGAGGAAGGTATGACTCGACACCGGAGTACCTGGTATGGTGTTTTCATTATCACTGAAACAGTACCTATTTATCTACTTGCAATTTCTTGCTTTCAAACTGCCCAGGTTGGCAGAAGCTGGGAAAGAGACAGAAGCTCACTCTGTCGTGCGGCACTCAGGTCTTGAACTGCTGACCTGCTGACCTTCCAGTCATCAAGTACCCCTCACCATGCATACTTTATACAATTAATTAGAAATATATATCGTCAAATTGGTTTCTTTAAGGTGACTCATTCCAGATATAGTCTAATTAGAAATGGTTTACCATTCCCTTCATTTGGGAATGTCTTGGGTCTGTATAGCTTGTCCAAAGCTGCCCAGGCTAGTTTTTCTCCTGAAAGGCACAGTGGAGAATTGAACTCCCACTCTCTAGCTCTGCAACAAGGCATCCAACTCACTGAGCTGTCTGTGGACAGAATTAGTTTTTCTTGGCTGGAAACATACATCATCTGTGACCAAAATATCATTTATGTTTATTTATAGGTTTTAACTTTGGGTATATCAGACCACAGTTGTCACACACATAGCCATTTGCGAAACATCCCCATGGAAATGCATTGTCCCTGTCTCCAAGCAACTCATCTGTCCCTATCTCAAATTGTCCCAAATGCTACTGGTACTTCCAGTACCTAAGGCTTCCTGGAGCTGCAAGTTCGTACACAGCTGTTAAGATAACTGATCTCACCTTGAAAGATTGTTCATAGTAGACAGAAGTACTGTGGAGCAGGAAGAGGTTGAGTAGGGCACAACGTAATGGAAAGCCATAAAATGCCACAGTAAGCATTAGAATATCTTTAGGCTACCACAATCCTATCCATAGGATGGAGCTTGGGTAGTGAAATCTTGGAGACCTCAAGAGTATACCTTCTTTGAGTTCTCATGAAGAAAGGTCATTGATGCAATACAATGTTTACTGCATAAATAATTAAGAGGGATGTGGCATGATACAATGTAACAAAAAGAATCACCCACACATGCTGGGGAGCTGCCCTAGTTGGACATGGTCCATGGAACCAGGTTAATTGCACAGATGGTATACCATTCCCTCCCTACCATGGCAGAGGGGCTAGGTCTGACCTGAGTAACCGAAGAGTTGTATTAACTTAGCCTCCTTGCATTGAAACTGGCAGAAAGGGATGGAAAACATTGCCCTTCAAAGGAGACCAAATAACCTGATACATGTTGAGCACTACCAGCTCCTTCTCTGACAAGTCAATATGTTACTGTATCTCCTTAGAGATAAGTTATGCTTAGAATAGGAGTTCTCAACCTTTTTAAGCTAGGGGCTGTGTCATGCTCCCTCAGACAGCTTCAAGGGCTGGACAGCCATTTTGCCCTTCCTCCACCACATGGCACTTCCTGGTGTGGCGGAGGTGGGGCATGAAATGGTGCCATGGGCTGCATCCGGCCCACAGGCCTCAGGTTGAGAATCCCTGTCTTAGAACAACAGGTTTGCCAAGTTCAGGATGTAGTTTCAGGAGGTGACTTTCATGAAACAATGTATAAATATGTTTTTGGCAGCTAATTTGGCATCCAATAGAGACAGATACCCTTGAGAAAGAATGAAGGCAGAGATATGGGGTCTCAAAGCATACTTCTATCATTGTTCAGTTTTGGACAGCTTCCAGAAGCCTTAAGAATCATCCTGCGGCCTTTTCAACCACCTGGGCGGAGGTTGAAAAGGCAGCAACCGCGGAGGGAAGGCAGTGAGGAAGAACAGTGCCGCCGCCGCCGCCGCCGCCCCCTCCTCCATGAGACCTTTGACCATCTTCCACCTGGCTGGAGGTTGAAAAGGCAGCAGCCGCAGAGAGAAGACCTGCCGCAAGACCTCTGGCAGTGGCAGTGACAGGGGCAGTAATGGCTTTCCACTTCCAGCTGTGGCTGGGTTAGCATTGGGTGTGGCGGGCCCAGCATCAGTTTGAGCCATGGTGGAGTAGGCAGTGGTGGAATGGGTGGCTTGGCCACACAAGGGCAGGTGGCAGGGGCCCTGGTGTGGTGGAGTTTCTTGCCCCTTATGCTGTGATTTATTTCTATTATTGTATGCTAATTGTATCTTATTGTACTGTATTGTGATATATGTGTAATGTATTAGATGTGGTATTGTTGTGAGCCGCCTTGAGTCGCATTGTCGAGTGGGCAACATACAAGTCCAATAATAATAATAATAATAATAATAATAATAATAATAATAATAATAATAATAATAATAATAATAATAATAATAATAATAATAATAATAATAGCCGCCACCATCATCATCATCAATCATCATCATCATCATCATCATCCTTCTGAAAAGTCAGTCCCAAAACTTTCTTTGCTGAATGTTGCAATCACAGGATTGCATTATTGTCTATAATAGTGTCTGCAGTGACTGGAAAGCAGCATGACAGCAGTTTGAGACCTGAGTACTGCAGGACAAAATGAGCTCCCATCTTTGTCCCAGCTCCTGCCAACCTTTGCAGTTTGAAAGCAAGAAATTGCAAGTAGATAAATAGGGACCATTTTGGTGGGAAGGTAAACACCATTTTGTGTGCTTCGGTGTCTAGTCATGCCTGCCACATGACCATGGAGACAGCTGCAGAAGCAGACAGTGCTGGCCTTTGGCTATGAAACAGAGATGAGCACTGGACCCTAGAGTTGAATATGACTGGCTTTCGAGCAAGGGTGACCTTTACCTTTACCTTTAATCTCCTCTGCTTTGGTTGAACAGAGGTCAACAATAGGTGCAGTCTACCTCCTTGAAGCTATCCAGTCCAACCTGAGCCTTACCCATGGAATAAAACTGACATTTACAATTGTATCTGCCAGTTATTTGCAAATATGCCCATTCCCTGATTTTACAGTTTGTACAAGATGTTCTCACACAGAGACACACAAGATATCACAGGGCCTCTCGCCTAACACTTGGCAATGAGGCAAACAAGCTGTCAGAGCTGCTGCTTCAGGTTTGGAGCAGGCACAAAGATGGGGCTGGTCAGAACTCGTGCTCCCCATGGTCCTTCTCAGCCCTGCAGTGGTAACAGCAACTGTCCTGTGCCAGAAACTTGTTGCTAATGTGACAGCCATCTGTTTCAACTATAGGAAACCTCCAGTTAAGTGAAAGACATTGCACAACAGTGTGTTTTAAAGCAAATTTCCCAGAAATGGTTGCCTTTGAAGAATGTCCCATCCTGAGGAAAATGCCTGGAAGCCGAAGAAACATTCTGTGTCTAGGTTTCTCATATGGTTTGCAATCGCTTAGCTTCAGTAATAAAACAGCATCAGATGCTTCTCTCCAAACTATTTATTGAGACCAGAGCTTAATAAAATCATTTTAGAGGAGTACAGTGGCCAGAGGCCACTGGGAATGTTGATTTTAATATAGCGGATTTTAATAAAGTTCTTTCTACCTTTTGTTGACACCTATATTTATGATCCTTGAAGAGAAGAACCACTTTTTAGGTTGCATCACATGCATTTGAAATTGAAGGGAACTTCACGGTGAGCTTGTGTCATAATCCAGGATCTGGCATTCAAAGAAGGGAGAAAGAAACAAATATCTCACTTGGCATCTGTAGATTTTCTCTTAAAAGACAATGGTTGGATCCAGAGTTGGTCATTCTTGGAATAAACCTACAAGATTCAGTAGGACTCAAGTGAAATATTAACCAGTAATTTCAGTGGGTTTACTATGTAATCCATACAAGACCCTAATCAAAGTCACTTGGTTTACTATTATTCTTATTCTTATTCTTATTCTTATTCTTATTCTTATTCTTATTCTTATTCTTATTCTTATTCTTATTCTTATTCTTATTCGATTTATATGCCACCCCAATTAATTATAGCAACTCTGGACGGCTCACAACGAAATAATACATCACAGTTACAATATCAAATAACAAAGAATCAAAAACAAGAACATTTAAAAGAATCCCCAGTCAAAGTTACAAAATGAGCAGGAATCACAATGAAACAATATATCACAGCTACAAATATCAGATAACAAAATGTCAAATAACAAAACAGTTTCAAAATACTATATCAATACAACATACAAAGCACTTCAAAAATACATAAACAGAGCATCAACACAACAATACCTCAGTGATGGATGTGTTGAAATTAATTTGGTTTGCATTTTGATCCAAATCAATTTTCTCAATGAATTCACAATTAATTTTTCTTTTGCTTTGGGATTGATTTGGTAGTGTCTTTCTTTGACCTTAAAATGCATTGAAAAATTATATTATGGGAAGGGGCTCACAAAAGGCATGTCCAATAGGGGAATTTTTGTTTGTTTGCTGATTTCAATCCATACTTACGGCATGATTCTGGATAAACATAGACCAAAAAAATTTCTCCAAACCACAAGGCAGGTCAAGTTGTGGTCAAATTCTTAACCTTATGCAACACATTTGAAGATGGCTTCAAAAGAAAGTTAATCATGGGAATTGCTTTCGTTGACCTAACTTCAGCATAAGATCCTGTCAGTCATAGGATACTGCTTCACAAAATGAATAATCTTACCAGAGATAACATCCTTATTAGGATCATTGGCAGTTTCCTTCAGAACTGGAGACTCTATGTGACAATAAATGGAAAGAAAAGCAGAAGGAGTTTGCAGAAGAATGGACTGCCACAAGGAAGTGTATTGTCTCCAACACTGTATAATATATATATACAGTACATGAAATCAACCAGTTCTTGAAAATACAAAATTATTCATTTGTAGTTTGGATCAAGCTTTGATGAGATATCTGGAAATCTTGAAGAATTAGGACAGTATTACAACATCAATCATTTGAAGCCTAATCCAAGCAAGACTTAAGGGGGTGCTTTCTACCTTCAAAACTGAGAGATAAAGTTGGACTTGGATGTCATGTGGTAAGGGAATCGATGACAGCATTGTTCAGCACCAAAATACCTAGGTGTGACACTTAACAAGAGACTCTCTTTTAAGCAGCACGGCCTGAATACCAAAACCAAAGTTAATATGAGGAACAATATCATCAGGAAACTCACAAACTATACCTGGGGAGCTCAATCATACACCCTGCGTACAAATCAGCATTGCCCTGAGCATCTCTGTGGCATAGTATGTTGCTCCAGTATGGAGTGGATCCACACAAGTAAAACAAGTTGACATTGCTGTTAACGAAGCAACACATATAGTGACAGGATGCCTCAAACCTACACCAATTGAGAAAATATACTCTCTTGTTGGTATCGCTTTACCTAAGATTTCGGAGAGAAGTAGCAGCAGACGCCAAGAGAACTAAACAAGAGAAAGACCCTTGACATGCCATGAATGGATATGTGCCTCATGTCTAATGGCCCAGATCCAGGAAGAGCTTTATGACAAGAGCAAACATTCTTGAAGATACGCAAGAGTAAACCAAATTAGAAGATGGAGGAAGAAGTTCATTCAGCTTTCCATCCTTTCAAGGTCAGCAAAATGAATAATTAGCATACCCTACCTCGGATACCTTGGAATTGTTATTTCACCAAGGAGTCCGCATATTGGTAGACATTTCCATGGTGGCAGCACCTTGTGGACCAAATGCAAGTTATCTTATGAACTACCCAGAGAGTACTCTAAGCTCTTTGGTGTAGTATATAAGTGTAATTGCTATTGCTATCTCTAACTATGTTGCACAAATGCAAGGGGCAATGATATAACTGATACATCACATTGACAACTGACCTTACTGAGCAGAAATCTTCTTTGACAATGCGTACCTAATAAAAAAACCATTCCCTTTCAAACTATGATAAAACTGCAATCTCTGACATGCAGTCTTAGACAGCATAGTCCATGAAGAATTCTGACAGATTTATAAAACTTTATCTAAGGTCTATGGCTGTTACAGATGGGGAAGGTTTCCTAATCCTGATCCTAATTTTGATTTGGAGCAAAAGGATAACAAATGTGTTCATCAGGCTATTCCCCAGAACACCTACTGTTCAGTTGCACCCAGATCAGACACCAAATAACATTAGAATTTTACTTTATTTACCCCAATGTAAAGCATATTACAGAGGTTTACTTTGAGCGGCATTTGGCATTTGACTGTCCATTCCCACAGTCTGGGGAGATCCTTCTGAATCTTTCAATATTACTTCTTGCTTAACTATAACAATTAATTTGGTATTTTCAGGAAACCTAGCCACCTCCAGAGTCCAGATCAATGTCACAAAAAGCCAAATGACATAATGTGGCCCCAGGGGGGGCGGTTAGGGATAAAAAGCAAACAACACTGACTCTCGCATTTTACCTGCTTTCTTGGAAGCCTTTGTATTTCTCAATGGCAAAAATTACTAATGCACATGCAAGTAGCCAGCATTAAGTTAAATTTAGGGTTTATGTTAATTTTGGGTTCATGTGACCAGTCACATGAGCTTTCTGAGAGTGGGGGCTGAAACAGGATATACAAGGGGGATCTAAGGTGGGAAAAGGCTTTATGGTCCTTGAATAATACAAACGCAAGAGCAAGTGATACCTTTCTTAGTCCACTGAAAAACTTAGACAATCACTAGCTTTCAATGACAATTCATCTTCCTCAGAAGGATCACCAAATTGTTGTGGATAGTTGGGGGCGGAATATGATCTTCCACAAAATTTATAGTAGAAGTCTGTGCTAGGTATGCTTTTTAAAGTGGGTTCTAACACTGGCCTTTGTGGCCGAGGGGTGTCAATCTCCACCCCTGTAGCATTTGATTGGAATTTTCCATCCAGTTCTTCAAACAGAGAATTGTCAAATAATCTGCATTTTGGTCCCAGCTCTCTGATGGAGGCTGCCACATTTCTGTGTTACCTTTTCTTCAGCCTGTTCCACAGCGAAACAGGAATCTCGCATTTCAGATCCAAAGAGGTCATATTACACACATGGACGCACTCACGCACCCATGTGCACATGTCCATGTGCGCACGCTCACACACACACACACACACACACACACAAAGACTTTGGAGGTTTTGTTCTAATTTTATTAAGATTTGTCCTTCACATCTATTTGGTCTTTGATGCTGTTCTGTCTGTCTTCGGAAGCTCTTTACTGCAGGCACTTACAAAAAGCTCTGTTTTGATCTAACAGCCCATTTGTTTCATGCTGCTTTTCTTTAACTTGATTGAGAATAATACAGCCTAGTAAAAACACAGTGAAGAAATAAGCAAAATAATTGCAGCTCTGTTAACCATGGTATTTAGAAAACCTGCAGTTGAGATATTTGGGGGGGGGGAGGACTTCTGTCTAGTCAATGGTGTATTAAACACATTTCAGGGCCTGTTCCTCTCCCCATCACCACTCCTTAGGTAGGACTCGTTTGGCAATTATGTGCATATTCTGCTTCAGTTCAAAACTAGCTCTGATGCATTTGAAGGTGTGGGTTTTGCCCCCCAAATCTTGCTCTGATGGCATCATTGGGCCTAATCTCTAACAACCATAGACCTTAGAAGAGCTTTAGGGCAGAAACTGGCACAAGCAACCCATAATTACAAAAGAAAAATACTTGAGGGCTGATTGTGTGTGAGTGTAACCGTAGTAGCTTCTCTTCACTGCCTGGTTTATAAATTGCCTTGCTTGGTTTGGGATTGGTCTTTAGAACCTGAGCCTGAGATTCCTTGTAAGATTGAACTGTCAAAAGTGAAAGTCTGCCTGAACCACTTCTTTCCAACAATAACATGCTTACAGGCAAATAATAATGGGTGCTCTATAGTGTTGTTTTCTGCAAGGGAAATAGTCTGTAGCACCTCAGAACAGTGGCTCCCAACCTTGGGTCCACATATCTTCTCGGAATAAAACTTCCAGAAGCCTTCAGCATTGGCTGGGCTGACCATGATTTCTGGGAACTGTAGTCCAAGAACATTTGCATACCCAAATTTGGGAACCACTGCCTTAGAGCCACCTCATCATCTTCATACCGTAGGTCTTTTCCCAGCTCAAACCAAAAAGGACATTTTCTAGGAACTGAAGTGAAAGCTGCCTAGAAAAGTTAGTAAAAATACCAAAGATGCTAAGATATCTGACACTAGGTTACAAATCTGTCTACAGTACAGGAACTAGAAGGAGGGCCTTCTCTGTGTCTGCTCTGGCCCTATGGAACCTCCTGCCAATTGAGCTGCGTCTCCAGACAGAGTTGCTGCCCTTCAGGAAAGGGCTGAAAACCTGGCTGGCAAAGCAGGTGTGGGCAGTGAAGGGATGTTACCGGTTCGGCCTGGTTTTGCCCGAACCGGTAGCACCCAATCAGGAGGGGTCACCGGTGTGTATGTGGTAAAACCCTGGGCAACCGGTTCAGTTGCCTCTCTGGCCCCCTCCAAAAATGTTTTTCCGGGGGGGAGGAGCCAAGATGGAGACCTAAGAGTTTGTTTTTTCTTCAGCTGCAAAAACGGAGCCACATTTTGTGGAATAAAAGTAGTTACAGTCTCTTTAAGAATGTAATAAAAGGATCATAAGGATTATAGAGTCAAGGGGAACTTTTTAAAAGCTGTTTTCAACCAAAAGTTTGTTGTGGCTGCTTCACCGGAGATAACAGAGATAAGGGACTCGAGCTGGCCGGCTGAACTGTAAGCATTTTAACGAAGTGGGGGTGGGGTGAAGACAATTTCAAGCCAATTTTAAGTCAAGGGAAAGTTTGGACATACTTTTTTCCTTAAAATTGTTGCCTTGAGTGTGTGGGAATGCGAATGCCGAGACGGAAGATAAGATATTTATTTTATTTCTTCCCGGCTGCTGCCTGGCAATTAACTTTTTAAAAAAGTCCTCACCCCTTTACTTACCAACCATAAAACTTCGATAGCAGCCAATTAAACTGTTTAGATTCTGTATTGCCTTGAATATTTAAAAGTTGTTTTTAACTAAAAGATTGCTGTGACTGTTTCACCGGAGATAATGGACTCAAGCTGGCTGGCTGAATTGTAAGCATTTTAATGAAGTGGGGGTGGGGTGAAGACAATTCCAAGCCAATTTTAAGTCAAGGGAAAGTTTGGATATACTTTTTTTCCTTAAGATTGTTGGCTTGAGAAGCAAAAAGTCCTCACCCCTTCACTTACTAACTACAAAACTTCGATAGCAACCAATTAAACTGTTTAGACTTTGTATTGCTTTGAATAATTGCTGGCAGAAGAATTGTTTTTTTTTCCCCTCTTGTGGATACGGCTTACTGGAATAACAAAGTGAAATTGAGGATTGCTGTTGTTATCTTTGTTTGGTCTTCCCCTTCGGCTAAGTGATTTTTGGACTCCTGTTGCTGGATATTCATGGAACTTTAATAATTGTTTTCTGCTCTGGTGAATGTTATCTGGATGAGTAAAAGAAGGGATAAATCTTTGGAAGATAGACAAGATAACCCTGCTTGGGTAAGAATTGGACGTTTGACAAGAAGAGAGCAAGGAAGGGTGAAATCATTGAAGGAAGAAATTGATGAGGCGGAGGAATTGCAAAGATTAAGGGAGAAGGCTTATCATCAACAACAACAACGAGACCAGTTTCAACAACACAGAGACAAATCAATACAACGAAATCAAAAATCACATCAAGAGCAAGAAATGGAGTCAAAGGCTGAACAGGGGGCCATAAAAAAGAAATTAAGTGAAAAAGACAAACCTCAATCTGATTTAAGTGAAGTCTTGTCAACATGGATGAAACAACATGAAGAAAATGTTGAGAAAAATTATGACAAATTTAAACAACAATTGTTTGATAGACTACAGGCTGCAGAAACTCAACGAGTTAAGGAGCAACAAGAACTTATCGAGATCCTTCAAAAAGAAATAAAAGACTCGTCAACAAACTTGTTAAAAGGCACATCTGAAATAATGAATAAATTACAGAAGCAGATGGGGGAAATGAAAGAATCAATGGATACAGTAAAAAAGGAGGTGGTGGAACTAAAACAAGAAGTTGTGGAGGTGAGAGAAAGAGAGAAAGAAAAAGCAAATAAATTGATTGACCATGAAAAAAGAATGGCATATCTGGAAGATCAGATAAGAAGGAAAAATGTGATAATTAGAAAAATCCCTGAGAATAAACCGGACAATTTGAAATTAAGACTGTTGACATGGCTGAATGAATTGGAAATGGGGAGGGATTTTGCACCTGAGGACATTGAGAGTGTGTATAGACTGGGTCCAAAGAAATATAAAACAGGTTCTAGAAATGTGCTTTTAAAATTTGCAGATTTGAGTGCAAAATTAAGATTGATGTCTTATATTAAAAATGCTGGTCCAGATATTCTCAAAATGGAAGGAGTGGATATTGAAATTTTCAACGATATAGCATTTGAGGAAAGAATTTGGAGAAATCAAATTAAGCCTGTTACAAAAAAATTGAGAGATAAAGGAATTTTATATAATTGGAAATTTTCAAAACAGATGAGGTTTGTGCACCTGGGGAAAACCTTTTATATAAAGGAAGATTCATACGTGTTGGATGTGTTAGTAGAAGCAAAGATTCTGGAAAACGGAACACAAGAGTGGAAGGAGCTCAAAGAAGCATTATCACTGGCAGGAGCAAACACAGCAAAAAAATCAGAATCCACAACTGAAGAGGCTCAAGGAGCAACTGGAGGCGATTAAGATAGTGTAACATCTGCAGCTGAAGTACTACTGAAGAATGATCAAGTTTTGTAACCACATGACTCCCCTCCCCCCCTTCTCTTATTAGTAGAGGTGCTTTTTTTTTTTGAAAAAAGAAGGGGGTTATCAATTTTTTGTTTTTTATATGTATTTTTGTGTAATATATGTTAAATTGTGGGTAGTGGGTAACACGTCCTTTGAAGTCTGCCAGCTATTTCTTAAAAGGTTAAATAACGTTAAAACATGAAAAATATTAAGATATTGTCATGGAATGTGAAAGGGGCGGGGTGTCCTACTAAACGTAAACGATTGGAAAAGGCCCTAAGAAAAGATAGAGCGGATATCATTTTTTTACAGGAAACGCATCAAAAAGCGGCAGATAAAAATAATTTGTATCTTGGTTGGACTCAGTACTATGAAAAGGCCTTTGGTTCTTCCAAGGCAAGGGGGGTGGCGATTATGATATCGAAAAGATTGGGATTTACAAAAACAAAAATGATAGGGGACCCAGAAGGCAGATATTTGATTATAGCTGGAAGTATAGGAGAAAAAGAAATATTGTTGGTTAATGTTTATGCACCAAATGAGAATCAAGACCAATTCTTGACTAAATTGAGTCATATTTTGATAAAAGAAAACTGTGATAGAATGATAGTTGCCGGAGATTTTAACCTAACAAGGTCAAATATTGATTGCACTAATATAACTAATTATAGAAAAGGATGGAAAGCTAAATTGTTGGATGAGTGGATAAAAAAGTTTGGACTGAAAGATTCCTGGCGAGAATTGAAAGGGGAAGAACGAATTTATACATATTATTCCCAAGTGTATAATTCATATTCTAGGATTGACTATGTATTTGTAACACAAAATATATTGAAGGATTTAAATGATGTAGAAGTAGGAATTTTTAAGGAATCGGATCATGCCAAAGTAATGGTGGAATTACAATTTAAAATAAATAAAAGTAATATAAGAACTTGGAGGTATGATCCGAAATTATTTAAAGACAAGGGGATAAAAGATCAGATAATGAAAAATTGGGAAGAAATTTGGAAAATTAACGATAACAATGAAACAAATTTTAATGTAATTTGGGATGCAATGAAAGGAGTATTCAGGGGTGAGTGTATTAAATTTAAGAGTTTAAAAAATAAACAATATAAAGATAGACAACTGGAGTTGGAAAAAGAGATTAAATTATTGCAAATTAAACATGCCAAAACAAAGGAGAAGAAGACCTTAGAAAGGATACAACTATTACAGAAGGAGATAGCAGGAAGGGATATTGAAAAAATTAAAAGAGATTTAATTTATCTGAAAAGGGAATATTTTGAGTATAGTGATAAAAGTTCAAAAATGTTAGCAAAAGCAGTAAAAGAGAAGAAGGAAAAAGGGGAGATTGGAACTTTAATAAGGGAGGATATGAAAAGGTGTAATAAAATAGTAGAGAAACTTAACATAGTTAAAAAAATTTATCAAAATTTGTACACAGATAAGAAAATAAATTTAAGCAAGTTAGAAAAATATCTACAAGAACACAAGGGGGAGAGTATAAAAGCAGAACATAGGGCTAAAATGGAAGAACAAATTACAGAGAAAGAGATATTAGATGTTATAAATAAATTGAAAATAGGGAAAACTCCAGGAGAAGATGGATTACCAGCTGAATTTTATAAAGAATTTAAACAAATTATTATTCCTAAATTAACCAGGCTATATAATTATATTTTGGAGGGGGGAGAATCTCCAAATTCATGGCTTAGATCTATCATAGTATTAATACCAAAACCAGGAAAAAATTTAGAACTGGTTGACTCATATCGTCCAATTTCTTTAATTAATCAAGATGCAAAGATTTTCACAGCAATTATGGCTAATAGGTTAAATAGTTTTCTGGGGGAATATATACATACAGATCAGGCAGGTTTTTTAAAGGAAAGATATATGTCTGATTTAATAAGAAGGGTGTTAAATTTGTTACAAATAAACAAGAGAAAAGAAGGTAAAATAGGATTATTATCTTTAGACATTTTTAAAGCTTTTGACTCTTTACAATGGGTCACTATTAGGGAAATAATTAAAAAAGTAGAATTTGGGGAAAAATTTAAAAATGTAGTCAATCAACTTTATAAAAGTAGTTATGCCAAGGTAAGAGTAAATGACTCATTTACAGAAGATATTGAAATTAAAGCAGGAATGAGACAAGGATGTCCTCTTTCCCCCATTTTGTTTATAATGGCTATGGAATTATTGGCTAGAGCTATAAGGAGTGATACGAACATAGAAGGGATAAATGGAACAAAAATAAGTTTGTATGCAGATGATACTTTAATTATAATGAAAGATCCTATAAAAAATATGGAAAAGATACAAGATCATTTGCAAAAATTTGAAGAGATAACAGGCCTGAGAATAAATTGGGGGAAATCAGAAGCAATCTTTAGTAAATTAAATAAGGAAGAGATAGGGAGAATTAAGGAAAAATTTAAAATTCAAATTAGGAAAAGTATAAAGTATTTAGGAGTTAACATAGCTGACAATGTAGAGGAATTGAAGAAACTAAACTATGATAAAGTGAAAGAGGAAATTAAGAAGAAAATTGTTCGATATAGGGTATTGAAGACCTCCTGGTTTGGTAGAATAGCAATTTGTAAAATGAGTTTATTACCCAAGATTAACTTTTTATTTGAAGTCCTTCCAATTAAACAATCTGAAAAAGAACTAGGAGTTTTTCAAAATCTATTGAATGATTATTGTAATGGAGGGAAAAGAGCAAGAATACCTAAAAGCCTATGGTATAAATCGCAGAAAGAGGGTGGTTTGGGATTACCTAATATTAAATCGTATTACAGGGCGTTCCAAATTAAAGGCTTGGTAAAACTTTTAACGATAGAGGACCTCATATGGAGGGAGATAGAAATGAAAGATAGTAATGTGTGTGCAAAGGGAGAATTTCTGGAAAATACAGTTTTTGATTTAAAACCAAGAAATAATGTCCTAAAATCTATGATAAATGTTTGGATAAAGTTGAAAGATAAATTGGCACCAAACACCTCTCCAATATTAGAGTTGCAAGATCTTAAAACATTTCCAGTTAAAAATTTAGAATTAATAAAAATTATTATGTATAAATATGATATAATCTTATTAAAAGATTGGCTGGATCGAATTGAGAATGAAAAAACAAAAAAAGAAATTTATAAGGAATTAAAACTGAACTGGCTTCAGATACTAACGTTGGATAAGTGGAATAAACAATATAAAATGAAATTACAGCCAATAAGGCAGTTGACAGACTTCGAGGAGATGGTATATAAAATAAGAAGAGGTTCAATGGGGATAAAAGGAATAGTAAGTAAATTATATAAAATGATAAACAACATGGATGAATCCCAGGATACCCTTAAAAGAATGTGGGAATCGGACTTGAGTATTACTATTACAGATAAGAACTGGAAGAAAAAATGGAAAAGTAGGATGATGCGAAATCTGTCTACAAAAGTTAAAGAACACAACTACAAGATGTTGTGGCGATGGTATATGACGCCAGTTCGATTAAATCAAATAAATAGTAGCAATTCGAAAAAATGTTGGAGGTGTCATCAGGAAATTGGGACATACAAACATATGTGGTGGGATTGCAAAATTATTTCCAATTTCTGGCATAAAATGGAACAAGAAGTAGAAAAAATTTTAAATATCCGTTTAAAGTTGAATGAAAAAATAGTATTATTAACGGATTTAGAGGATTTGAATTTAGAGAAAAATATAAAAGAGTTATTGTCTATTTTTTTGACATTGGCGAGACAACAAGTAGCCAGAAATTGGAAAGGTGATATGAATTTAGAAATTGGTAAATGGTATGTTGATGTTTGGGATATGGCATTAAATGAAAAACTTACATGGGAATTAAATATAAAAAGGGGGTTAATAAAACAAAATAGATTTTGGGACATTTGGAAGCCTTTTTTGCAACACACATTGATGGATAATAAAGGAGAAAAACCTGCTCCGAATACAATGTATTTTTGGCAGAATGAATGAGTTGTAAAAGGAGTGGCTGGTAGACTCAAGGACTGTAGTGCACTGGGTGGTAGGAACCATGTACAAAATATTAAAGTTGTAATATGGTGGTTAAAGAGGAGAATGGATATAAGGATGAAAATATATAGTATAGCAAATGTATAAAAAATAACGTTTGATTACATTATATTATATTGACATGTATTTTTTTTTCTTCTCTCTTCCTCTTCTCATTTTTTTTAACGTTGTAGGATGTACGTGGGAACTACTTTTTTTGTGTGTGTGTAATTGTTTCTTTTATGTTTTGTAGACTGTTTTGTTGGTTTATTTTTAATATTGCAAAAAAAAAAAAAAATTGAAAAAAAAAATGTTTTTCCGGGCAGCCAAAATGGCTGCCCAGAACTGAGCATGCGTCAAAACTCCATTTGATGCATGTGCAGTT
The DNA here is from genome assembly GCA_030440675.1 of Furcifer pardalis. Lineage (NCBI taxonomy): Eukaryota > Metazoa > Chordata > Lepidosauria > Squamata > Chamaeleonidae > Furcifer > Furcifer pardalis. The sequence continues at coordinate 59,534,468 of CP126897.1, forward strand.
CTATTTTTTAGTGTGTATGCATCAAATAGAGGTTTGATGCATGCACAGACTTTTAAAAAAAATATTTTATTTTTTTCCTCTGCCCATGACATCATGACATCGGTTATGCTCACGATGTCGCTGACGTCACAGTGGGGTAGCGAAGATTTTCACAACCCACCACTGGGTGTGAGGCACCAGCAATGTGATGACCCCTGCCTGCTGGCTGATTAAGTAAGAACACTCTCTCCCTCTTTTAATCTCTTTTAATCTGTAGGGGTTGGGGTAATTTTTGGTAGCAGTTTTAATGGGGTTTTTATTGGTTTTAAAATTTGATATTGGTTTTATTTTCTGTTAGCTGCCCAGAGTCTTCGGAGTTGGGCAGCAATATACATCAGAAAAATAAATAAATAAATAAACCTGCCACAAAAAAATTAGAGATAAACTCCAAATTGAGAATACCGGATGAGTGAGGACCAAGCATGTTTACAGCCACTCAGGTACTCACTGATGATTAGAAAAAGTAAAAAAGAAATCTGGAATAGAGTACTGTACCTATAAACGTGAAGATGTCCTTTGTAGTGCCACACTTTGGCTTAGGGCCCGTTCTTGTACAATCTAAAGAAATGGCTCCTAACAGTAGTTGGTAGCACAATTTTCTACCTTAACATGACAGAATTCAAGTGGCCTTAATGGTGTTTTGAAGCACTTGAATCGAGTTTTAAAAGGACATTGCTTTCAGACAATAGTGAGTTAATATGTTGTCTCCCGCATGAGTGAGCTAAATGGAAAGACACTCTTAAATGTTTAGTTATTTGTATTCCATCTAACAAAGGAGTTGTCCTCTTCTCAACCTTTGAGCAAGTTTTATAGCTACAAGCTAAGCAGAGGGATGTGTTTGATTCTTTCCCATTCCTCTCCCAACTCGCTAAGGAACAACAAGGTGAACTGATCAAGTATGGGCCATCTGGATCCACAGTTTGCTCACATGTTTAAAAGCTTGAGTTAGAGTTTGTGTTGTTTATTTGACAGGAGACTAAAAAGACAGTCACAGGAAAAAATTAGCAATGGCTGTATGAACATACCTGTCTTCGCATATAAGAATCTGCTTAATTCCAAATCTCACACTATGTAGTTCATCAAGCTGAACACCACACTATTTTTTAAATTGGAGTTTGGAAAAGTTGCTTTTCTGACCGTGACTTCCAGAATCCCATGGCCATACTAAATGAACGATGTTGGGTTCAGTAGCCCAAGAAAGTAATTTTTTAAACTCTATTTTAAAATGTTTGATGAACCAATCTTTCATTTTTCAGGGAAACCATATACTACAAAATGAGAGTTCTTGAAGAAAGGTGATTTATATATGGTTAGTTATCTACTTACAATGTGGTGGCTCTCTAGTTCTGTTGGCTCAAATAAGAACCAACCGATCTTCTCTGGAATTCGGGTGCTGATGTCCAACAACCCAAGACAGTCTCAAGTTAAATGGACCAACAGCTCAGCTTAGCATTGGGCTGCTTCCTAATGCAGCTTCCTAGTCATAAAAGATTGGCATCAACATTCTTAGCTGAACCATTTCACCTCAGTTTGTAAAATTGCAATGTCATTGCTTACTATAATTCCCACATGTTTTGTTATTTCGAGCCATTTCGTAAAGAAATACCTTAGATGGCATGAATTTTTTTTCAAGTGCTTGAATCCTTTTGTACGAAATTTGTAGGCAGTGGCTTAGTGTTTAAGAATTGAAGTTTGGCAGGTAAGCAGTTCGTGACCCGAGTTCTGCACGACAGAGTGAGCACCATCATCTGTCCCTGGCAGTTCGAAAGCAAGGAATTGCAAGTAGATAAATAGGTACAACTTTGGTGGAAAGATAACAGCATTCCGTGTGCTCCAGTGTCTAGTCATGCCTGCCACATGTCCATGGAAACGTCTGCAGAGGGAAACAGCACTGGCTCCTTGCCTGTAAATGGAGATGAGCACCAAACCCTAGAATCAAATATGACTGGTTTTCAAACAAGGGTAACCTTTTCCTTTACCTAACCTACTGAAACACTGTTTGTATAAGTTTCATAATAAAATTCAGCAATTACTGTGCAACTATTCAGTAAGATAATTAACAATATTAATTGCTGTTTAATAATAATATGACTTCAAAAATTGTGCCTTTTTCAAAAAGTATCAAACTGTGGGTGGTTCAAAACAATATCTGGAATGCTCTAGTAGTAGTAGTAGTAGTAGTAGTAGTAGTAGTAGTAGTAGTAGTAGTAGTAGTAGTAGTAGTAGTAGCAGCAGCAGCAGCAGCAGCAGCAGCAGCAGTAGTAGCAGTAGCAGTAGCAGTAGCAGTAGCAGTAGTAGTAGTGTTGTGGTGGTGGTGGTGGTGGTGGTGGTGGTGGTGGTGGTTCTTGTTCTTGTTCTTGTTCTTGTTCTTGTTCTTGTTCTTGTTCTTGTTCTTGTTCTTGTTCTTGTTCTTGTTCTTGTTCTTGTTCTTGTTCTTGTTCTTGTTCTTGTTCTTGTTCTTGTTCTTGTTCTTGTTCTTGTTCTTGTTCTTGTTCTTGTTCTTGTTCTTGTTCTTGTTCTTGTTCTTGTTCTTGTTCTTGTTCTTGTTCTTGTTCTTGTTCTTGTTCTTGTTCTTGTTCTTGTTCTTGTTCTTGTTCTTGTTTTAAGCTGGGGTTATTCCTGCTTGCAAAATTTAGACAACTTCTATACAATTTTTTCTCTGAGTATTGTACACACTCAAGTATAAGTCTAGTTTTTTAACCCCCAAAATAAGGTCCAAAAAGTGGACTTGACTTATACTCGGGTCAACAACCCTGAGGGTCCCAAAACTATGGTGGTTCAAATTCAAACATACAGTTTTTTTTAAAAAACGACACTAGCTCTACCATAAAAACTCAAAAACATACCCACACAAATGTCTAAATTAATTATCTTTACCATATTTTCATGTATTTTAATTGTTAAAACTCACTAGCAGCTGCTGTATTTTCCACCCCCGACTTATACTCGGGTCAGTCTATTTTCTTAGTCTTAGAGGTCCAAATTAGGTACCTCGACTTATATTCGGGACGATTTATAGCAGAGTATTAATGGGAGATGTTTCAGTCCACATTTTACAGTGCTTTCCTTTTTTACTTCCTCTTGCTTTTATCCCAGCATCAAGACCAAAAGAGGAGAAGAAAAAAGTGCAACCACCTTTAACCATTTTCTTTTTATTGCTGAAAAGCTGTAGAGTACTATATATGCCCTGACTGGAGCTGTACAATCATACAGCAGGGAAGAAAAGACCAATAATGAAAGAAATTCCCTTAATCTGGTTAAGCACTTTCTTTTCCTAACACAGTACAAAATGGTTGACCTGCTGGGTTGACCTGCTGGGATAGAACAACAGCTGTTCTTTCACCAACTGGTCCTCTGGGAAAGAAACAAATTTCCACAATAGTTGACAATCAGTTATAGACCTCAGCCATCTTATGCCTGAGAGAGAGCATTGCTGTAGCAATCACCAATTACTCACACCTTCTAAATAATGTGCAAGGTGTCCCACTGCATAGCTCTGCCTGGTTTCTGATTGTTGCTACCAGACCTTCAGTGCTGCTGCCCCCCCCCTCCTGCCAGCATCACCATAATGTCCCCATTAAGGCTTCCAGTATTTCTAGCATAGCATCTTTCACAGTTGGCAAGTCAGGTCCTTGGTAACTGTTAGCACCGTTTCAGAGCTCCTAGCAACAAAAGTGATTTTTTTGTGGTGGTGGTGGTGATTTTCAACTTAGTTGACAAAAAGTTTTGATTGTTAGCTTTTTACAAGTAGTAGTAGTAGTAGTAGTAGTAGTAGTAGTAGTAGTAGTAGTAGTAGTAGTAGTAGTAGTAGTAGTAGTAGTAGTAGTAGTAGTAGTAGTAGTAGTAGTAGTAGTAGTAGTTGTTGTTGTTGTTGTTGTTGTTGTTGTTGTTGTTGTTGTTGTTGTTACTACTGCAATCCAGTGTTGGCAATTCTACTATGCCTAATGCCTGGGCGTCACTACCACCCGCCAGATATCTTCCAGTGGAAATGATTTCATGAACATTCTTGTTAAATTCCCTTTGTATTTCTTTACGATGTCTGCCAGCTGCTAGCACATACCTAATTTGAACCTGAAGTTTTAACAGCATTTTTCAGGGCCAGATAACTCGATGCTCATATGCCACCAGCAGGCTAAGGGAGGATATTTCTGAAACAGTTCCAAATTCATTATTTGCATATTCCAAGGGAAAGGAGGTGAAGAAAAGTGTGTGTGTGTGTGTGTGTGTGTGTGTGTGTGTGTGTGTGTGTGTGTGTGTGTGTGTGTGTGTGTGTGTGTGTGTGTGTGTGTGTGTGTGTGTGTGTGTGAGATGGGTGGAGCCGACATCATGATGTCATGACATTGTGGGTGCAGCCAAAATAAAAAATAATAAAATAAAATTAAAATTAAATAAAAATACACATTAAAATTAAAATAATCAACCAACCCACCCACCCACCCCAAACACAAACCCGTCACTTACCTGGCCTGGGGTCGGGGAGCAGGCACTAGGCAGGCAGGCACTAGGCAGGCAGGCACTAGGCAGGCAGGCAGGCAGGAAGCGCAGCAGCATGGTGGCACAGTGGCAAACTGCCACAGTGGCAAACCACTGCAGCGGCGAAGCGGCCAGGCGGTGCAGCACAGCCCGGCGAGGAAAAGTTGCTGTCACCGCTGCCGCTTCTCCAGGACATCCTGCACCCTTTCTGGGCAGCCAAAATGACTGCCTGGAACTGTGCATGCATCAAACCTCCATTTGATGCATGCGCACTTCTATTTTTTAGTGTGCATGCATCAAATGGAGGTTTGATGCATGCACAGTTCCAGGCAGCCATGAAATACACATCCAGAGGGCGGCGAGAGAGGCAACCAAACCGATCACCCTGGGGTTCTTTACACACACACGGCAATCCCCTCCAGAAAGCTGCTACCGGTTCAGGTGAACCGGTCTGAACCGGTAGCAGCCCATCACTGTGTAGATAGCATGGTTCTAAAGCAGGAATTCTCAACGCTTTAAAGTCGGGGGTGGGTCATACTTCCTCAAACAGCTCGGGGGGGGTGGACAACCATTTCACCTTTTCTCCACCACATGGCGCGTCCTGGTGCAGTGGAGGTGATGAGGGGCCACATAAAATGATGCTACGGGCCACAGGTTGAAAATTCCTGTTCTAAAGAACTGCCTTAGGAAGGATTTTCCTTCCTCAGTTACCCATTTCCTCATCTTGTTTTTTTAAAAAATGCTGAGAAATCTTCATTAAACTTACTTAAACTGTTTTTTAAAAAACCCACACACAAATTAATAGGATCTTTTCCTACAGAGAAGCTGTTTTTAAGAAAGGGAAGTCTTGAAGGAAAGGCTTTGCCAAGAAAGTAGGTGCTGGCAATGTTTGCGTGTGTATGTGTACTCAGCATGTCTTCCCTTATGAGACAAAAGGTGACAGGGAAAATGCTTCTCCAAAGCACTGCTCTCTTTCTTTCTCTGTATGCATGTGTGCTTGTTCAGTTTGTCCTCCCCTTTTACACCAGTTCAAGTGATCATATGCCTGAACCATTGCAAAGAAACGTGTATTTTAAAGAGTGAAGCCCCCTTGGTGGGGAGGAAAAACTACAGATGGGAGGGAGGAATCCAGGAAGATTCACGATGCATCATAAGTCAGTATGCATCATACTGTTATTGACAGTAGCTATAGGCATATTTAACTCCTTATTTAGCATCAGCATTGATGTCAGAAGTTGGGGTACTAGAATTTCTTGGCTTAGAATATAGGATTCAGCCCTTTAGAACATCTGAGGTGGTTCAGATGGTGTCCACCATTACAGCAGACTACTGAGTGGCAGAAAAAGAAAGAAGCAAAGCTATGCTACTACTGCTGCTAAGACCAGTTTCCTTTGAGCTTTCCTCACCTGTTAATTAGCAGCTGCCACTCCAGCAGGCTGCCTGAACTGCTTCCATCCAGATGCCCATTATGTTATAAAGTAAGCGTATTCTTTTCCTCCTCCTTCCACCTCTCTAATTTGTGTGTTTAGGCCTAAATTTAGAATGTAAGCTGGAGGAAAGGAAATACCATGTAGTGTAGTTTTGTACTCTGCTCAGAAGCCTTTTTTAATGAAAGGATTAAAAATAATGATAAATAAGTAAAAAATAAATAAGCCATGACACAACCAACACACGTATATGAAATCAAATGTGCCCTTTAGATGTTGTTGGGCTACTGTGGTCTTATATAGATTCCTCCTCACCTAAATGAGGTTTCCTTCCCAATTTTACATGGAAGCAAGCCCCATTGTGTTTAGTGGAATTGTTCCAAGCAACATTTCAGAATTTCGGTCTCTGTCAATATCTTTCATGACTACAAGCTGACACAAGGGACATGAGCCTATAGTAAAAAGTTATGCACTTGGCACCTGGTCCCCTACTGTAGTACATTCAGTGATGGGAGACCTGACTTTCTTAAAACTGTCACCCCAAGAATTTCTCAGCCACCAATGGTAGGGACCAATGGCCATGCTGAGTGGAGTATTTTGTGGTGAAAATTATCTTGCTTGAGGTAGTAAACTTCATCACAGTAGATTCATTGAGATCAATGGTGATTTGATGAGTCAACTCTGTCAGTCCCATTGATTCAAATGAGCCTATCCTAACTGCAACTTACTAAGTTAAGTAAGTCACCAGTAGAGTAGGCCCAATTGAATCAATGGAGCATATGGAGAGGTTGACTTAACAAATTGCCATTGATTCAGTAGGACTGCTCTAGTGTGGTTTACTATTCTAAGCAACAGGATTTTAGCATCTAAGATGCAGCCCCAAAAAAGTAACAATTATTATCTCTGCGTGTCCTGGGGAAAACTCTCCAAGCAAATTTTTGTTGGATTTGGGAGTGGTGGCACTAAGGAATGTGGATTGAATTCATAACTGGACATGTAAAGTTTCTCTCTTATGACACCATCACTAGGTATTTTAAAAGGCGAATGCTTCTGGGGACTATGAGGGGTGAGAGTTGTACTGCTATTACTAATCTCTGCAGTTCTTTTTCTATACACTGACTGGTAGATTTTTCTGCACAACTCCCACTGCAATCTGTAGGCCATCTTCCTACAAGCCTAGTACAAAAGGGATTGGGATCTTTAAATATTGTTAAGAGGAGTATGTCTTGAATGCTAAAGAGACAGAGTGAACATGAGGTGACTAAAAATGTCTATAAGCAGCTCAGGCCTGAATGTTCAGCATTTCTCTGACAGGAAGTGTAAATTGCAGTAGGTGCTACCAGTCTGAAATTCTATAAAAAGGATAATTAGTTTAATTACAATGATATTCTTAAATCTTGCTGGGGAACAGTTTCACTCAGTAACTTGCATGACTACAAAAACGCAATATTAACTTCAGCTCCTTCCTCAATATGTCAGGGTGACAAAGTGTATGGGAAGTGAAATATTCGATTCCCTCCTCTCCCCTAACTGCTCCCTTTACCTTTGTAGCTTGCCAGTCAATTAAAAACTGTGGATTTGCTGATAAGTAGCTATGCATTCAGAACATAGCTGCTCTTATAGTATGATAATTCTCACACCCCGCACAGTGCTTGTGTGTGTGTGAGAGAGAGAGACTATATGCTGATTTCCTGCTAACAATGTTTCACAAAATACTCTCTGCTGAATTGCCTAAAGCACTTTTTCTGTTTGCCTTATGGTACTTTTCTGTGGTAGTTTGCTCAACTGTAAATATTCTAATTGTTGCTGCTAATTTCTCTAGATGAACAACCCCCCAAAAGGGGTGGTGGTGTTTTAAATCCAATTTTTTTTATTTCAAAAGAAGCAGCCAATCAGATAATCAGTGTTATCCAGTGATGGGATGACAAAAAATTTACTACCACACCGTGACATCATGGACGTTGTGGGTGTGGCCAACATCATGATGTCATGACGTTGTAGGTGGGGCAAAAAAATTAAAATAATAAATTAAAATAAAATAAACACACACACACCCCTCAACCCACCCACCCAACCAAACAACCACAACACAAACCCGCAAATAAATTAAATAAATAAATAAATAAATAAATAAAAATTAAATAAAAATACACCCACCCACCCAAACACCCACCCCAAACACAAATAAACCCAAACAAACACAAATAAAAACCCCAAACACAAACCCTGGGTCACTTACCCTGGGTCGGTCAACTCGTCCGGAAGCAGAAGAAGCGACGGCGTGACGGTGCTATGGCACAGTGGTGAGGCGGTGCAGTGGTACAGCGGCACGGTGGTATGGCGGCAAACCATCGGAGTGGCCTGGCAATGCACCACACCAAGGAAAGGCCGCCACTGCCACTTTAAACACTGCCTGCGCTTCCTGTCCGGGCATCCAGTTCTATTTCTTACTGCGCATGCGTCAAATAGTGGTTTGAAGTATGCGCAGTTACAGGCAGCCATTTTGGCTGTCCAGAAAAAAAATGGGGCAGCGACCTAAATGGTTGCCTGGGGTTCTACGAACCCCTCCCCCTGGCGAACCCCTTGTGATGGGCACTACCGGTTCGGGCAAACCGGACCGAACCGGTAACATCCCATCACTGGTGTTATCCATCACTTAATCCTTCCAAGGTTTAGTCATGGAAGCTACAAAAAAAAAAGTCAGGTCGGATGCCAACTCATCTTGAATAAATAGTGAAAAGCTGTTTAAAGGGCTGTAATTCAAGGCTGTCTTTTCTTACACTTCAGGAGTGGTGGTAGATACAGACAGCTTTATGGTCAGTCCATAGCAATATAAAAGTAATAATATCTCTGCTAGCAGACTTAGAGTTGATTCTGCTATGAACCATGAAATTATTCATCTTGCTTTATGAGAAAGTGAGGTACTTTGTGGCATGCTTGACAAAAGACAAGAACAGAAGTGACCTTTTTTGTACAAATTAAAAATGCTTGAGCCAATAACACTTTAGCACAAATAACATTCTAACACAAATAATGCAACTTCCCATAAAATGATGATGCTATGTATGCACATATGTTTAAGAATAAGAAGCACTGGAGGTATGTTTAGAATTTTTTTTAACAATCAGCCCATCATAGTGTGTTTATTACACGTGCATCTCAAAATGTACAGATGCTTGTTTTGCAGAGGGATAGTTTGCACAAATTGCAGAGGTCCTAACAATAAATTAAAATAGGTGATCTATATGTCCCACTCTCACCTGGAGACAAGGAATCTCGCAGGATTGCAAAATGTCTCATCAATATATCTGATCACGTTGGGTAATCCTAAACTGGGGCAAATTTATAGTTTAATAACTATTTTTACAAATCTGCATCTGACACATATGACTACATAAAAAGGGGGAAATGATTTCATATTTAACCTCCCTATAATTATCATGTCAAATGAAGGCCCGAGGACTGAAATAAATGTGATGAGAGAAATCCTTCAGCATAACCTCCTGTGTTAATAGCAGCTGGAAAAGATTCAATTTGAGCCCCTGGAATGTGGGAAGGACTGAACACTTTCATTTCATACGTTTTAAAAAATCACCATCTTAAGTTACTTTTTGTTTGCCAAGGTGAAGTATGCAGGTATGACACAGATGCTTGTATGCATTGCTTTACAGATAATACAACACCTTGGAGTCAATCCTTGCAACTAAGGAAACAGTGTGGGAGAGTGTTAAACTCTGCTTCTGCAGCATTACAACCCTAATCCAAATCATCCAGACTCCATGCCTGTTCTTAATATTGTTTAAAGGATTAATTGTTTTTCACTGGTTTCCTATCTCACTTTTAGTTTTCTTTCCAGGATTATTCATACGTTGCCCTCTTATACATTTCCACTTGGTTTACAATCCCAAAGAAAAGAACAGTGACTCTGTTCTACCAATGACCAGAGCAAAAAGAAGAGGAGTAGAAAAGCGATGGAATAATTCATCCATGTATTTCATTTAACAGCTCCTCTTCAATAAAATCAGTTGAGGGAAATTGATCCATCAGCTCTGTGGATTTTTCTACAGATATTCTGCTACCAGTAGTATGCCTTATAATGGCTTTCAGTGAGCAGCAAATCAGACAGATATTCTTTACAGTGGCAGCCATTTTGAATTTTCCAAATTCAAGGTTCTCCTAGAAACAGACGTTCACTGGAAAATGAAATGACAGCTGCCCAGTTTCCCTTTCCCTCAGAAGGAGTTAATTTCATCCCCTGAAATATAACCAAGCAACACTGTCAATTCTGAGGTGGATGAAATGAATGAAAAATTAATGTTATCAGTTTGGTCCAGCTCTAGCTATGTTGCTAATGCAGTGGTGGAACCGATGCTTCAGACTAATTACATCACATTAACAAGCTGAAAAAGTTTGCTTATGATTCAAGAGCCCAAAATATAGCTTGCTATAGGATGACCTTAATAGATTTTTCATCTGGAGTGCCAAGGTTGACCATCACTGTCCTAGAGTCTGTCACTATGTCCATTACACCACATTGACTGGCTGAAAGTTTTACTCACACTTCAATTGTTTTGTTTTCATTTGCTAGTTGCATATTGACTGAACAAAAATATGTTCTTAGAAGAGAAAGGCAGAAGACTCAAAAATTTGCACAATACACATAATTCACAAATTTGTCTGTTAAAGAACTAATCAGTACCAAAACTGGTATTATTTTGGTGCGATTACTCCTTTATCTACCGTATATGTCAGCGTATAAGACACTGGGCATATAAGACAACCCCCCAACATTTCCACTCAAAATATAGAGTTTGTTATATACTCGCGGTATAAGACTACCCCCTCTTCCACACACCTTCTACACACCAAATAAAACATAAAAGAACATCAGATTAGATTTCAACATCTCCCTGTGGCCGGCACTAGTGCACAAGTGCGCATGTGCGAGCTCTGTGTAGATAAGGGGCGGGGTGGAGCACCACTGCTTCCCACCGAGCAGAACGGGCCGGTCACGCCGAAAAGGCTGGCACCCCTGTCACGCTGCTGATGCTTGCCGCAGCCACACTGGATACTGCGTGATACTGGATGGTATGTAGAATGAGGTGGGTGGGTATCAGGAGGCCTCTGTGGGCACCAGGCGGGCATCGGGAGGCCACTATGAGCACCAGGAGAGTATTGGGAGGCCACTATGGGCAGCTATGTCTATCCCAACTGAATTGCACCTGGCGTATAAGACGACCCCCCTACTTGGAGGCATGATTTTCAGGGGGGGAAAGTAGTCTTATACGCCAGCATATACAGTACATGTTTTTTGGAAAACAGTTACAGTAATACCTCGGATAACACTAAGACTTGGTTCCACAAGTCTTGGTGTTATCTGATTTTTAATGTTATCCGATGCATGTTAAAATCCTATGGGATGGATCGGATAACGTTAAAGCTCCATAGAGATACATTGTGACCACAAGGCTTTAGCGGTTGTTATCCGATCCATCCCATAGGACCTTAACGTTATTTGATGCAATTCTCCTCCCCAGATTACTTAACATTATGCGATGTTAGCGTTATCCAAGGTAAACGTTATCCGAGGTATTACTGTACTGTGGCTTGACTCTAAGGGTGTGTGAATCAATCTGAACAATGTCCTTTATTTCCAATTAACAAACCAACTTGATAAAATTGCAGACTGTGGGACATTGACCAATCTGTATAAGAATGGTCATAGTCAACTTGACAGTGAGAGCGTGCTGTTTCCTGTTGTGTTTTAAACATTTGGCACAAAATGCAGCAGCACTGCAGTGGCACCTTTCCCTTAAACATGTACCTGGCAAGTAAAAAAGGAGAGGCTGATTGATCAAAAAGAAAGGACACATCACATCACTATGTTTTTTGCTTTATTAAAGAAACAATGTGCAGACACTGCAGGTATGCAACATCTCTTTAAGACAAGCAACAACACCTGCAAATGGTACTTGTCTGAGAAAACAAATTGTGCTTTCTCTTTTATTGTGTATGAATGAACCATGTCAGGTGTTGTGTCCCAACTTGGCTGTGACCTATGTATTTCTATATGTTGCTTTAGCTCAGGGGTTCCCAACCTAAGGCCCATGGGCCATATGTGGCCCATGGCCCCATTTCATGTGGCCCTGCAACCCTCCAAGGGCATTTGAGAAACAAAATGCCCACCCCCTTTGAAACTGTTGGGACATAATGGCCACCCCCATCATGCAGGCAGGACAAAATGCCCATCCAGCTCTCAAAGCTGACTGTGAGAATGTGCTCTGGCCCCCGGCTTGAAAAGGTTGGAAACCCCTGTTTTAGCTCGTTGACTTTTTTCCAGAATGTTATTTTATTATTGTTTCATATTGTTTTATCATCTCTATCCTATTGAACTGTCCAGATATGAGCAAGATATAAATGTTTAAGTAAGAACGTATAAAGAAATAAAAACATGCACACACACTTTTAAAATGGAGAATCCTATACAGTAAAACCTCGGATAACGCTAAAACTTGGTTCCACAAGTCTTGGTGTTATCCGATTTTTAGTGTTATCCGATCCATGTTAAAATCCTATGGGATGGATCGGATAACGTTAAAGCTCCATAGAGATACATTGCAACTGCACAGGCTTTAGCGGTTGTTATCCGATGCATCCCATAGGACCTTAATGTTATTCGATCCAATTCTCCTCCCCAGATTACTTAACGTTATGCGATTTTAGCGTTATCCGATCCAATCGTTATCCGGTGTTTTATTGTACACACTTCACCAAACTGACATGGGTGAAATACATCAGCCATTAAGAAATCTACTTTTGCACCTTTGGCACAAGGTTCTGTATTCCTTGCCACAAGTTCTCATATGTGAGGACTCTCCATGTCCTGTCAACTTCTGCTCCATCAGTGCGATGGCCAGGTGTGAAATAGTAAGAGCTTTTTGTGTGGCATGAATTAGCAGGGACACAATGAGAAGACAAGGCCAGATATTGGGAGAAAGCATAGAGGAGGCTGTGCCAAAAGGGAGTGTTGGATACATCTGTGATGAATGGGCATGCCAAGCATCAGTGAACAATGTGTAAAGGCAATAAAATCCCAGGAAACTACCAGTATTTCCCTTATAATTAAAAACCTATCTCTCCTCATTAGCAGCTAAGCAGCATTATAAGCCTTGAAACATGGAGACCTGTCTAGTGTGTTTAAAGTCATTCATGAATCAAAAGGGTCATTTCAAACCACTGAGAATTGGTAAAAGACCATTAAAACCAAGGGAATAACGACAAGCTGCACAAGCCAAATATCTGACAGGCAAGCCATTTACAGCCTGGCATGCGGTTCCTCACAGAGAAGGCTATACTGTGTACTCAATGAACGAAAATAGCCACATTACCTAGCTTTCATTCATTATCCATCCATTCCATTCCTCACATGCTATATAAAAGAGGAAATGGAACAGTTTAATTCCCCTGCTGTCCACTGGTTTTGTATTCAAATTATTGTTTTATTCAATATTACAGCTCAGTAATGACACCCTTCAAAATAATATATTTGTTCCATGAGTCAAAAGCAGGGGTTACCAACCTTTTTAAGTCGGGGGCTGGGTCACGCTCCCTCAGACAGTTGAGGGGGTTGGACTGGTGGTCCACTCTCTGAAAACGGTGCTGTAAAACTTATCTGCAACTGTCGTAAATGAGTTTATGACAGTCACAAAAGCGTTTTACGGCAGCATTTATGACACCTTCTAGCAGTGGGAGCAAAGACATGTGGGGGGGGGGAGATGATTTGGGCCTACAGGCCATAGGTTGCCGGCCCCTGGTCAAGAGGAAGCATTCAAAACAATGCTGCTTGAGAAAAGAGAAGTAACTGCAGCTGAAATTTTTAATCAGAATGAGAAGGTAACATTTGCTTACTATTATTTGTTGCTTTTATGGTGTGTCAAGTTGACTACAATTTGTAGCAATGCTATGAATTAGTGACCTAAGAAATTGACAGCCCTGCTTAGCTCTTTCAAAGACAAGTCTGTGGTTTTCTTTATTGAGTCAATCCATCTCATATTTGCTCGCTCGCTCTCTTCCTACTGCCTTCAATTTAACTTAATATTATTATAATAATGTATCAAATCAATTGTGATTTATGGTGACCGTGACCGTCAGAAATGGATTACCATTCCCTTTTTTGGGGAGCACTCGGGGGATGTACAACTTGTCCAGGGTTACATAGGCTGGCTCTTCTCAGAGAAAACATAATGCAGAATCAAACTCTCATTATCTGCTCCACAAACAGACACTGAACTCACTGAGCCATTCAGCCAGCCACTACCTGCTACTACTTGTTCATTTATGTAATGTGGAAAACCAGTAAACTATTCTAAGGTACAATAGAATTTGGGGCTGATCAATTAGTATAGAATCCTATTATCTCTCAAGTCACTCTCATGTATCACATCACATAGTATAAAGAAATGAAGAATATGCAAAAAAAAAATACTCACTATGGATGTGATAGGCTTTTTCTGTCTGTCACAATAGCTGTCAAGAAATCTCTGTTCTCTGAGAATTGGCTTCCAACGTAACACGGAGCAATGATTTCTTCATCAACGTTTCAGTGATTTGTATAAAGGTTTCGTCACAAAACAAATGCCTTTTCCAAACCACAGAAGAGCTGACTGATAGAACAAAAAGGTGCAAATAATTGATCCAAAATTTATGATTTTAAGAGTCTGTGCATCTATGTTAGTTTAGTGCAAGTTACATTCATATAAGTTATGTAAAAAAAACCTGCAGTTGCAAGAATACCGCCTTCACATTGGTGAAACTAAAGCAGGGGTTCGCAACCTAAGACCCATGGACCTAATCTGGCCTGTGGTGGCCACCTAAGCACCTCTAGGACCACCCCTACCACCAGAAGTCCAAAAATGTCACCGCTGCTGTGTCAGTGACAGTGATTGTGCCATTTTCACAGCTTCTTCCAAAGCCTCTGCCACTTCCCCAAGCATCTGGAGGCTTTTCGGGGCATGTTTGCTCTGTTTTAGGGGAAATTCCACTGCTTCTCCGGTGCGTTTCAGCACCTAAACTGTGGCTGCTTGCGACTTCCAGTGCCGGGTGGAGCTTATGTCAATGCCTGGGTTCCCAACACAGAACCAGGAAGTCTCCAAGTACTGTGGATTAGCTGCCGAGGTGCAGCAGAGAAACAGTGAAAAATTCTTAAAATGGAGCAAACATGCTCCGAAAAGCCTCCAGATGCCCTGGGAAGTGGTGGAGGCTGTGGAAATAGCCACAAAAATTGTGAGATTGGTGGTGATGGTAATGAAAATGTAAGTAGTGGGCACCAACACGCCTTTGGCTGATCATGGTGGCAGGAACCGTCCCCTGGCAGGAAAATGTTGTGAACCCCTGAACTAAAGGATACCAGATGTAGGAATGGGAAAGTGGTGGGATTTAATGATCAAACAAATTAAATATTTAAACCAAAACACAAAGAAATGGCACCTTTAACTCTTTAATAACCATTGGACAAGCAAACAAATTCCAAAAAAACATGGCAGAAGATGACATTAATTTATCTCTTAAAAGTGAACCTCTTCAAATTCTAGAACAGGCATATATAGAAGAAGGAGGACTATTTGTTGGCTTTACAATTGCTACTATCTACTATCAATTGCTGCTTCTTCTCCCGTATCTAGGCCAAACGTGAAACTGTTGAAATGAAGGCACCTTTTGGTGAGTTCATTCTGCAGTTCTTTTTGGCTGACCACTATGAGAAAGATTAGCTGGCAAAGAGTAATGCTAAAGGCTTTGAGTCTGAAATTATGGTTTAAATCTAAGCACTAATCCTGTGTCGAATTTAGGCCTATTTGTTTATTTGCTCGTATATGCAACTTTTTGGTGACGTATAAGAAAACTTTAGAAAAGGAGTGAAAACCGGGTCAGGTCTGGAGGATGGATGAAACAATAACCCCAACCGGTTGGATAATTTGACCCCCTTGCCTTGTAGCTGTAACTCCTAGCTTTAACATTTTAAGTTTTTAATCAGTTAATTTTAATTCTGATTTGATTTTAATTGTTAATGATGTGTTGTAAATTGTCCCGAGTCACTTCAGTGAGGGGGGTGATAAACAAGTGTGACTGATAAATAAATAAACTAATTAATTAATTTAAAAACTTAGAAAAATAACTGTACTGTACAAGAAAAATTCTGAATCCTAAGGGAGAAATCCATTTGTGTCAATCCTTTGAAGACTACAAGAGAGATGATGGCTGTGACTAACTTCATAATTAGGTGGGGATTTGAAGTCTTTTCTCCTCTCTTCTAAGCCTACTACTTTTATAGGGGAAAATGGTAGCTCAGGCATGGAAAATGGGCCATCTAAAGTGTACAACATGCAATGGGCTAGGTGCAGTGAAGGCTAACCTCGGCACTCCAGCTGTTTTTGGACTAATCAGCAGGAGTGCTGACTTGGACTTCTGTTAATTGAACTCCAAGAATATCTGGAGTGCCAAGGTTAGCCACCAAGGGGCTAGGGTGATCTGAAAGAATAAAAATTCTTCCATCCTATCATTAGACATAGAAGAATGACTTTCTTACTTCTCCAAGTGTTCTGTAAGTTTATTTTGGTCTTATCCTGAGAGCAAATTTTGTTTAGTCTGTATTAAAAATACACTTGCCTTTTCACATGTATATACTAAAGCACACCTTAAGACAGGGGTTCACAACCTATGACCCATGGGCCAGGTCCAGCCCATGGCACCAAATCAAGCCCTTGACCTTGCTCTAGCTGCCTCTGCAGCCGCTGTCATCAGAATCACCCACGAACTCATTTACGGCCACGTAAATGCATTTATGACAGCCATAAAAGAGTCCTCGGGCATCATAAACATGTCTAGTACAGCCATAAATTAGTCCGGGCCATTGTAAATGTATTTATGATGGCTGCAGACATGTTTTACGGCACCAGTCTGGACTGCTCAGCTGTCTGAGGAGGTGTGGCCTGGCCCAGGGCTGAAAAATGTTAAGAACCCCTGCCATAAGGTATATATCAATATGTGCATTTTTTTTCTAACAATTTCTCCACGTGTACTGTACTTTCAAAGAGTATAATTTCCAATACAGTTGTACCTCGCTTAAAGAGCATAATGCGCTCCACAGGATTACTCTTTAAGCGAGTTTGCTCTTTAAGCAAATGACCAATTGTGAGGGGGATTGCAAACCCAATTTATTTGTTAAGCGAGTTTTTGGTTGGTTTTATATGTTAAGCGAAGTGAACATTCAGAGGAAATTCTGCTCTTTAAGCGAGTTACTCTTTAAGTGAGGCACTCTTTATGCGAGATTTGACTGTATTAGCTGCACTTATCATATTTTTCCTGAATGTACACATTAAAAAAATAGAGAACTGTTATTTCAAAAATCTGGTAAGATAACAGTGCAGTACTTGAGTGTGTTCCAATATGCTTATTGGCTCCAACTTAGGTAAATTTGTATGAAAATTTCGACTCAATAATTTTCTCCCCATCCATACTTGGAAAATGGAGAGCACAAGCTGCAGCTCTTTTTCCGGTCTGGCAACTAATGGTAGCACAGAACAGCTGTCTCTGTGAGCATAACTATCAATTTGTATTCCGTTGTGAGTGCTTGTCTTTTGGCTAGGTTGAAAAAGTACCATGCACATAGACATGTGCATTTCATTAAGGTTCTTTCCAGACAGCACTAGATCAGCCCTGACTTAGCTCTTCTGTCACTAGATACAAAACTGCTTTGGGTTTATTTCTAGATGGCTGATTTTACAAACATAAAGAGAATTTTAATGAGTTCTGGACAAAGTAATCACCAGTGAGTACTGAAAAAGAACATGAAACTAATTATGTTGCATTCTTTAAATGTGCTTCTTATAGTATACATAGGTTGTACAATTTTAACCATTTATGAAAGCACCTGATGTTACCTTATTATCAATGACACCAACACTGACTAGAAGATTGGAGTGCAGTCAGAGCAACTCTAACTCTACGATCAAGTAGCAGCAAGGGATTGACAAACAGAGCAAGCAAGGACTTCCATTGGCAGCAGAAGCATAACTGAAACTGGGACATTCTCACATCAAAGGACCCTGTTATCAGTGATGGGCAGCGACAGGTTTGCAAACTCCCCCCCTTGGTGACCTTTCAGCAGGGAGGGTAGCGAAATTGAGTGGCTACGCCCACCTACCTGCCCTGCCCCATCAGGTTTTGTCCCTGCAAGTGGTTCAAGGTCTCCCTTGCTCAAAAGCCAGTCATATCCAACTCTAGGGTGGAGTGCTCATCTCCATTTACAGCCAAAGAGCCAGTGTTGCCTGGGTTTGCAGATGTATACATGGCCATATCGCAGGAATGACTAGATCACCCACAACGTAGGCTTTGCCCATGATGTAGGCTCCGCCTACAATGCAGGCTCTGCCCATGATGTAGGCTCCACCCATGATAAAGGCTCCACCCACAGTGTGGTAGTGAAATTTTTTGCTGCCCACCAATGCCTGTTATGCTCATGAAAATTTCCGCAGATTCAAATAGGATGGAGACAACTTGTAGTGTTCTCACCAGTAGTGCATTCTGAATGGGGCAGAGCTGGGATGGAATCCCCTGGACCCAAAGACCTTTGTGGGAACAAGAGGTCAAGTTTTAGAGTGGCTATAGCTAATTGCCCACATGGTTTTAACAATAGATTTTTTAAACAATCTATCCAGTTAAAAAAGCCCTGAAAAACCACCACGTCCATCATCTGCCTTTGTGAATGGTAGATTTCCCCACCACCACCACCTCTTCCTTCCTTCCACTGCCATTTAGGACTGATTTCTCAGTTTTCTTGTCAGTCTTCCTCTTTTTTTGTGAAAGATCATCAAAAGCCACAAGTAAAATCAATGAGTTTTACTTTTTCCTGTGTTCTTTTTCCCCCTTAAACATGAGACTTGTAAATTGAAGGGAAATGAAATTCTCCACCATCTGTGCTGCGATGAGTCAATAGGTCCAACTGTTAGCAGTGTGGAAAAAGAAACATGTCATACCTGACTGCCATGGAACTATTGACAAGAAGTAGCTACTCACCGGGGGGGGGGGGAGGTGGAAAATATAACTGAGTGCTGGTGTGAATATATAATAAAACCAATCCAGCACTGATTCTTAAGAATTCCATTTCAAAAAGAATTCAGCCTCTGCTCACTGTGCCTACACCATCTATATATCCATTTAGAACACGGGTGCCCAAAGTATAGCCCAGGAGCTGGATCCGGTCCCCAACGCCTATTCATCCGGCCCATGATTGGGGTTTTACTTCTGCTTCTGGGAACGATGAGGGCTTTGTGGGCTAGATTAATTGGTATCGGTGGCCGAATCCAGCCCCCAGGCCATAGTGACCAGCCCCCTGTACCACGTGACTGGCCCGTGGCCCAAAAAGTTTGGACACCCATGATCTAGAATGAGGTAGGCCATTTCAGTGGGTTTACTGGTCATATTTGTGCCTCTGCCTTCTCCATAAGCAGCACAGGTTGTTTCCAAACAATTACTTTTTTAAAAAAAAGATAACATATGGTTTTACTGCACGTACTCCAGCTGTTTTTGGACTTCCCAGAAGCCCAAGTCACAGAGACTTGGACTTCTGGGAATTGAAGTCCAGGAACAGCTGGAGTGCCAAGATTCGCCATCACAGGCTTAGGCTGAGAGATTTTGTGAAGGAATTTGCACATGGGATCAAAAGGCTGCAAAATGCCACAGTCATAAGAGGATAATGCTGTGTGATGCTTCTCAAAATGGAGATTGTTTTTAAGAAGTTTTACATTAGATATTTGGATTATTACATAGCAACCATGGTTGCAGAATGCTTGATAGGGTGTAAAAAAAACCTTAATCCAGGGTTTCTCCCTCCCCTTCCAATAAAAGCAAATTGGAAACCAAACAGATCAGTTCTGTTCTGTTCTAATTACACTCTTCTTGGTGGCAGAGTTCCTACCCTCTCTTGCCTCCTTTTCCTGTAGAAGATCTTCATCACAAATTGACGAACACTATGGCTTGCAGATTGCTTTCTGTTTGTGTGGCTTGAAAGGTCACAGGCCCAACACAGCATTTATTATGCCATTCCTCTTGCAGCCGACAAATCTAATTTCAGTTCTAGCCACAGTCTCTGGAGAAAAGAATTAATAAGGAAAGGCTGAATGGTGTCTGAGGTAAGGAAAGAACCTGGCTTAGAATACATGCTAGGGGAGTTTGCATGAGAATGCTTGTCTGTTTTTAATTTTGAGACACATTAACTTTTTATGATACCTCTTATGTGTAGTTAAAAATAAAATTGTAATAAAGGAAAACAAGGCCAGGTTATCCTCCTAGTAATATATTGGATTTCCTCAGCAATATTATGTGTGCTTATTGTCTCAGACATAAGATGCAATTGAATCCAAACAGTTTGATAGCAGAGCATGAAAAATTATGACAAGCATCTTTAAAATGCCCTATTTTCTTGATGTGTTTAAATCTTAACCTTTGGTTCTGGGAATCAACAGACTTCCTGAGCAGCGACAGGACAGAATTCAAACTCTTCTTGCATTTAATATCTTTGAGAAACAGCTTCTTACCAATAAGTACTGCAGAATATTCAGGGTTGTCATTCATTGCACTAAACCTATAGCCAGGGATCAGCAAACTTGGCTCTTCAGATGTTCTTGGACTTCAATTCCCAGAAGTCCTGATCAGCAGGCATACTGACTTGGGCTTCTGGTAATTGAAGTCCAAGAACACCTGGAGAGCCAAGTTTGCAGATCCCTGACCTATACTGAGAAGAATGCTTCCATATCACCAAAAAGGAGACAAGATGTTGATGTGCATAAACTGTGTATACCAAATTATATGTAGAGATGCAAAATCACACTCAGCCAGGGAAGACAGTGATCCTAGAACTTGTTTGTCTGAAAAAGAGTCTGCTTTCCCAGTTATCATTTGGCTGAAGCAATTTAAAGGTTTGGATTCAAGGTCTGGTCTCTTCCCCGACCGCCCGTCCCATCCCCTGCATCTTTACCTTTAAATCAGACTTGGTCAAGTCAGCCCTTCAAATGATAAACATCTTAAAATGATACTTGTCCTGTGTCAGCTCTTTAAATGGAAGGCAAGCTTTCCTAAAACAGATCCTTGGCCATTCTAGAACTGAGTCAGCCTCTCAAGGGAAAGAGCTGTTTTCCCTAGCTTTAACAGGATCCTTTAAATAGGGGAGGGGTAATAAGAAATAGTTGCCCCAGGCCTCACATACAAGTAGGTTCTTATATATGAAAAGGGCTACATCAAGTCCATCACCGCAGCATTAGTGCTACCTTGTTTTCTGTTAGGGGTTTAAACTCTACAAACCAAATGGAAAATCCATCGCAGAACAAGCAATTCTGCTGGAATGTGTGTCTTTTGACATCATTGACTGGTCAAACGAGTTGTAGGTAGTTTGGCATTTTTATATTCTATAAAAAGACCATTGCTTGTTCCGAATATACCACCCAATTTCCATCCTGTCTCGAGCCTCCCCTTTTTGGGGAAGGCTGGCGAGAAAGCGGTGGCACGGCAGCTCCAGGGGGTCCTGGAGGAAGCGGGTTATCTGGACCTTTCTAGTCAGGCCTCAGGCAGGGTCATGGTACAGAGACTGCATTGGTCGCACTGTTCAATGATCTCTGGTGGGAATGAGATGGAGGGTACCCCTCCATTCTCACTCTTCTTGACCTCTCAATGGCTTTTGATACCATCGACCATGGTATCCCTCTGGACCAGCTCCAGCGGTTGGGGATCCAGGACACTGTGTTGGCCTGGTTCTCCTCCTTCCTCAGTGGCCGGACCCAGTTGGTGTGGGAGGTGGTGGTGCAGGGTCGAGTCTGAGGCATCTTACATGTGGGTACCACAAGGCTCGGTCCTCTAACCCCTACTCTTTAACATCTACATGAAACCATTGGGTGAGATCATCCGATCCCACTGGGTGAGATATCATCAGTATGCTGATGATACTCAGCTGTATTTCTCTGCCCGTGGTGATCCCAGTGATGCAGTCAAGGCACTGACCAGCTGCCTGGAGGCAGTTACGGTCTGGATGGGGGACAATGGACTACAGCTGAATCCTGGCAGGATTGAGTGGCTGTGGGTGAGGGGTCTGGGTCCTCATAAGGGATGTGATTGCTTTGGGGTTTTGGAAGGCTAATTTGTATTCATCGTGAATTGTCCTCCTCAAAATGAACAAGATCAAAATGACCTTCCTCAAGCATCCCGTTCCTGCTTGGATGGCAATTAGATCTTTATGTATTCAGCATGATAATCTAAAGAGGCACATTTTCTGAAGCAGGACATTTGCCTTGCCAGGGCTTCTGACCTAAAAAGTTCAGTAAGCACTGAACATTATGATTCACGTTCAAGGATACAATGGGGCAGGGTGTATATGTTTCCTCACATCTCCATCCTAGTTATCTCTTTACCTGTTCAGTTTATAATGCCTGGATAGGCTTGCAATTCTGCACAATCTCCTTTCTCACAAAGTTTACAGCTGCAAACATAATGAAAGGACTGTGTTGTGCTGATTTCTTCTGGCATCAGTTAATGAGCTTATGGAAAGTTCATCACCTCCAGGTGGGAGATAAGTAGTACCTAGAAGGCAATCAGATTGTCTAAACAAGACCAGCTGCAGACAGACCCAGATTAATTTTTATCCTTTCACTGGAAGGGAACAGTCATCATGAACTATACAGCTGCAGTATTTACAGACTGCTCAAATGTGAAAGCCCACCGTCCTCCCAATAATTCAGGGATCATAGGCAGCTCACACAGGATGACAGCTTCTTAACTTATTTGGACCACATTAATATACACAATCAATGCATCCAACATATCATTAATGAAAGAAGATTGATTTCATTTTCTTTGCTGAAGACCATCTTGAGATAACCAGACACACACAAAATAAACAGAACAGCTCAAAGACAAAGAGCCAGCAAAATTTTAAGCATCAGCCTCAGATTTCATGGAAAATAAGGAGTCAAAAATATTTGACAGAAGACATCATGAACGAGAACAAGGAGCCAGAAAATGTCACTGAGAATCACCATCTTCCAAAGGTATTAAGGAACAATTCAGAAAAAGGCTGGAACGACGCACCAGTTTTCAAACTTTCTGCACTGAGGAAAGAACTTCTTCAGCAACCTCACCACAAAGCAAACTTACCTGTCTACCAGCTGCCTGTCAGAAATTTCTTATGGATTTCATAGGTTTCTTTCAGGAGTACAAAAGTATTTCCCTCTAGCTTGCTGAATTCCTGTTTCTAGGCATGTTTGCTTGTCCGTCTTCCCATTCTGGCCGATTATGTTCTTGTGTCTGAATATAAGTCAATTCAGAAATTTCACAACCCAGTAAGGGGAAGCATGTTTGCAGGGAAATGCATAGACCTCCCCCTTCCTCATTACATTCTTCAGAGTTTCAGCATCAGCTTTGTAGGGTGAGAAAGAGTCCTGCTTATGTATAGGCATGGCATAGAGTATGAACACTGGAAACCTCTTTAAAAAGTGGATTTTTGCTCACATACAGCCTAAATTGGGAAAGATCTTTCTCCTCTTTAGAACTGGTGCTGCAACTGTGATAAACACTGTGATGGAAGACTTCTCTGGCTTCTCCCACAGCTTGAACCTAGAGATTGAGTTGAAGGCAGCCTTTAGATCGATGAAAGCAGTATACAATGATAATGAGCTCTTGGAGGGATTTTTCTCAACGAGATGTTGAAGGACTAGGCAGTGGTCTGTTGTGGACCCGTTTCCCCTCTAGCCAGCTTGTTCTTCTGCTATTAGGTTTTCCTCTTCCAGCCAGCTCTTGAGTTTGTTGTGCAGATGACTGGCATAGAATTTACAGGTGATATTGAGGAGACTGATCGACCTGTAGTTCCTGGGGTTAAACTTGTTTTCTTTCTTAAATATGGGCACAATGACTGCTGAACTCCAGTCTATGGGGGTTCACCTGGTGTTGTCAATGTAGGTAAACAATGAGGCCAAAAGTAGGGACCACCACTCCTTGTTGACTTTTAGCAGCTCTGGGGGTGGGGGTAAGGTCCTCTCCTTGGGCCTTGCCTGAGTGAAGTTGGGTGTTGAGAGAGTCAGGCCATCAAATAGAGAATGCTTGACATGGAGATACAACTTGATCTAGCCAGAGTCCCATTTTTTCTATCCCCAGAGTCTTGGTGACACATCATCACTCAGTCAGGTACTTGCTCCAACTTGAGATACCCAGTCATTAGAAGGCATTTACATTGGCATGCAGTGGTGTGCTGGTCCACAGGGATACAGGGACTCATCCCGGTGCCCCCCAGTGACTGGTGCCCCCCAAAGGAAGGCAGAGGTAATGGGAATGTATCGGATTTCTCCCCCACAATAGGCACTCTCATCATTTCCTGTCCACTGCCCTCCCAAGGTACCCAGCACAATCCTGTTGGCATGTTGTCTAGCTCTTCCTTCTGCAGTTCTCAAAGTTCCAAAGACACCAATGGCAGAGAGATAATCCCTCTGTGACACTGGAGAAATCGAAACCACAGATTATGTTCTCTGCATCTGCCCTTACTACAGAGACATCCAGAACAAGTTCATATCTCCGTTGCCCTGCAAATATCCAGGTCAGCCAAACCGCACATACACCCGCTGGCTGCTATCTGATGAGAGCCCTGCCTTCACCCACAACACTGTCAGTTTCTTTGCTGCAGCATGTAGGATCAGAAGAACAACCCTGACAGGGCCTTCAGCTAAAAAAACTATGAAGACTACATCATAGGCTTTATAGTAGGCTTTATAGTATTAATCTTATGTACTAATCCAATATTCTTTTAACTCAGAGCAGTCACACTCCTTTTTAAAATGTATTTTAAGTACCCTCATTTTAATTTCTGTCGTCCCCCCTTTTGTTGTACTAATCTATTATTCCTTTAACCCGGAGAAGAAATGCTCTGTATTTTAATATGTATTTTAACTTCTGTTTTTTGCTGTACTATGCTGGTCTTGGTCCATAATAAAGCTTGATTGACTGACTGACAGGCGGACAGATGGACACTGATGGAAGAAATGGGGCTAGGCCCTGCAGTGGCTCAAGTGGCTAAGACACTGACTGAAAGGCAGCAGGTCAGCAGTTCGAGACCCAAATACTACAGGATGGAATGAGCTCCCGTCTCTGTCCCAGCTCCTGCCAACCTAGCAGTTCGAAAGCAAGAAATTGCAAGTAGATAAATAGGGACCACTTTGGTGGAAAGGTAAACAGTGTTCAGTAAGCTCCGGTGTCTAGTCATGCCTGCCACATGACCGCAGAAGTGTCTGAAGAAGTGTGTTTTACTTCTGCTTCCGGGAGCGGCGGCGGCGGCGCAAGCTGGATGAATCCCAGTAAACCCATTTGTGTGGATTCACAGGGGGCTTGGGGTTCTGGGAATTGAAGTCCAAGAACATCTGGAGTGCCAAGGTTTGCCATCATGGCCCTAAGTTATTCCAAAGGATTGGACCTAATTGAGAAAATTTGAGATTCTCATCAGGCAAATGGCAAAATTTTCTAGCACAGCTGGCATTAATGTGAAAACATGTTCCTTGTGTTATTTAGGAGCTAGGTATCCAAACTGCAGTATCGAATCTGGAGAAAAGGAGTGTTACATCAAGATCTTCCCGGCAACATCAGCATGAGATACAATCACTTAGCACCTAATCAATTACACTTCACCTGAATTGCAGTCAGTGGCCCAGAAAGATCACTTATGGTCTAGTGACTGATTTATTGCTTGACTGTGGTAGTTTCTGGATATTTTTCAATAAATAAAAAGAGGGGGGGGGTTATGCCTTTAATGACTGTCTATAAAATTTGACCTTTTTTAATTACTTTATCTCCAGTTTCTATGCATATTTGGCTACCAACTCTGTGTCTTTATATTTAAGATATCATTTTGTTTTTACTGTGTGCTATGTATTTTTCATGTTTTCATTGTACTTTTGCACTACAAACTCATGCTTATTTTACTGAAAGTAAGCCACAGCGGGTAGTAGGATTAGACAAATATAGGATTGGTCAGTTGTTCTTCTATTTAGAGCAAACTCAGAACAGTTTGAGATTGTTATGGAAGACGGGATCAAAACATACATTGGCTAAAATTCCATTGATACAACTCTACATGTTCAAGGCTGATGACATCATAAGCCACAGCCTTTTATCATTGATTACAAGTTGCTGATTCCACCCTGCCAGTCAGGTTCAGAAGTTGCCTAGGAATCACCTGCATCCTGGGGGAAACCTCTGGGGAGCCTTGGGTTTGGAAGGGAGCCTTTAGCAACCTTCTCTTGGTGATGAAAACAGCAGCAGCTATTTTTGAGTATTAAATATCCCCCACCCCATCCTTTGTTGTTCAGTCACACAGTCAATTCCGCCCCTTTGCAACCCCATGGACCACCAAATGCTAGGCTCCTCTGTCATCTGCCATCCTCCATAGTCTTCCCAGATCTTTACCCACTGCATCAATGATGCCATCTAGCCATCTAATCATGTGCTGCTCCCTTCTCCTTTTGCCTTCAATCGTTCCCAGCATCAAGGTTTTCTCAAGTGAATTCTCTCTTCTCATTTGATGTCCAAAGTACTTTAGCTTCATTTTTACTATTTGACCTTCTAAGGAGCAGCCAGGGTTGATTTCCTTCAGGATTGACTAATTTGATCTCCTTGCAGTCCAGGTGACTCTCAAGAAACTCCTCCAGCACCATAGTTCAAAGGCATCTATTCTTCTGCGCTCAACCTTCCTTATGGTCCAGATCTCACAACCATACATTACTACTGGAAAGACCATTGCTTTGACTATGTGGACCTTTGTTGGCAGGGTGATGTCTCTACATTTATTATGCTGCCTAGGTTTGCCTTTGCTTGCCTCCAAAGAAGTAAGTGTCTTTTTAGTTCATGGCTGCAGTCACCATCTGCAGTGATCTTAGCTCGCCAGATACCATGATTATTATTATTTTTGGGGGGAGGGGGTTATGTTTAGTTTCAGGCCAGCTTTTGCACTCTCCTCTTTCACCCTCAATCAAAAGGCTCTTTAGGTCTTCTTTACTTTCTGCCATTAGGGTAGTGTTGTCTGCATATCTCAGGTTGTTGATATTTTTCCCAGCACTCTTAATCCCAGCCTGTGCATCTTTCAGCCTTGCATTACACATAATGTACTCTGCATACAAGTTAAATAAGCAGGATGACAATATAAAGCCTTGTTATACTCCTTTCCTATTCTAAACCAATCCGTTGTTCTGTCTCCTGTCCTAACTGTTGTTTCTTGACCCACATACAAATATCTCAGGAGACAGGTGAGGTGGTCTGGTATTTCCATCTCTTTAAGGACTTGCCACAGTTTATCACGGTCTACACAATCAAAGACTTAGAGGTAGTCAATGAAACTGAAGTAGACATTTTTCTGGTACTCCCTTGCTTTCTCCATGATTCAGTGAATGTTGGCAGTTTGATCTCAAGTTCCCCTCCCTCTTCAGAACCCAGCTTGTATTTCTGGAAGTTCTCAATCCACATACTTTGCTAGCATGTGAGACGAGTGCAATTGTACGATAATTTAAACATTCTTTGGCATTGCCCTTCTATGGAACTGGAATTGGCCAATCCTGTGGCCACTGTTGTGTTGTTGTGTTTTCCAAATCTGCTGGCATACTGAGTGCAACACTTTAATTGCATCTTCTTTTAGGGCTTTAAATAGCTCAACTAGAATACCATCATCTCCACTAGCTTTCCTGTTAGTAATACTTTCCAGGGCCCACTTGATTTCATACTCCAGGATGTCTGATTTGAGATCAATGATCACACCATTGTGATTGTCAGGGACATTAAGGTCCTTTTTGTAGAGTTCTTCTGTGTATTCTTGCCATCTTTCCCTAATCTCTTCTGCATCTGTTATATCCCTACCCTTTTTGTCATTTATCATGGCCATTTTTGCTTAATACATTCCCTTAATTTCCCCAATTTTCTTGAAGAGATCTCTAGTCCTTCCCCTTTTGTTGTTTTCCTCTATTACTTTATACTGTTCATTTAAGAAGGCCTCCTTATCTCTCCTTGCTGTTCTCTGGAAATCTGCATTCAGTTGAGTGAATCTTTCTCTTTCACCTTTGCTTTTTGCCTTCCTTCTATCTTCAGCTATTTGAAGGGCCTCATCAGACAACCACTTTGCATTCTTGCATTTCATTTTATTTGGGATGGTTCTAACTGCAGCCTCCTGTCTGATCTTGTGAACCTCACTCCATAATTCTTCAGGCACTCTGTCTGTCAAGTTTAATCCCTTAAATCTATTCTTTACCTCCACTGTATATTCATGAGGGATATTATCTAGATCAGTGGTTCCCAACAAGGGGTACACAGCCCACAGGTGGACTTCAAATCCCAGAAGCCTAAGTCAGTACATTGGCTGATCAGTGCTTTGGGGAAATGACTTAGACTTCTGGGAATTGAAGTCCAAACACCAGCATTTGGGAAACACTGATCTAGATCATACCTGAGTGGCCTAATTGTTTTTCCTACTTTCTTCAGTCTAAGCCTGAATTTGGCAATCAGTAGCTCATGATCTGAGCCACAGTATGCTCCAGGTCTCATCTTTACTGATTGTATAGAGCTTGTCCACCTTTGCCTGCAGAGTATGTAATTGATCTGATTTCAGTGTTTGGCCATATGGTGACGTCCATGTGTAAAGTCGCCTCTTAGTTTGTTGTTAGATGGTGTTTGCTATGAACAGTGCATTCTCTTGGCAAAACTCTATTAGCCTTTGCCCTGCTTCATTTTGTACTCCAAGGCCAAACTTGCCTGTTATTCCAGTTACCTTTCGACTTCCGACTTTGGCATTCCAGTCTCCTATGATGATAAGGACATCATTTTTGGTGTCAGTTTTAGAAGGTCCTGTAGGTCTTCATAGAACTGGTTGATTGTGGCCTCTTCTGCACCAGTGGTTGGGGCGTAAACCTAGATTACAGTGATATTGACTGCTTTGCTTTGAATTAAAACTGAGATCATTCTGTCATTTGTTAGACTGTATCTCGTTACTGCTTTCCTCAATCTTTTATTGACTATAAGGGCCACTCCATTTCTTCTAAGGGATTCTTGCCCACAGTCATAGATAAAATGGCCCCCTGAATTAAATTTGCCCATCCCTGCCCACTTTAGTCCACTGATTCCCAAGATATCGATGTTCATTGTTTCCATTTCATTTTTGATCACATCCAGCTTGCCTTGATTCATAGATCTTACATTCTGGGTTCCTATGAAATATTGTTCTTTACAGTATCGGACTTTCCTTTCACCATCAGATCCATCTGCAGCTGAGTGTCCTTTCGGCTTTGGCCCAGCTGCTTCACTCTTTCTGGGGCTACTTGTACTTGCCCTGTGCTCTTCCCCATAGCATATTGGACACCTTCTGACCCGAGGGGTTCATCTTCCAGTTTCATATTGTTTTGTATTGTTTAGCCTTTTGATACTGACCATGGGATTCTCTTGGCAAATTTACTGGCATCGGTTGCCAGTTCTTTCACCAGTGGATTGGGTTTAGTCTGTGTTCTCTGCTACAGCCTGTCCTAAGCCCCTCCCCCACAAATGAAAGGGACTCCTAAGGAATCTCAGATCTTGTAGGTGATTGTCAAAAACTTTTAATTAGCCATAAAAGGCTGCAGCTAATAATGACATCAGCCTTGTGCACACAGAGCGGTGCCAACAAGATTTCAGCCATTCTCTATAAATAATAACATTTTCTCATTTTAGATGACATTCTGTAAATGGTCTCTGAAAAGCAAATATCTGTCTCACAGGAATGCTTATCAGCTAGTTTTGCAGTTGTGGTTCAAGTCTTCTCATGTTACAATGAAATTTAGTGGCTTAATCATCGTTGCAGGTAAAATTATGCCAGCAGCATAGCCCCCGATGGCTTCTCACAGCAAAGGGGATCCTTGGGACCTACTGGATTTCAGTTATTGTGTCAAAATAAATAAATTTCATGTGTCAGAAATTACTCTGGGTTGAAAGGATTTTTGCTGGAGAAACTCTGCCCAGGGGGTGCCCAAATGAGGCTTCTTTCATGTCCCCAAGATCCACCATGTCAAAATTCATTTTGATAGTGGTACATCTATTTAGGGTATAATCCCATTGGTTTGTGTGTGCATGTGTGTGCATGTGTCCATGCACCTCTACTGATTCATAAGAATACCCCAAAAATACCCCCAAAATAACATACTGCCATCTGATTTACAGAAGGAAATGCCAGGGAAAGCAAAAGTTGTAGAATTAGGGTGGGGGTGGTTGTAAGATGTCATGTCTAGTTACAACTGAAAAATAATCTTGCTTAACTTTCTTTGTCATATTTGACTTTACACACATGCACATGTCTGCAACTAATAATCTAGCGTGGCATCTTCTCATTAGCATTAGCTGCTTGTCTGCTTGACTACTGCCATGACAATTTACATTTTGGACTACATCACCTAGAATCTGCCAGAAAAGTAATGGACCATGTTGGCTGGAGGATTTCTGGTTGATGTAGTCCAAGAAAAAAACTTTGCCAATCTCTGTTTTCTAATAAGTACAAACATACCAATGTCCTACAAACATTTTTACTGACGTGTAGGACCCATGTCATTTAGTAGAACATATTTTATACCTGAACCTGCAGCACAAAGAACTACACCAAACTCCAAAGATAAAACAATTCAGAATTAGATGTTCAAAAAGGACATTACCATTTAGTGACAGTAGTTTGACACCTTTTCCCACAAATTTAATATTCACTACATCCATAAGCCTGACCTCAACAACACAAGCTTCTAATCATTTATTCCCCATTCCCCATTTTTGCCAACTCTTTCCTCAGGGAAAGCACCCACCTAAACTACCAGCCAAGTTTCTAGAAGTCTGTGGAAGAAAAAGGCCAGGAGGGCTTTGCACAATTTCGTGTGATTCGCCAGTTACAGCCGTTCTTAGACCGGGACTCCTTGCTCATGGTCACACATGCCTTGGTCACCTCCAGACTTGATTATTGTAATGCGCTCTACATGGGGCTGCCATTTGGTAATCATTCGGAGGCTTCAGCTGGTCCAGAATGCAAGCTGCACGAGTAGTGTTGGGATGCGGGCGTTATGCCCGTGCCTCACCGCTGCTGAAGGAGCTGCACTGGCTCCCAGTTTGCCTCCGGGGGCAATTCAAGGTGCTGGTTATTACCTTTAAAGCCCTTTATGGTAGTGGTCCAGGTTACTTGAGAGACCGCATCGTCCCAAGGACATCTATCCGGCCCACCAGAGCGGAACGTAGAGGCTCTCTGGTTGTGCCATCAGCCAGAGAGGCGCATCTCTCTGGCACTAGAGGGAGGGCCTTCTCGGTGTCCGCTCCGGCCCTGTGGAACCTCCTCCCGATAGAGCTACGCCTGCAGACAGAGTTGCTGTCCTTTAGGAAAGGAATGAAAACCTGGCTGGCAAGTCTGGTCTGGGGAGTGGATGGTTCAATTTCCCCAGCCATTTGGATGGTTCGACCCCCAGTACGTCCAGGTTATAATACCTAGCTTTTAATTAAGTTTTTAAGCTTTTTAAAGTTTTTAATTTTTTAAGTGTTTTTAAAATTGTTGGAAATTGCCCTGTGTCCCTTCAGGGAGGAGGGCGATAAACAAATATAAATAAATAAATAAATAAATAAAAATAATAAAATGGAATAGCAGGAGCCCTCGTGGTGCAGTAATTAAACTGTGGTGCTACAATAAAAAATGCTGACATTGCAAGTTCACTAATGATGGGCTCCAGGTTCTCTCTGCCTTCCATCCTTCTAAGGTCAATAAAACAAGTACCCAGTATATTTGGGCCAAAATGCTAATTATTTTGTGAACTTCCCAGATAGTGCTCTAAGCAATATGGGGCAGTGTGTAAATGTAATTGCTATGTTTTGGAAGGCCTCAAAATCATATGGACTCATAGAATGGTAAAACTGTAGAGTTCCTTAATTGTCAAGGAATTCAGCCTTTCTACCAAAGACTGAAATGCAATAAGATGCATAATATCGGAATTGAGAACATTTTCTTTTCTGGACTACAGTTCACAGGTGAGTTTCTTATCCACTGAGCTACTGCAACCCCATAATTATCCATTAATACTGCATATTGTCATTAAGAGAGGATTGATGTAAACCAGACGATAACTGCATAATTGCTATATTCATTAAAGGTAAAGGTCACCCTTACTCAAAAGCCAGTCATGTCCAACTCTAAGGTTCAGTGCTCATCTCTGTTTCATAGCTGAAGAGCCAGCACTCAGACATTTCCATGGTCATGTAGAAAGCATCACTAGAGTGCATGGAACACTGTTTACCTTCCCACCAAAGTGGTCCCTATTTATCTACTCACAATTTCTTGCTTTCGAACTGCTAGGTTGGCAGGAGCTGGAACAAAGATGGGAGCTCATTCCATCCTGCAGTATTTGGGTATTGAACTGCTGACCTGCCGTCTTCCAGTCAGTGTCTTAGCCACTTGAGCCACTGCAGTCCCTGTTGAGCCACTGCAGTTCCTTCATTACACATACAGTAATAAGCAAAAACTTCCACAAATAACCTTCAGCAATATCTAGCCCCTATGTATGTTGGAGAGGTTGAATGAAGCACCGCACCTATAATTAAAGTGTTAATAATTAAAACTAATTAAATGGGCAATAAATTACGTTAAGAGGAGAAATAAAAAGATAGCAAAGATCTGTTTGGTTTTCTTAAAACAAAAGCAGAAAAAATAGTATGATTATGAAATGAAAATATTGAGAAGATAGTAAGACAACAGGCTAATGAAGAGATAAATAATATTCTTGACTTACTAAGTGATGTTAAATGCTTTCTACTGAAGCTAATGAATGATGACCATTTTCATAGTTAATACTTTCTCTTTTTATCGTGTCCTTTGGTAATTTTAATTTTGTCTATTAGTTTTTCTGTCATTAAGACTTCTCACAATAGAAGATTCCGCTATATTCCATGTTGTACAGCCTCCCACATATTTTTTTCTTTTTAGAGGAAAGATGCAGAGAATTTAATCATTTCAATCACTGTTTTTACCATTGATTTCAATATAGCTTAATTTACATATTATTTTAAAGTAAAACCATACTAAGGTTTTACCTCCCATGTCTGCTTCTTCCTATCCTGCTGTTGCCTCTACCCCAGGAAACTTCACAGTCTTTTCCTCCCATGCCTTCTACTTGACCTCTTCATTTGGACCCAAATGCCCTGCCACAGATCCTCCTTGTAGACATACAAGTGAGGACCTTTACATCCTTCTTGGTCCTTGGATAGAACAACAATACCAGCTCCTTCAACATATCCTGCCAGCTGTGCATTCTTTTCTCTTCCAATATCTCTTCCCATTCTATCACCACCTTTCTCATGGCCCCTTTTATCCTCTCAACCTGCCAAAGTCCTGGCTCCTCCACCATCACGGCCCTTGCTGCTGGCCCTTCATCATTTCTAGAACCTTCCTCTCTAAAGGGAAGGCAACAGCCACTTTCCATCTGGCAACTCCTCCTACCTCTGCATTCCCCAGTCTACTGGGGAACCTGACACGAGGAATTCAAGGCTGAGGTATGCAGCATGGCTATGCCCTTGGCAGCAAAGGCTATAAAACAATGAATTTACCATATATACTTGAGTATAATCCAACCTGAATATAAGCCGAGGTACCTAATATTGACCAGAAAATCCAGGAGAATAGATCGACCCAAGTATAAGCCAAGGGTAGAAAATGCACCAGCTGCTAGTGAGTTTCTATAATCAAAATGCATGAAAATATGGTAAAATTAATTAAATTGTTGGCATATCTCAATCCAGCACGTTTCTGGGATCCTCGTAGTCATTGATGTCTGTTGTGCTCCGCCCTGAGTCGCTTGTGCGAGTAGGGCGGAATATAAATCTGACAAAATAAATAAATAATTGACCCAAGTATAAGCTGAATCCCCTTTTTGGAACTCATTTGGGGGGGGGGCTAAAAAACTCAGCTTATACTGAAGTATATATAGTATATATACCAAAAAATATGTGGCTCATTTTGATTAATGAAGGTAGATTTTAGAAAGATACCATAGACCAGGGTTTCTAAACCTTGGGCCTCTAGGTGTTCTTGGACCAATTACCAGAAGCCCAAGTCAGCACACCAGAAGCCCTGATCATCAAGAGTGCTGACTTGGGATTCTGGAAATTAAAATCCAAGAACACCTGGAGTGCCAAGGTTAGCCATCACTGACATATAGCAATGCTGAGAATATGTAACATCTCACTAGTTGGATCTTTGTCATGAGAGATAAATCTCTACTGCATAACAAATGTCGCATTTTTATGAAGGTGGATCTTGATTTTTCTATTCGCGTTTTAATTCTATCCCAATTTTCATTTAACATACTCCCCAAATAGACAATTTTATCCACTCTTTCAATTTTTTGTGTTCTCACCATTAGCTTGCCATGAATTGACGTTTGGCTTATAACCAGATATTTAGTCTTCTTGGTGTTGAGATCCAAACCATATTCTATCACCAAAGAAGAAAGCCATTGGATGCATTACTGGCTCTGCTCTGATTTTTCAAACCAAGAATGTCAAAATCACATTTGCGTTCCAAATACATGGCTTATTAGACCGACTTTGTGACTGTGAAATCATCTGCAAATAAAGAAACTATTTAAACCCTGACCAATCTCAAAGAAAAGCAAGCTGATTTGCAAATGATGTGAGGAAAGTTCCTGCTGTGACAGTTATATGATTTCTTGCTAAGTAATTCTCTGTTCTAATGAAAGATTATCTATCACTTAAAGGTCAGTTCAAAGTTTGAAGAAGGAGAATTTCATTTCATAACCTGGCACCCCCTGCCTGATTCAGTGCAATCTAATGGAGATGTATTCAGAAGTAATGTTCTTCTATGTTCATTGAGGCTTCCTCCCTTGAGAAAGAATTCTGTATTGTATGTAGAGACAGAAATTATATATACAGCGGTGTGTCATGTGCAGCTGTGTGTCATGTGTAGAAAGCAAGCAAGAAAGATGTTTTAGGAGGGTATGACTATTCTATGAAATTAAGGAGATATCCCTTACAAACACCTACACACATGCCATTAGTGTGCGTGCACACGCACATGTACAAAATCCGGCTCCCAGCTTTCTTCTCTCTTGCAGCTGTTAGTTGCTATTTTCACCACCTGCTAATTACTTGGAGCTGATTTGCAGGAGGATTCGGCTTCACACATCAGCCCACACAGGTTGTCATTTTGTCAAGAATTCCATCATTAACAAGCTGTCAATACACTGCCAAGGGCTACCATTTGGTTTGTGAAGGGAGCCGAGTCTCCGGTGTGGAGAGCTGGATGCATGTTTGGGGTTTGAAAAAAACATACACAAGAAAAATAAGGCAAGAGGCATATGTCTTCCATTCTGTTCCTCATTGACACATTACTGGATTTTAGGGTGTGTGGGTTTTTATACCCCACTTTTCTTTCATCAAGAGGAAGGGAAGAATTGAAGAGCTGCACAGGTTGTACATGAAGTCTCTTCCCCCAATATCTTCTCCATGCTCCCACTTCCCGAAGAATTTTGGATCCCCATTAATATGTACTTCCCTACCATCGTGTTCCCACCTACGCCTGCCACCTTTTTCTTGACATTCTGCAACTTTTAGAACTCTGTTAAAAGGAATATCCAAAAAAGGGGGGAGGGAGTTGCAACCTTTCAAAGAACCATGCTAATAAAATATAAAGGGAGGCTGCCAGTCACACTGGTAGATCCAGCTGCACCTCGTCTTTTCCCTCTAATTAGCTAGATTAATGCCATTGCTGACAGGCTTTGCCCATGAGCCTTGCTTCCAGTATTCCATGGAGATGCTAATGATTTTGAATAGGCTTTTGGGAGGGTAAGCATTTCATACATGCTGCATCATTTCTCTCTCTGTCCCCTTGATCAAAATTCAGGCTGATGCCATAGATTATTGTTCTGTTATTACTCTGTGCCTGCCAGGTAGTTTTTCCAATATTAGCAGTAGAGCTAACTGAAATTATGTATTATGTGCAAACATATTCACTTGCCGGGACATTGTTAGAAATTGTGATGGTGCCACTACTCTGATTTATTTATTTATTGCATTTGTCCACCATTTATCTGCCTACCAGCATGTCTGAAGTGCTTTACAGTAAATTAAAATATTCAAAAAGAGATTAAAACCAAAGAGCTTCAAAACAAATGAGAAACATTCCAAAGCAGATTTATAACCTGAATAAAAAAACTAATCCAAAATATTCTCCAGTTTTTAAAAATCCAGTATTAGATGTCAAATTCCCCTCAGAACAATACAGTATTGTACAGCTGTCTGTCAGAAGCTGAAAAGTAATGTGGCAAGTTATGGTTCCACAACCGAGGTGCTGCCATTGAGAAAGCTCTGTCTCATGTATGCACCAACTTAGCCTGTCAAGGTGATGACTTAAGGTGCTGTCATCTTGTCTCTAAAGTGTATGTCAGAGAACAGTCTGTCTCTTGCATTTTGCTCTTGATTGTAGCTTCTAAACTAGAGTTTCAAGTCAAGGATATCTGAACAGCACACATTCTGTACCTGTATGACAAAAGATCAGAGCACATTGTTTTTATGAGTTACAGGTATCTTGTTTCCAAATGTCCCTCTGTTACTGGACAAATCATTTTCGCTAACTCCAGCAAACTGTAAGTGGTAAAGGTTGACCTTTTATTTGACAGCCTCTTCACATTTATGCCTTCAGATGTCCAACTTCAAAATCTGAAGCTGTTCTCAAACAGTTTAGACCAGGGGTTGCCAACCTTTTGAAGTCGGGGGCCTGGTCACGCTCAGTCAGACCTGGCCCCTGACTTCTGAATCAGCCACAGACTCATTTACAGCTGTTGTAAACACATAAACTAGTCCGCAGTTTTTGTAAATGTAAATGAGTCCATGGCCAGCTCTGGCGGCTCTGGTGGCTGAAGTGAGGGCGCAGACCAGTTGATTTGGTGCCATGGTTGAGATCCAGCCTATGGGCTATAGGTTGCCTACCCCTGGCTTAGACTGAGGAAATACAACAAATAAATCTTTCTAACGAGAGGTATCGTGCATGTTCTTGGGGAGCTGAACTTTTTAGTGGTGACTAAATGCAACTCAGCTTATAGTGAAGAAAATGCATGTCTTTGCATGGTGGAGAGTAGCTTCAGAAGACCCTGCTTAGATTTCAAACTACCCCTTTCCTGCCTTGATCTCCTCTCAGCTTATATATTCTTCAGATTGCTAAAAAAAATCATTCTTTCTCACATTTCCCTCTTGATCCTGTCAGGGGAAGAACAGAGAGATATCTTGCTTTCATGTTTGAGCAGTGAAAGGGTAACCATGAATTGTTGCATCTCCACCTTTGTTGTTACATGCCATCACGTTGTCTCCAACTTAACAGTGATCCTGTGAGTGAGCGATCTCCAAAACATCCTGTCCTCAACAGCCTTATTCAGATCTTGTAAACTCAAGCCTGTTACTTCCTTTAGAAAGTCAAGCCTTCTTGCATTTGGTCTTCCTCCTTTCCTGCTGCCTTCAACCTTTCCTAGCATTATTGTCTTTTTCAGAGAATCTTGCCTTGTTTAATGTGGCCAAAATAAGGCAGCTTTAAGTTTTATCAGTTTGCCTCTAGAGTGACAGTGGAACCAGTGGTGGGCATCAAAAAAAATTCCTACCACACTGTGATTACGTGGGCATGTCCTGTTGGCCATGTGACTGTTCTTCACTATAGAGCTATGAAAATAGAAGTCTCTTCTATTTTCATCGCTCTGTAGTGAACCTCTGAAGCCATCTCCCCCTTTGTCCAAGGCTTTTCTGGGCCTCTCAGCCTGAAGCCCCTTCCCAGCCACTTCGGAGGGGTTGGGAAGGCACTTCTGGTTGAAACAGAGTCCTAGAAAAGCCTTGGACAAAGGGGGAAATGGAGTCAATAGGGCAGGAAGGGGAAGGGGCATGGCCAGCCAGTTTTGCTACCAGTACGGGCGGTCCGGTGTGGACCGGCTCATGCCCGACACTGGATTGCACCCTGTCCTGAGATCTATTGATACGTTGTGGCTAGAAGTGTTTTAATAACTAACTGACTAATTAGCTAACTGAGGCTGCAAGTACACAGGAGAAATGTGAACAGATCCTCCCTGAAGTCACAACTCAGGTGGATTCCTCAGTTAGGCTTCCTCAGGTGGATTCACTTTGGTGGATCACACAAGAGTTAGCAGAAAGAGCAGAGTATGTTGTTAATGTTGCTCTATTGAAGCCATGCAGATTTGTAGATAGCACAGCTACCACAGAGCTACCTTAATAAGTTCAAAACAAGTTCCTTCTTACTTGTTTCTCCCTCCCCACCTGATCTCCAGCTGATCTCTTGCACTAGTGTTGAACCTTTTGGAGGAGGGGGGAGATTTGGAAATAAAACATTGCTTGCTTGAGTGGTAACTGACACCCTCACAAGTTCTCCTCTGCTTCCTCTCTCCCTGATTAAACTAGGAAGCTGGAACAACTATTTTTGTCACCTATTGCATCACCTCAAGCAACCATGAGGCCTAAAAGGATATAAATGAATTCAACTCTTTAAAAAGCAGAAGCCCAAGTGACAGAGGGGAAACGTATGGATTGTGTGATAAAACTCTAGGCTGATTTGCACCAACATATGGGGAAATGCATTCCAGCTCCACCTCAATCCATCCCCAAGTTGGACCTTTTTTGGCCCAGTTGTAGTTCTTCTACTTTTTGGAGATGTAATTCCATGGGAGACAAAAGTATTAAAGTAACCTTGTCTGGTATGATCAGGCAAGTACCTTTCCAGTTGTTTGACCACACCCTAAGCTTTGGGTAATATGGTCTGCATAGATTTGTGAATTTTTTTGTGTGTGTATTGCCTGAAGAAGGCTGTGATTCCAAATGTAATGGGATCATTATTTCAACTTAAGTAATAAATCAGAGTAAGATGGTCCCAGCCACTATAAGATTTCAGAGTTCTGCAATGAAACATCTTGAACAAAATGTCAAAAATTCAGCTATGTCCTGAACCCTGCATGCAAGTTGCTATTGCGTTTGCCATCTGCCTATGGGTGCTTTGCGATAATTATAACAGAATCTTACATATGCTGGAACAAGAGGAATGTCAAATGTGCTTTCCTGCCTTTTGAAAGCAATTTCCATTTTCTCAGTTCATTTGGAACAGCATGTCATTATCAGTTGCAAGTGTGAGAGAAAGGCATTCATGTATGTGTGTGCGTGTGCGCACACATACTCACACTTATGGATGAAGAAAGAGGAAGTATTAGAGAAAAGATCTCTTTGATATCAGATGGACCCAACAGCTGGTTGTTTTAAACCAGAATGTGAAATTTAGTCCCATGACTTCTGTCTCTTTTTCAACCCTCCTCTCCCATTGGCTTGGCCTGAAGTCTCATTTTCTCCCTACTCTCTTTGACTTTTGGCCTGTCAGATTTCAGTGTCAAATGTTTTCTTGTTCCTTGTCCTCCTGTGCAAATTCCTCTGATCCTCTTTCTTGCTCATCTTTCTCCCCAATCACCCCAATGGCCTATACAAGTGATGGCTAATCTCGGCACTCCATGTGTTCTTGAACTTCAATTCCCAGAAGCCCTGATCAGCAGGAGTGCTGACTTGGGCTTCTGGTAATTGAAGTCCAAGAACACATGGAGTGCCAAGGTTCACTATCATTGGCCTATACTTTTGTCCCTCTATCTATGTTCTTCACCATCCACTGTTGTGTTCTCAATCAGCTCTTTCTTCAAAGACTTTCAAGTTAGGCCCAAAATTATCTGCCAGGGATCAATCACAAAGCAAAGCATACTAAATCCAAGTTGGCTTAATGTACAATGAGGAAAATCATGTACTATGTACAGGTGTACACAGTGGTGGGTTGTCAAAATCTTTGCTATCCCACTGTGACATCATTGATGTCATGGGCATAGCCAACGTCATGACATCATGATGTCATGACATCATGAGAGGAGCAAAAAAAAATTAAAAATGTCTGCGCATGTGTCAAACCTCCGTTTGACGCATGTGCAGTTCTTTTTTTAGTGTGCATGTGTCAAACTTCTATTTGATGCATGTGCACTAAAAAATAGAACTGTGCATACGTCAAATGGAGGTTTGACGCATGCGCAGTTCCGGGCAGCCATTTTGGCTGCCTAGAATACATTTTTGGAGGGGGCCGGAGAGGCGACCGAACCGGTTGCCCGGGGTTTTACCACCACTCCAGTGACCCATCCTGATGGGGTGCTACCGGTTCAGGCGAACTGGTCCGAACCGATAACATCCCATCACTGGGTGTACATGACTGCAGGGAGGCGCAACCACCTGAAATTTTGAGTTGAGGTGAACCTCCTGCTTACTTCATGAACTTTCCTTTACACTCTGACAAAAATATTTTATGCTTGAGATAACACCTCTTCTAAGTATATGCTAAACATATAATTAAGTTTGAACTGAAGACTCTTATTTAGAGCCAGTGTGTTCCACACATCCCTTTCTGACAGCAATCTCTCTTATCCTTGAGCTATATACAAAATTTCCTCCTTCATATCTCTCTGCTTTTTCACTTTTCTGACAGAAGCTGGAGCAGTTGTCATTCGTATATGAACTATCACATTCCTGAACACTTAGAAAGGTCATTGTCATTTTGTGTGATACAACTCTATCAATGTTAAGTTGGGAATTTGCTAAAGACAATTTTATATGTATTGAGCTATAACATGAGGGATGTAATCAAGTGCCATTAAGATCAACATAAAATTTACCATCAACTTCAAACTGGATTCTATATAACATTGGAGAAATTGCTGCATAGATGATATTTCATTATATTATAGATTGCAGCTTAATTCTCTCTAAACATTGCACAGATGTGTATTCAACATTAAAAGGAGAAATGGTTTCCGATAAATGTAAATGAATGACGTGAAACACAAGATGGTGAAAAAAATGCTGGATTTTGGTTTATTATCAGACTATGAAGGGGCATTTAAAAGCTAAAACTGTACTGTGGGAGAAATATTGCAGGTATTTAAACAGCAAAAATTAAATGATTACTCAAGCCTACCAGCTATAAAACTGGGGATGGGAGTTTGACAGGAGTCCCTACTTCAATAAAAGAATCAAAACATCACTTCCTATGTTTGTAAAATATAATTTCTGCAAATATTTTAGAGTAGGCGAATACAAGATAGAAAAAGTTGGAAGACCTTCACATTTTATTTTTAAAAAGTGGTTCATTACTCATTAGGTAAAGGGAAAGGTTTCCCTTGCTAGAAAGCCAGCTGTTTCTGACTCTAGGGGTCAGTGCTCATCCCTGTTTCAAAGCCGAAGAGCCAGCGCTGTCTGCTTCTGCAGACGGTTCTGTAGTTGTGTGGCAGGCATGACTAGACAAAAAAAATCTCATTAACATTGATCGTTACTTGTTCCTTAAAAAGTAACATGTTCAAAACACATTGTGTACTTCAGTTACATTTTAATTTTAAAAAATACAAAATAATAATTTTGTGTCAGAGATTACTCTGGGTTGAAAGAATGTTTAGGTGACACCCAAGTGAAGCTCCTTTCATGTCCCCAAGTGCAGCTCTTGGGTATCTAAACCCAACCTTCCAGTCTCCAGCTCATCAGCTTAACCACTAAGCCATCAGGGGAGCTGCAAAAATAGTGATGGGGCTTACTTGTTTTAACAAAAGAACCAAAATATGTAACAGGCTGCCTTTCTATTCTCATTTTCTTTTGTTGATTGTTGAAAGAGAGCCTTGAAAACATGAGTGATTTATAACAAGGGGATAAAATAACATTTCATTTGGGGGGCTTTCCATCTTTTATATAACTTTATGTCCCCCCGTTGTCAAAATGTCCCAGAAATTTGTCACCCAACAGAGCTGAGAGGGCTGTTGTCTGCACCCAACCAGCACACCCAAGGGAATTTTGACTCTGTAAAAGACCTGGATTGTTGGAATCTAGTGAGGAGTTCTGTTTGCTTCTATTATTATTATTATTATTATTATTATTATTATTATTATTATTATTATTATTATTATTATTATTATTATTATTATTATTATTATTATTATTATTATTATTATTATTATTAGAGATTACTGTGCTGCTGAGCTCCTGGTGACTTTCATCTTGGATT
The DNA here is from genome assembly GCA_030440675.1 of Furcifer pardalis. NCBI lineage: Eukaryota > Metazoa > Chordata > Lepidosauria > Squamata > Chamaeleonidae > Furcifer > Furcifer pardalis. Next base: position 59,576,585 of record CP126897.1, read on the forward strand.
GTGCACCTTTCCTGTGTGCTTTTGTGTCCCTATCTTGGATCTTTTCCGCTTTTGCCCTTTAGTTAATATTTAGTGGATTCTTTTTCCGTTTCTCTAGATTATTTATGCAGTTCCCAATAGGCAGCATGCCTCTGCTAGCATGTTTCCCTGTGTTAATTTTTTAGCTTTACTCCCCTCTATATTTTTCAGTCCTTTCCTTTTTGGATCATTTCTACTGCTGTCTGGCCTGCCTGCTGCCATCTAATGAACTCAAGGAAGAGAATAGAAGACATCAAGTGGTAGGAGGAGAGAAATTGTTCACTATTTTGATTTGAGGGGATTAAAGTATATACTTGAGTATAAGACTAGTTTTTTAGCCCCACAAATGAGCCCCAAAAATGGGACTCGGCCTATACTCGGGTCAACAACTACAAGGGCCCCAACTAACCATGCCGGATTGAGATGCACCAACAATTTAATTAATTTTACCATATTTTCATGAAGTTTGATTATTGAAACTCACTAGCAGCCACTGCATTTCCCACCCTCGACTTATCCTCAGGTCAATCTATTATCCTGGGTTTTCAGGTCAAAATTAGGTACCTCGGCTTATATTCGGGTCGGCTTATATTCCAGTATATATGGTACCTTTATTTTTTTTCTTGTTTTTTATACTTGCTTCTCTTGGTTTTTGGGATGGGAGATATATTTTGGGAGGTGAGGATATGTGTGTTTTATTTTGCTTTTTTTCTGTGTGTGAAGGAGGTGGGTAAATGTGGGTTCTCTCTCTCATTGTTTTTTTTAAAAAATAATTTGGTTAATTATTGCATATGTATTCTATTAAAGGTGTATATTTTGGTGGAGGGTTTGGACTGTTTTGCTTCCTTCTGTGGTGAGCAGGATGTATGAGGAGTGGGCTCTGTGACTGTGCCAGTATACCACTGGGATGCATACATGATTATTGTCGTTTGTTGTACTGTTGCCTAGAATGCCATAAACCACAAATGAGAAAACCCACAATGAATGACTCCAAAAGAAGCTATCCATTCCATGCAAAACTAGAAGGACTGGTTCAGGGGAAAATAAATCTTGCATTTTTCAGTTTGTTAAACTCCGCAATGATTCATTCTGGGGAAGAGGACAGAACAAAGACCCATTTGCCATCCTTAGTAGTGTAGCATTGATTTCAGCTGCCAGGGGCATAAGCCAAATTTGCCACCCCCTGGTGTACACTGTTGCTCACTCCTGCTAGGGCTTCTGGGAACTGTAGTCCAAGAATACCCATAGCCCAAAACGTGCCACCCAGGGCAAACCACCCCTCTCGCCCCCTTCCTATGCCACTGGCCACCCTCCCTCACAGTTCCTTGCCATGCCTAACTTGACAAACTACTTCACACCTGGATACTAGGTGCTGTTAACCAAAATAATAACTTTTTCAGACTCTGGATAAGAAAGGAGTGCACCGCTTGTCACCTACTGAGACCTGAAACCCTCATGCAACTCTAATCAGCCTGTTCTACAGCTTATTCTACACAAAGCCTGTAGGCAGGAAGTTGTCACAGCTGGGTAAATACCTACCTTAATTGTTACCAAAAAAACCCCCACATTTTTTCTTTGTTGATAAACTGAAAGAATTGTGCGATCTGCCCAAAGAGAACTCACCGCAAGATTCATCAAACTATTTACTGATAATAGTTAAGCTCAATTTTAGAAGGATAGACAGAAAAGATTGCCCAACAAAAACACTTATCAGTAAATACATCCAATATAATTACAGCTTCTTGTAAGATGATGGTTTTCATCTACTAAATGGAACACATTTAATTGTATTTTATATCAACCCACACTAGGCGCTTGTGAGTGGTAGTAAAAGGTTATACTAGTGTTTTCTCCTCATTTGGTTTAATAGCTTTAAAATGTTTTTCCTCTTGCATTAAAGTGAGGTCTAAATGGCTGCATACCTGTAGAATGATGTTAAAACGTTCAAATTAAAACATATTAAATTAAAATTTACTGACATGTTAGTTATAATAAGCTATACCAGGAGTTCTCAACCTTTTAAAGTCAGGGGCCAGGTCATGCTCCCTCAGATAGCTTCGGGGGCCAGATGGCCATTTTGCCCTTCCTCTACCACATGGCACTTCCTGGTGTGGTGGAGGTGGTGGGGGCCACATGAAATGGCCCCATGGAATGTATCTGGCCCATGGGCTGCAGGTTGAGAATCCCTGAGCTATACCATTCCAACTTTGTAATTCCTGTCCCCTCTCTCTTTCTCTCATCTAGTCACTTATTAAATAGTCTTCTTCATTTGGCTATCAAGGTCTTGGTTCCCTCTTTTTGAGAGCAGACTTTACAGATGCCCCTTGAGTGACAATCTCCTCAACTCTATGATGGGCCACATTCCCCAGAGTGAGATGACTCATTTCTCTGACAGTTGCGGTATGGCTTGCCTAGGCACTGTATATTGCTTAGCAACCTTCATAGTGCTCTGTTTGGAAAGAGAGGTTTCACAGAAGAAAAGAGCTTAATGCAGTACTCTGAAAAGCATAGTCACATTCCTGAGAAGGGAAAGAACCAGTATGCTTCTTGCATACAGATTCCTCACCATAAAAACAATTACAAAACCCACATTAAGTGAAAGAAGAACACTGGTCTTTAGAGCTAATGCATGTGGAAAAAAGGCTCCACTGATATGATGGAGACTGAATCCCCTTCTATCTGGATAACATCTCTTATGTTCAGGTTTCTCATCAGGAACTTAAAAAATGAGCAGTTAGCTTGTGGGAAGGTTGAATGTGAGTGACTTGATCTAGGTCTTGAAGAATGACAGTTTATGGTATGGATGACAGAGAACTACATTTCTGCTCATTTTTAAAATAAAAAATGTACATACAGTAATACCCTGGATAACGCTAAGATTTGGTTCCACAAGTCTTGGTGTTATCCGATTTTTAGTGTTATCCGATGCATGTTAAAATCCTATGGGATGGATCGGATAACGTTAAAGCTCCATAGAGATACATTGTAACCGCACAGGCTTTAGCGGTTGTTATCCGATCCATCCCATAGGACCTTAACGTTATTCGATCCAATTCTCCACCCCAGATTGCTTAACGTTATGCGATTTTAGCGTTATCCGAGGTATTACTGTATTTGAATATTTTTAATGCTTGGGATGGTAATAACTTGTGGATTGTTTTAAAAAAAGAAAAACAGAATCTGGGAGGTACTTACAAGATTTTCTACATCACGTTCTACAAAAATTAAGTGGGTCTCTCTGGGGATTCGCCACTGAATTGGATGCTATTTGCTGCTTTGCCTCAGGCAGCATAATGTCTTCATTTGTTTCGTGTCAGAGATTACTTTGGGTTGAAAGGATTTTTAGGGGACACCCAAATGAGGCTCCTTTCGTGTCCCCAAGGGCAGATCTGGGGTATTGAAACCTGACCTTCCAGTCTCTAGCTCAGCACCTAAACCACTAAACCACCAGGGGAGTTGCAGCATAATGTCTGAGTTCCCTAATGTCTAACTTGTAAAGCTCTCTTTCTTAGGGTACTTTGCTCAGCTAGTACACAATCACCTCTGGAAGAACAAAGTGGGCAGATGGGTAGAAGTTTAAACCTGTATTATGTGACAACTTCAGAAACATTGTTAGAAGTGCAATTACCGTGTGAAGAATGCAAATACTCAGTGCCATTCCTGAATGTCAAACAAAATTATGTTAGGAAGCATCTAAGCTGCCTTCTTAAAGTATTTTGGTACCTAAATCCTCAGCATTCATTTGATTAGTCCAAAAAGTCCATAAGACATGTTCGAACATTGATAAAGCATGAGTTTGCCATCAGTTTCCCCTCTGTTGTTAATTTTAATCACCCATTTTCTAGATCCTAGTCTAGTCTCCTTGTTTTGTGAATGAAAGCCAACCATGGAACTGAGGCAGATGAAGAGGAAAAATATTCACATTCACGCTCAACCATAAATAAATAACTACTTCCCAATACATTCCCTTGAGATGTCAGTATGATTCCTTGCTATGCTGCACAAACTGAACATGATATCAAGTGCAAATAAGCCTTGTTAGCAGTGCATAATTAAGCATCCATTGTGTGGGTTTAATTTTTTTGTTATATTTCCAGATGATAAGATTCTTCTTCCCTAAAATAATCTGAATGAGCAATTCAGGGTGTGTGTGTTCATGAATGCATTTGAGTCACAAATGGCATAAGAAATTCATGCCTTAGACCAGGGGTTATCAATCTTTTCAACCCATGAGCTGTACCACACCCCCTCAGACAGCTGAGCAGGCCGGACTGGTGGTTCTCCGTGCTGTAAACGCTTCTGTAAAACGTGTCTGTGGCTGTCATAAATGCATTAACAACAGCTGTGTGCACATTTATGACTGTCGTAAGCATTTCTGCATCCACTTCTGGTGCCAGTGGCAGCAACAATGCAGGCCACATTAAATGGTGCCTTGGGCCGGAGCTGGCCCTTGGGCCATAGGTTGAGAACCCCTGCCTTAGACTCTAGGTGGGGGTGTTGGGGATGGTGTTTATTAGAGTGCTAAAAGAAAGTAGAACTTCCCATCTGTGAATCAAAAAGAGCACTCCATGAGAGGTTGGGATACTTCAGTGTCTAAAACATGTGGACTCTGGAGACAGGACTGACCTCCGAGGGCTCCAACACCCTGTCTGGATATGCTATTAGTTTATTACATTTTAAGGCTAATAGGTCTCATGGCAACAGCTGAAGTCACTTCTTCAGCCTCCCAAATGGGGAGAGAACTCTGAACTAGCAAATGTGGAAGAGAAGGTTTCATTTTGTGAATGTGTACGGCTTTTAAGATCTGGACATCCCTCTCAAAGCATGCTCACTGGTTAGCCCAGAAGGTGGGTTTTCATTTTTAAAAAATAAAAAATAAATGCATGTTGTGCTTGTGCAGTATCAATGCATCATAAAGCCAGGAGTGAGAGGAGAGCGCTGGGAAATGAGGTTGTGGGCCGATGTACTTAGCTCAACCCCTTGAACCATTTGAAGACAGAAGTGGAGGTCAGCATTACTGGTTTGGTTTTCTTTTTAATTGCTCTTTATCTTTATCGTTCTTGCTGGTCTTCCTTGCCCTTCATCCCAGTGCTTTTGAAATCTTTCCCTTAGTTAACTCTCTTCCCTTCTCCCCCCTTTCCAGCATCATCACTCTTCTTCTTCCCTTTCCTTGTTTGAAAACTTTAGAGGGCCTTCAGTGGGAAGCACCAGTGGTGGGCAGCAAAAAAAATTGCTACCACATTGTGCGCAGAGCTTATGTCATGGGCGGAGCCTATGTCGTGGACGGAGCCTATATCATGGACAGAGCCTGCATCGTGGGCAGGGTCTACGTCGTGGGTGATTTAGTCATGCCTGCCATATTGCCATGTATGTATACATCTACAAACACAGGCAGCACTGGCACTTTGGCTGTAAATGGAGATGAGCACTGCACCCTAGAGTCAGACATGACTGGCTTTTGAGCAAGGGAGACCTTGAACCACTTGCAGGGACAAAACCTGATGTAAAACTTGAATACCAATCAGGGGTCTTCTGTTATTAGGTAAAGGTTGCCCTTGCTCAAAAGCCAGCTGTTACCAACTCTAGGGTTCAGTGCTCATCTCTGTTATAGCCAAAGAGCCAGTGGACTTGATCCACAAAAGCTCACATTAAAATACAGCAGTTTGTCTTTAAGGTGCCACAACATTTTTGTCTTTTTGTTTTGTTTACTCTCAGATATGCTTGCACAGAATAAAACCTTTTTAATGGTAGCTGTGTTAGTCTGGGCAGGGCAGGGAGGTGGGCATGGCCACCCAATTTTGCTACACCCCCGCCACACACACACACACAAAGGCCACACAATTTTGCCAACCCCCTGCCCAGTGGTGGGCATCAGCAGGTTCGCACCAGTTTGCCATAACTGGTAGCAGAAATTCTGCCTGGCCCCACCCATCCAAGTTTTGAAATAAAGTAGTCCTAATTCGGGTGCAACACAGGGCTTTTCCCCCCCTGGCCACACCCACCATACCATATGACCATGGAAAAGTCTGCAGACGCAGCCAGCACTGGCTTTTCGGCTATAAACAGAGAAGAGCACTGAACCCTAGAGTCATATATGACTGGCTTTTGAGCAAGGACGATCTTTACCTATTACAGTTCTTCCCTCCCTCTCTGTTTTGTGTACATGTCATAATTAAGGCAACAGATTATACCTTCCATTTTAGAAAAATGTTCTGTTTAAATGTGCATGCATACGCACGCTTCTACAGTACAGTAGCTGACATCTGCTCAGGCGTGCAAATAATTGTTTTGACACTGTCGGTTGTACAGTATGTCATCATTTTTTTAATTTTGAAACATGCTGGTGTGATAATTAGAGTTTAATTCTCATTTATCAGTGACATACATTTCTGAGTTGAACATTCCATTGCCCATATAGAACATGCAGGGCTTCCTGTGCGTCATCAAAACACTCAGTGACTCAGTTTGCATATGGTTCAGTCTCAAAAACTACGGTAGTTCTCTTTATGCCCAGTTATGTGTGTGAAATGTTTGTATGTTTATTCCCAAATGGTTACACTGCTGTGTGCACCACATCTATATACTAGGCAGGACCATCAATATATTATCTGTCAGCTGCTTATTCATATTTTTAATTTATTATTTTCATTTCTATACCACCCCATTAGTGTTATCATTCTCTGGGCAGTTCACAAAATATAATTAAATCATATCATAAAAACACAGTATAATAAACACAATACAAATACAATAAAATAATGCCTGAAGCTAGCTGAAAACAATAAACCTACCTTTCAATGAATACATAAATTAAAACGCATTTGATCATCTCGGGTCAAACATGATACTCAGCACTTGTTTTAATTTACATATCTCAATGCCTCACTAAAGATACTTTTTGACAGAGGGAGTTTAAGTTTGCAAGCTCAGTTAAATAATCAGAAATAAATTATTTTATTCTCCCAATCAATTGTCATTTGTCAGCTGTGATTTTAAATGAACCAGCCTGTTGATGCAGACAGAATCATAATTTGCTCTAGATACCATTCAGGGAAAGGTAAATTGCATCTCAGATCGGGAAATGACTTTTTAAATGGATTTCTAACAATAATTCATCCTACTTTTTAATTTTTTAGTTTACTTTGTTGCTTTGTATTGATTGATTTTGAATTTTTTAATTGTTTCAACTCCTGCAAGGCTTTTTATAGCAGGCTGCAGGATATAAATCAATTGATCAATAAAAACAATAGCAACACTCATCGACTCATGGAAAAGACCTTTTCTTTCTGAAACCTCAAGAGCTCCTCTAAATCCTGATGAGTAAACATTATTCCAGAAATTCTCAACCTGCAGCCCGTGGGCTGGATGCGGCCTGCAGCACCATCTCACCACTGCCTCCACCACACCAGGAAGTGCCCTGTGGTGAAGGAAGGGTAAAATGGCCGTCCTGCCCCTGAAGCTGTCTGAGGGAGCATTACCCAGCCCCCGGCTTAATAAGTTTGAGAACTCCTGCATTATTCTTTCTAATATCAAACACCTGTGGTGAATGCCAACTAGGCAGAAGCTAAATAGTAGTCACTGAAAACAAAGAAAGGGTGTGGGACAACATGTACCATAAGGTGGTGCATGTGCTAAAAAGGTGGGATATAAATGCTAAATAAAAAAATAATAAATAAGTAGAAGGATAGCTCTGATGCTTCAGAGGTATACTTCATAAATCAAATCAAATTGCAGCTAGTCAAATCAAAGGAGGCATATTCCACAAACCAAATTTCAGAACTGTACAGTTGCTGAGGCAGCAACATCTCATCCTATTCCTAGAAAGCTGAGAGCAAAGATCGGGGCGGCCAATCTTTTTGGGCCTGGTCACATGGTTCAGCGGGCCGGTCATGTGATTTAGCGGGCCAGTCCCCTGGTTCCTCCCACCGGAAGCGGAAGTAAAACGTGCCTTGCAATCTGTTTTTCAATAGATATGTTTTGAAACAGGATGAGATAGATTTTTTTAGGCTGCCATTTTCTCTGCTTGTCGCTCCTGCAAGTGGAAGTATAATGCGCCCATACGGGCACGTTTTACTTCGACTTCTGGGAGTGATGAGGATGGTATGGGCCGGATGAATTGGTGTCAGGGGCCAGATATGGCCTGCAGGCTGTAGTTTGGGCAGCCCTGGCATAGAACCTGTTGGGTTGAGAAGAAACCTTTGGGTTCAGACTGAATGGAAAAGATGTGGGCTTGATCCAACTGGTAGTCCCAATTAGAATCGACTTGTTGTATCAGTGGGATTTTCCTAACTGTTGAGTCACCATCCAGGAGCTTATTCAGTGGGTCTACTCTGGTTAGAAACAGCAGCTTGGTTTAGATTAGGAACACAGGTCTTTGTTTCTACCTTTTGCTAGTAGACAATGCACAGCTACCTAATGACAACTATGCTGAAATACTAGATTTCTATATAGGACAATATTTTCTGAGTAAAGGGGGTGGGGGAAGTGCTTAATACATTAGTGCAGTGGTTCCCAACAAGGGGTACACAGCCCACTAGTGGACTTCAATTCCCAGAAGCCTAAGTCAGTACATTGGCTGATCAGTGCTTTGGGGAAATGACTTAGGCTTCTGGGAATTGAAGTCCAAAAACCAGCATTTGGGAAACACTGCATTAGTGCACAATGTTGGTGGGTTTTCAGGCCAATTTTCCTTCCTTGGGATCAACTGTACTCTACACACACACAGCCTGACTGCCATGCATTTCTGAATTTTTGTTTTCAAATTATGCTGCTGAAACCCCTAATCTGGTTCACCATAAATGACATTTGTTGGTTTGCTGCCCAAATGCAGTAGAACGGTTTTACTCAGAGGGCAGAACAAAGGCCATATGGACAGGGTTAAAAGAACATAAGGCTCTGAATAGAACCTCAGGGAACTACAGTATGATACTTTCCAGGTAACCAAATTTCATGGTGACCAGTGGAGAAGGGCAAAATCTTCATCCATTCACAAGTATTTAATGACTCAGTGCAAAAGTACTACTGTGTTATATTGGTGTGATGCTAAAACTTCAAAAAGTGAAGAGTGAAAGGAGGGGACTGGGATAATGTTGATTGGCATATGCACCTGGGCTCTTATTTGGAGCATTAGCACTATAACTTGTGAACATTTTTGTTGTGCCATTGTGACAAAGTTTCCACCACCTCATCAGAGCTACCCATCCCTGTTATGTCATAAAACCCACTATTCTAAGCTTAGGTTTTGGCTTTGAAATTTCAAGGAATGGGAAAGGACTGACCTTGAAATACTATCTGCAGACCACATGAGGACCATGGGCTACATTTTACCAAACCCTGATCTAAACGAATTGAAAGGGAGGTAGACAGTGTGAGCAATTAGTTATAAGCAATTGTAGTCTATGGCAGTAACGTCATGTGGAATTCAGCCGCCCAGGGCTGAAGCCAAATTTGCCACCCCCTGGTGGATGCTGACTCCCACTCCCACTAGGGCTTCTGGGAATTGTAGTCCAAGAACACACATAGCCCAAAAAGTGCCGCCCGAGGCCAGTCTGCCCCCAAATCCCCCCCCGGTGACATCACTGGTCTATGGTTAATGACTGTTGAACTATCAGATGTGGAGAGAGCCAGCTGAAGTGAGGGGAGATGAAAAATGGAAGGAGACAGAATGAAGCACCCTAATAATATGTTTATGGAGTTTATGATATCATTGAGAAGAATCTGTGCTCTGAAATCAAAACATCTCCATTACATTCTGCATTCCTGTTGACAGCTGGCATTATCAAATTTTGGACTGGTACCCTGAACCTGTGCCATCAGGTGTTTCTTGGCATAGTTTCCTCCAGGTAGATCTAGTTGTTTTGGATTACAGTTTTCATCAGTCTTGACCACTGATGGTTGTGGCTGATGGGATTTGTGGATCAGAATACCTGGAGGGCAACAGTTTTGCTGTGGCACAGGAGGAAAATGTTCCAAGAACATGAGAAGGAAGAATAGGCACACATCCCAACAAAGTTAGAATCTCTGACAAATATCTGGGGATACAATGCTCCATTCTGTTAGTGTGCCCTACATGTAATTTTCTAATGCTGGCTTTAGTTAGACCCTCATGTCAATAGCTAGCCTTAAACTTAGTGTTCCATTTTCCAGACACATTTCTTGCATCACAAGTTTTAACATACTCCTTCTGGTGAAGTCAGAAATATTAGTTGATTGAATAAACCACTGAAGCTCTCTAATGTTCCAAGTGTATCACCATTACGGAAATTCAGGTACTCGGTTTATATGGGTCCACTGGGAACATTTTTAGAATGCTTAACAGCCCTTAACATTTCTCATTTCCAACCTGTCATAGGGAAGCTTAGTGCCTGCACTTTGTGCTGCACTATAAAGCATGAACAGAACTAGGATATTGGAATAAAACTCCATTAAGCTTCCTCCCCACCACCACCAAAATGAGAAAAAAAATATTCCAGAATTACACACCTTCTAAGCTTCTGTGGTTTTCTTTTCTTGATTACAGCAAGAACATGAAAATCCTTTGCAGGGGTTAAAAAGGCTTCTGATCTAATTAGAAGAGCTTAAAAAATCCATGTAGAGATTATGAGAAAAGTTCACCGAAGGAACAGAGAGAGCTGAGAGTCTCTGAAGTGGAAACAAATGAAGTGTGGAATTTGCTAATAATATTGTGTCTCTTGACTCCATATTTTAGACAGTAATTACCACAGCGTTCACATGGAGCCCACAGACTCCAGTCTCAGAAAAACTGGTAACACCGACGTAGCTTTTTTGACCAAACTAATAGAACTGCAAATACAGTTTACAGACTGCAGGGTTTCCCCCATCTTCAGCATTTTGACTTGGGGCTACATATCCAGGTTCTTAGTGTTTGAGGCAGTGATGGCGAACCTTTTAGAGACCGAGTGCTCAAACTGCAACCCAAAACCCACTTATTTATCATAAAGTGCCAACACAGCAAAAGGGGAGGAAGGAAATGCTCCCATTGGGCTGCGCTGGGCAGACAGAGGAAGTGCTCCCATTGGGCTGCTAGGCAGAGAGGGGGGTGAATTCTGTCCTGGGGGAGGGAGGAAGCACTCCCATTGGGCTTCTGGGCAGAGGAACAGGGCAAACTCTGTGCTGGGGTGACTGCATGATTGCCCACAGAGTGGGTTCCGAGTGCCACTTTTGGCACGCATGCCATAGGTTCACCATTACTGGTTTAAGGTGTGCAGAAGCCTTGAAGCATTAGCTATAAAGTTCTCTTTTCAGACAGCATAGTTATTGTCATAGAAAAGGCTTTCTTGACTTCTGTTAGCAGTGTTTACATCTTGTACCAGGTATATAGTAGTAGATACATAGAACAGAGATTGGTAAAAGATCAATTTAAGAAATCAGATTTGATTATGTATATATTGAAATAGGCACATGGCCACCAATGACATTAGTTTAAAGTTGACCTTTAAATTAACATTATAATACTCTTCAATGTCTTACTAGAATAAAAGTCTCATCTATAATTTTACTCCTTTTAGTCTTCTCACATTAATGTTCAAATCAAGCCCAGTATTTAAAATATTCATCCATATTTCAAAGTTAGAATTTGGGTGGATATTTATTTACTGCTATTTATTTCTTGGCTTTAGGGACTGGTCAATGCTAGGTAGCTGTGTGCAGAGTCAGAGGTTGGGGGTTCAATTCCACACTGTGACTCCTTGGAGAAGAGCTGGCCTATGTAATCATGAACAAGACACAAAGTCACGAGGTGATCTCAGAAGAAGGGAATGGTAATTCACTTCTATTAGTCTCTATCTAGGAACCCCTTGCAAGAGTCTTCTTCTTCTTTCATGTCCAGGTCAAAGATTGAATTGCCTAAATGAGTTCACCTTCTTGGCTTTGTCATTGGTCATACTTAAATCCTCATCAACACATGTTTCTAATACCAATTGGCAGACCAGCAAATGAGCCGGATTATATATCTTTCCACATTCACACAGCATGTTGTTGTCTGCCAGCAGGCCCCACTTGAGCATGTTGGTTTTGCATTTAGGGACTCCAACCCTCAGCCTATTCAAGGTCCTCCAAGTGACAAATGGGAGATTGAGATCTTCAGCTACAGCCTCCTTTAATGAAGTTTCTTACCTAGTGGGCTTCTTCCTCCATCTTCTAATATGAATTTGCTCTTGTGTACTCCCAAGAATGTTTGTTCTTGATGGCTCATAATAATTATTAATGTATTTATTTCTTATTTCCATTTATACCCAGTGGTAGGCAACAGCAAGTTTGCACCAGTTGGCCAGAACCAGTAGCAGAAATTCTGTCTGGCCCCGCCTATCCAAGTTTTGAAATAAAGTACTGTAGTCCTAATTTGGGTGAAACGCAGGGCTTTCCCCCTGGCCACACCCACCTGTCTGGTGGCGGCACCGGCGGCACTGGCATCAGAGGCATTGGTGTCTGTGGCGTCGGCTGCAGAGGAGTTGGCGTAGGTGTAGGCAGCGGTCTAGGCAGCAGCATAGGTGGCAGCATTAGCAACGGAGGTGGCAGCGGTGGCATTGGCGTTGATGTTGGCACTGGCAGTCTTTGCAACCGCAACCCACACCCCTCAAAACCTCCTCCAGCCAGGCGGGCTATGGCATGGCTGAGGCTGGGGTGGCTGCACCCCGACCTCCCACTCCCGCTGTGGCAATTAGAGCTGTGGGAGGCAATGGCAAGGCAGGTGCCGGTGGTAGAGTGGTGCAACAGGGTTCCCCAATGGCCAGAGTGTCCGCCCGAGTTGTCATGGTTGCAGTTGCCACTGGCAGCTCTGTTCTGCCCCCCGGGCTGAGAAGCTGGGTACCCATTCCGCCTGCAAGGTAGGTACCCACCCAGCTGGGGGGAAACGAGGCACGAGCGAGGGGGACAAACAGCAGCAGGTGGCAGTGTCTCAGTGGCGACCGTTCATCCCTTCAGCCTTTTGAGGATCTCAGGTGTCCCCCCCCCCACTCTGAAAGCCGAGGGGTTGCTGAGGGTAGTCCCTGTGTTCTGCTGGTGGGGAAAATTTGTTCCATGAAAGCTAACATTAAAATACAGCAATTAGTCTTTAAGGTGCCTCAATGTTTTTGTCTTTTTGTTTTGTTTACTTCCTGATATGCTTGAAACACAGACTAACACAGCTACCATTTCAAAAGTTTTGAATTGATAGCCCTTTTATTCTTTGCAAGCATATCAGAGAGTAAGCAAAACAAAAATACCAAATCAAACTGCATTGTGGTACCTTAAAAACTAACTGCTGTATTTTAATGTGAGCTTTTGCGGACCGAGTCCACTGGGCACACAATGGTTGGCTAGCATAACAGATAAGTTTACAAATCAGTGTGGCTTTTTACAAGCAGTAATAATTGCCGTGACTCAAGTGGTTAAGCCACTGAACTTGATGACTGGAAGATTGACAGGTCAGCAGTTTGAGACCCAAGCATTGCACAGTGGAATGGGCTCCTGTCTCTGCCCCAGCTCCTGCCAACCTAGCAGTTCGTAAGCAAGAAATTTCAAGTAGTTAAATAGGGACCACTTTGGTGGGAAGGTAAACAGTGTTCCGTGCGCTCCAGTGTCTAGTCATGTCTGCTACATGACTATGGAAACATCTGCAGAAGCAGACATCATTAGCTCTTTGACTTTGAAACAGAGATGAGCACTGAACCCTAGAATCAGATACGATTGGCTTTCGGGCAAGGACAACCTTTACCTAATAACAGAAGATCCCTGATTGGTATTCAAATTTGCTTTGAAGTTTGGCCCTGTTCAGTTGCAAGTGGTTAGTAAAGGTAAAGGTCACCCTTGCTCAAAAGCCAGTTGTATCTGACTCTAGGATGTAGTGCTCATCTCCATTTATAGCCAAAGAGTCAGTGCTGTCTGGGTTTGCAGATGTTTTCGTGGTCATGTAGCAGGCGTGACTAGATCACCCATCCAGTCACATGGCCACCTGGCCATGCCCACCCAGTCACCTTGCCATACCCACCAAGTCGCATGGACACCTGGCCACACCCACAGAGTAGGTAGCATTGGCTGGGATTATCAACAAGCTCCCCTTTCTGTCTCATCTGAGGCTCCCCCCCTCCTGTAATTAATTTTTAATGTTAAGATATGCAGATTTTATATTTGTTATTAGACAGTAAATGGTACAGCAGTGGATAACATTGCTATGTTTTTAAGGGTTTTTAAATTGGTTTTAACTTGTGTATACCGCCCAGGGTCCATTGGATAGGGCGGTATATAAATCTATTAAATTAAATTAAATTAGTAAAAAAAAAAATGAATCCCACAACTGACTACAACCCTGTAAGGTTGTAATGGGTTGGATTAGAGAACATTTAAAGTCCAAAGAACTGCAGACTCTTAAATCCAAAGACGCTCTGGAGCCCTTTTTCTCAAAAAGCATCCCTTCCTGTTAACAATAGCAATTGACCTTATATACTACCCTATAACGCTTAGTGCACTCTCTGGGCATGCCATGCACTAAATTGCTGTTAAAAAGGATTTAAAAAGCTCATAAGGTCATCAGTATCTCTGTACCTGGCTGAAATAATAATATTTATGTACCTGCAAGTTGATTCTCACCTTTGGCAACCCTGTCAGGATGTTCTAGGTTAGTTGTCCCCAAAATTCTGGGATATGGGGTCCATATTAGAGGTCTCAATGCCTAAGGAGGGCCACATCTTAAATAACAATGTAACTGAATTATTAGCCTACTGATATAGATAAAAAATAAACAACAGGTCTAATGTTAAGGGGTACATGAGCTCTCCTGGCTAGCAAAGCACTCAGAATAGCCAAAATTCTAGTATGGAGGATAAGCCCAAGAAGGGGCTGACAGAAGGAACCCTGGAGACCAGAAGAAGCAATGTGATTATTGTGTTTTTGTGTTAAGAAAGGAACAGGAAAAACAGCTTTAGGCAGGAAGAACAGTGTGGGTCCGAGGGAAAATGCCTTGAGGGTGAAAGCAGCAACCAAGTACCGTAGGTTAGAGGGCTATACAGAAAGAACTTGGGGGTCACATGCAGCCTGCAAGGCACAGATTGGGGACCCTTGTTCTTGGTATAAAATTCTCTTTAGTGCTTTATCATTCCCTCCTAGTTGTTGGATAATCTTTTCAGACTGCTGCAGTTAGTGTATCCCCAAGAATTAAGGCTGAATAGTTTGAAAAGCAAGCTTTCCTGTATTCTCCCTTTTTTTCTAATGCACAAATGCTCAGGGACAACTTTAGCAGAAGGAAAAGAATATTTACTTACATGGCTTGTGTTCAAAGAAAATCATAATCTAGCCGTTCACGTCATCTTCATTGCAAAAAGACAAGAAGAAAAGTCTACCAAGCAAATGATGGCTACTAACCTTCTGAGAGTAACACATTTTGAGTCAGAAAGAGATTTGGATGAACAACTGAACACGCAGACAGGCTGAAAGGACAGATTAAAGAAGTATATGACTCCCACACAGAGCTAAGTGCACACCCACAGCCCCCCAAGCAAAACAAACATAAAGTGTGATGGGACTGTCTAGATCAACACTTGTGGCATTCTGAGACCCTGCAGCTTGTCCAGGCAACACAAGTTGTAGGGCTTATTCCATGAGCTACATATTTCCAGGCATTTTTGCCTATCTCCTGTTCTGCAAGGTGATAAATGCCTGGCTCCTGATTCTGCAGCTAGGCATTCCAACATATTGAGCTATACTAGCTTTGACCTGAATATAAGGGACCTTTATTGTGACATCATATGTACAAGGAACCTTTATTGAAAGAACTTCGTATGTTTACCTGTCAAACATCTTTCTTGTCCATTTAACTTATTTTAATTTATCCAACCTGTGAAGACACAGGGAAGGATCTTTTTTCAAGACACTGAGAAAACTGGGGTGTAATGTTTGTTTGAGGTCCCTCTCTATCAATGCCTTTCAATGCCTTTTTATGGTACCTAGTATTGTTGTCCTTACATTATATTTTTCTTAATTTTCCTGGCAAAAAAACTCAGAGATGAGATCATCATAAGATATTTTCCTCACAAGATCCCATTCCATGGACAGGACAAATACTGATGATGATCTTGACTGTAGCGTTGTGGCATATAATTTATTTTTAGTAAAGGCAAATTTGGAAAATGTTCTCCTTTATAGATTAAAATTGGCAGCGAGACATAGAAAAAGAGAGCTGTGATATTATTTGGAAAAAAGTCAACCAAGTGCTTAACTGTAAATTATCTTCAAGCTATCACATGCAGTATCAGATCCATGTCAAGGTCAAAAGTATGACACTTGAACATTGACCTCAGAGTACTATGAAACTTTCTAACAGTCCTTAATTTGAGTCTGTGATGATCTGTTTAGCAGACATCCTTGAAAGGGTTAATTCCAGTGTGAAGCCAGATAACCTCTGCCAATCATATCAATGTAAATCTGGGTATCGTGATACAAATAGTGTCCTTGTTTCACTCATGGTGAAGTAAATATTCTCTAAATATTCCGATCAAGAACATAGCTTGCCTAATGCTACAAATAGATTCTTTGCATAAACATGCAAAAATTAACCACTCAAAAAGTATTGAGAACTTTCTTACATTTGTGGGGGGAAACGCTGTAGTTACAAATGCATAGAAACACTTTCCCAGTTCCATTAGCAAAATAATTTGTGTCTCCATACTGTTAATCTTTCATCTTAACAAGTGATTACTCAATTTCTTTGACACTTCTTCAAATTCTCCAAAGCTGCTTTGCATGGTATGGATAAAGGTGATGGGGGTGGGGGAAGCACATTTCTCTTAAAACCAAGACTTGTTCTTGCTGTTGTTTTGTTCAGGTTATTGTTGACATAATCAAATGTATGAAAAATTTTAAGAAAAAATACTGTTGTAAATGGTATTTCAGGTTAGTTCATTTCCATTTTCCTTCCTTGCTTCTAACTGAAATTTCTCCTTGGAATCATTGGCAATTTTTATTAAGGCTTTCAAAAAAGCTTGACATAACAGATGACATGACTCTGTACATCTTCTCTGCAGGACCACATTATTTGTGACAGGTTTTTCAAAGTGATCTTCAGTTTATTGTTTTTGAACCAGCAATCAATATTGTCTTGAGCTATTTTCCTTGTATGGTAGATCCTAAAAAGAAAGCATATAAGAATCAAGAAATCTGAACAGTTTCACTGCATAAAGGACATCATTCATGCTGTTTTGCCCAGCTGGATTTAAGGATCACAAACACAGGATGGTTATTAAAACCTTTTTATGGGAGCTTGTTGGCCTTAGCATTGACCACTCATATTTCTTGTGATTCAATTATCTATCGTCTACAATTCTTTATGCCAATACCGTATTTCTAAAGGAAGCTGGTGACAGTTTCCCATTCATTTTCTCCAGTGTGGTTGTCAATTAGCTCAAAGCATGAAAGCACTTCTTCACTTCTCCATCCAAAAATACCACAAAAACAATGCATAGCTGAGCTAAATTAGATACATCTGGTATAGTTTCAGAAATAAAAAAAACTTCGCCTTTATAACCTGGATCTATCTGCCTGTCTGCCTAATATTGCAAATATGAACTTCACCAAAAAAAATCTATATATACTCTACTACTACTCGACTGCAACTCGTATCCAAGAATGCATTCCCTCCCTCCACCCCCACCCCCAAATCAGGAAAAATGCCACTGGTGTGAATTTGTTTAAGGCGGATCCCATATTGCCATGAAGTGACCCACACACTATGATCTTGGAGCACTCACCCACTGCACACATGAAAGTGACATGTAGGATTTAACACTGGAACTGCAAAGGACTGCCCCAGCCTTGAGGATATGGACAAGTTGTGCCTTTACAGCCAGTCCATCTAGTATGGCCTTTTCTGCCTCCATGACTGTTGGGAATCAGAGTTCCTATTGGGCCCAATATGATGGTTTCCAGTGGCATTTCCTCCACAGAGGGGGACCATCACCCCTCTTAAAGGGGCTCATCCGTCCGTAGTTGGCCCTTTCAGGGAGTCAGGTTAGTTAACCGCCGCCTGACACTGACACTCAACGTTGAGTCGCTGGCTGTATGGTCTACTTCACAAAAAAAATCTATACAGTAATACCTCGGACAACGCTAAGACTTGGTTCCACAAGTCTTGATGTTATCCGATTTTTAGTGTTATCCGATGCATGTTAAAATCCTATGGGATGGATCGGATAACGTTAAAGCTCCATAGAAATACATTGTAACCGCACAGGCTTTAGCGGTTGTTATCCGATCCATCCCATAGGACCTTAACGTTATTCGATCCAGTTCTCCTCCCCAGATTACTTAACGTTATGCGATTTTAGCATTATCCGAGGTAAACGTTATCCGAGGCATTACTGTATATAATTCTATAACAAACAATAACAATAGTGATATAACAGAACTGGGTGTTATAACTTGTACAGCCTGAGTTCTTTTCACCAGTACCAGAGTAGGAGTTGCTTGAAGACTTAAAGAAGAATTCAAATGCCTCTTTGAAAGCAGATGAGAACAAAGTCAATATATCAACAGTCAATAAAATACATTTAAATGCAAGTACATAAGAGCACTTTGTGGATTCACTCTTTGTTCTCTTGAACAAATACATTGAATTTCTACTACTTAAACCAATGTTTCAAAAGTCTTATCATTCCTTCATGAGATCAACAGTTCATGGCTCTCCATCTTTCCTGCACTTTCAAACTCAAATCTTGAATCACAGACCAGTTCATCACATATTTGTAACTCATTCTTCTCTTTCCAAGGGTTCTTAACTGTTGTTAACAAAAAGGATCACACTTGCCAATACTTCCCAACCTTCAAAGGTAATTTCCATTGTGGGGTGAGCCTAAAATCTGGTTGTCATCAATGAATGGAAGTCCTCTTTCTAAAAAGAGAATAGTGGCATGAGCAAGTAATTTCTTTGTGTTGTTCAATCCCTTGACACATTTGGCTTTGCAAATGTTCCTCCATTAATTTTTCCTTAAAATCCAGATCATAATATAGTTTGGTTGTGGAATCCTTTTTTTCATTTCCCTAGATTCCCCCCCCCCCACTTGCTATTTGAAAAACCTCTTTTCACAAGGGCATTTTTCATCTCCATGGATTAGTGAAAAAGGTTTCAGACAAAAAACTAAATGTACAACAGCTGCTTCTTAAAAAAAAA
This sequence comes from Furcifer pardalis, assembly GCA_030440675.1. NCBI lineage: Eukaryota > Metazoa > Chordata > Lepidosauria > Squamata > Chamaeleonidae > Furcifer > Furcifer pardalis. The sequence continues at coordinate 59,595,759 of CP126897.1, forward strand.
AGGTTTCTTCCATTTTTTAAAAAAAGGTAAAGGTCATCCTTGCTCAAAATCCAGTTGTATCAGACTCTAGGGTTCAGTGCTCATCTCTGTTTCAAAGCCGAAGAGCCATTGCTATCTGCTTCTGCAGATGTTTCCGTGGTCATGTGGCAGGCATGACTAGGCACCAGATCGCATGGAACACCCACCGAAGTAGTCCCTATTTATCTACTTGCAATTTCTTGCTTTCAAACTGCTAGGTTTTGGCAGGAGCTGGGACAAAGACAGGAGCTCATTTTGTCCTGCAGTATTTGGGTATTGAACTGAGCTCCTGCCTTCCAGTCAGTGTTTTAGCGTCTTAAAAATGAGGGTGACAGATAGTCTATTAATAGTCAATAGTTGGATTTTGTTAAAAATCTTCAAACTGTCAAACTGCCCTTTGTAATTTTAAAATTAGAAATTTTGATTAGAAATTAACCATTAAAGTAGCCCCCCAAAGTAGGAAAATCTCCTAGATGGGTAGGATATAAATATAATAAATAAAGAAATAATAAATAAAGTAATTATAGCATATTTTAGTGTATCAGATTAAGATTTTGAGATTAAAGTAATAATCTGTGAACTGCTCATAGGATTCTAGAGATTGCAGTGGTTTAGTAGTTAATACGTTGAACAAATGACTGGAAGGCCTGTAGGTCAGCACTTTGAGACCCGAGTGCTGCATGATGGAGTGTGTAGTCATCCCTGATACATGTCCATGGCAATGTATGCAGATGGAGATGAGCACAGAACCCTAGAGTCGGATACAACTGGCTTTCAAGCAAGGGAAATCTTTTTTCCACATACATGAGCATTCAGCATTCTCTGCTATGAATTTTGTGAGCAGACAATTGGGGGGCAAAGTTTTCCCAAAATTCTTCATAAGGAAGGAGAGATTCTCCAATAACTTTTCAGTGGCTAAACTCATCATTTCCAGTCATAGTAGCAGATCTTCACTTCTCGCTCTCCCTACAAAGGTTTTGTGCTTTTTCCACTGCCACTCCAAATAGTAAGAACAACCACTGTATTAGCAGCCTGGCTACCATTTTGTTTCCAGTACAATACCCTCTATCTCTAGAGTTATTCTAGGGCAGAGGTTCCCAACCTAAGGCCCACAGACCAGATCTGGCCCATGGTGCCATTTCATGTGGGGCCCCAACCCCTGAAAGTGCATTCAAGAAGCTGTTGGGACAAAATGGCCACCCTATCATGCAGGCAGGGCAAAATGGCTATCCGGCCCTGGAAGCCGACTGAGAGAGCATGACTCCCCCCCACCCGCCCCCCGGCATGAAAAGGTTGGAAACCCCTGTTCTAGTGAAACTTTTGAAAAGAAAAACCAAAGATATACTGCTGTTACAGGCTGTAAATAGTTAAACTGCAATATTTTATAGTTCTAGTATTTGTTGCTTCTTGATCTCTTAACATTTTTATTTTTCTGTATTTTTTGATGAAGAAAATAAATAATGGTAAATAATATCTTCCTTTAAATGAATTAAAGGATATGAGTTTTCAGTCATGTTATGCACCCACCCACACAAACACACCTGCTTCAATCTTACTCCTTCATCTTCTGCACCAAGATGCATAGAAAATAAAAAAATTTAAAGCTCAGGCAGAAGAAAAAGCAACAGATATAGAACTATAAAATAGCTTAACTCTTTGCTGTAGTCAACTTTTCACCTATCTATGAACAAAATTATGTTGTACATCTTTCCTTGCAGAACAGAAATGGCATTATTATCAATGACAGATTGCTGTTGATTAAAGACTTCTTTTTCAAGTTTATTTTATTTTATTTACTTATTTATTGGAGTTCTATACCACCCTACTTGGTGCAACCAACTCAGGGCAGTGTACAAAACAAGTAGAATACAATCACCAATACAATACAATAATAGGGCGACAATACTGTGATAGAACACCACACAGCAAAACAGCAATAATGTGGCAATACAATCAAGCAATAATATAACAGTACAATCCAACAATACAATGTAGAGATATAATCCAACAATATAATACAGTATAGCATACAATATAACAATATAATGACAAGAAAATCCAATCCAGCAATACAAAATAACAATATGGTCAGATATCATAAATACAACATCCTCTCAACTGACGGCAGTCTTCTCCTCCGGGCGAGATGGCAGGGCCCGGAGGGAGGGCGCGAGCATCCTCTCGCCCCCCGCAGCCAACGGTCTTTTATCAACTTCCGGGACGAGATGGCGGGGCCCAGAGGGAGGGCGGGAGCGTTTAGAGTGTACATGGCTTGCTTACAATGACACAATGTCATCTGTATCCTGAAATTTAAAAAGAAGTCTTTAATCAGTAGCAATCACTCACAAGTAAAGATGCCATCACCATTGTGCAGTGAAACCCACAAGCCTGGATTTTGGCACTCCTATCCGTCCATTTTACTAATCATCTGTTTTAAAGCAAGTGCCAATTTAAGGTGGCACCTGCCATATTTAGTCCCCACTTCTTTGTGGTATAAATCCTTCTTAAGCCCTACTCCAGCTAGCTGCTGTTTTGTGCCACAGCAATGGCCTACATTGTAGTAGAAAATGACCTTGGACAATTTACTTTTTAGACTACATCATCTGAAATTCCTCAGACAGAACAGTTACTGGGGAATGGTGGCTCAGGAAATGTAAGAGATGTAGTCCAAGAAAGTAGCTTTTTCAAACATTTGCTTCCTAGTAAGTAGAAATATGTCAGCCTCCTCTCCGCATTTACTGTGATGTAATATACCCTCTTAAGAGAATCATAGCCCTTGCTAAGTGAGAGCCTAGTTGGGGCATAAGGGCTTGAGCGGTCTAACGAGGCAGTGTTGCCCATCTCTTGTCAATGATGTTAGGCCAGAACTAAAACTCACCAAAGCATCCTCTTTCGTATCCCTTGGGCAAGGTGAAAGTGGAGGGCACACACATCATGCTCTTCCTAACCAGTGGGTGATGTGATATCCAAATGGCTAAAACAACACATTCAAATGGACTTGATTTCTCAAGACCATTTGCATGTGTGGAATGTCATCACAGAGATGTCTACCAAAGTATGGACTCCTCACTGAATAACGTCTCCAAGGTATCCTAGGTAATATCCTCTTAACTAAGGGTGTGATCAGCACAGTTGCATAGCGTGGGTTTCAGCCTCCTGGGGCGCGGACCAAACTTGCCACCTCCCATCTAGACTCGCCCGCCCCCAAGGCCCCATTCCTATTCCACTCAGTCTGCCCTCACTCCTCCCTGCCCACTTGGATCTGCTCGTCCCCAAGGCAGCAGAAACACCTGCCAAAGTGGATCGGTGCCTTGTAAAAAAATTTTTGTGTGTGTCTTCTCTTTGAAATTCACAGTATTAGGGACCTCGCAGAAATGACTACATTTCCAAGACTCCCTCAGTGCTGTGGGCCAAGGGAGTCTGGGAAATGTAGCCATTGCCGTGAAGTCCCTAATGCCGCAGATTGCAAAGAGAACACAACGGAAAATTTTTTACAAGCTACCGATCCATTTTGGCAGGGGTTTCTGCTGCTTTGGAGATGAGCTGTAAGTGATGTAGGGTGGGTGGGGGCAGATGGGGGCACTCCTGCTATACCCCATCTCCATAGGCCGGCCTGTTCCACCCAGCCACCCGTCCTCCCAGCCAAGGCAACGCCAGGCGAAGGCAGGCAAACCAACCCGCCTAGATCAACGGAGCAGTGCCCAGGCACAATGCCGCCCAAAAAAGTGCTACCCAGGGCAGGTTGCCCCCCCTGCCCTCCCCATGCTATGCTACTGGATCAGTGAGTACTTTAACCTGCAGCTGGGTCTCCTTATGTAGGGAGAAATGAACAAAGACAAAACCCAGTATATTATAATGAACATGGCACCCTTGTATCTCATTTTTTTTTTTGTGTAATGGTATCTTTCCAGATTCTCTGGCAGCACTGTTTCTTAGCCCTGTGACTTGAAACTCTTCGAACATAATTCCAAACATGTAACATGGGGCTTGTTATATACTCAGTACCAGAGTTATGATTACGGAAATACAGGTATGTACTTATCTGGTCTGTGTCAGTTTTTGTATGTACAGTATTCTTTTGACCAATTTTGCACTGTTTTACAGGTTGAGGAAAATAATATATTAATTTTTTCATTTGTTTTCATATATAGCTTTCCATAATAGATGCATTTTGTAAACATCCTTAATATACATATTTTGAGCCTACATTTTTTCCCTTGTGTTTTGGAATACATTCTGCCCCTACATATGCATATTTTATATGCAATATTTGAGTCAAGAACTCGGATCACAAAAATTGAAGAAGTACAAAATTTGCAGGGTAGCTCTAATGTGGCTGATTTGTATGAATACGACATACGTCTGGTACAGGAAGCACATCAGAAGACAGCAAGTTACAGACCCAAAGTGGGTGGCATGCAATTAATGATCGAGAGACTGAATGACCATTATGGGAGTACAATTTTTGTTAGGACTGGTCTCAGTATAAGATCAGCAGCATTGGCTTCAGACTGATTTGGTTGGTGCGTATTGGAAGGATTCTAAATTATAATAAACACATATTTTCAACATCTCAAGACTTCTGACTTTTCTTTCTACTAAGATTCAAGATGTTTCCATTTTCTTTTGGAAGAATGAAACAAAGTGGAAAATTGTGTGTTTCTGTCTCATTACACAATTCTGATTAGTCCCAAAATCATTTTCCAGTCTCTTGGAAATACTATCTAATGGTAATGGATCATCCACAGACAGAAGGGCTGTCTGTGGATGATCCTTAAACTGGATGATTTTGCTCTGCCTGTGCTCTCTTCACACAGAGTTCCACAAACACTGGCTTCAGAAGTATCCTTGTACCTGGCACATGTGGAATGCTTTGACTACTCCTCATGTGTTCTCATCAGAGAGTACAGAGGACAAGTGAAATCAGCTTCTAGTTTGAATAGAGTTCCTGCAGTCAGCACTTTTGTCTGGAAATATGTTCTCATCTCTTATTGTAGAGGATGTAGGATTGGTTAAACTTTTCACTGTCGCTTCTAATCAGAAATGTACATCCTAAAAATATGGATAGAATCATGGGAAAACTGAGACCCACTGCACATGTGCTGGATTCTTGCCATCCCTATCTCATAAAAATGGTGGGAATAGGGACTAGATTTTACTTTCCTAGGATCACTGCAGATCCTGCAGATGGTGATTGCAGCCATGAAATAAAAAGGCGACTGATTCTTGGAAGGCAAGCAATGAGAAACCTGGGGAGCATAGTGAAAAGTAGAGACATTAAATTGCAAACAAAGATTCGCATAGTCAAAGCAATGGTATTCCCTGTGGCAATGTATGGTTGTGAGAGCTGGACCATTAGGAAAGCTGAGCGCAGAAAAATAGACGCCTTTGAGATGGGGTGTTGGAGAAGGGATTTGAGAGTCCCCTGGACAGCGAGGAGAACAAATAGGTCAATCTTAGAAGAAATCAACCCTGACTGCTCCTTAGAAGGTCAAATAATAAAGATGAAGCTAAAGTACTTTGGACATCAAATGAGAAGAGAGGATTCACTTGAGAAAGCCTTGATGCTTGGAAGGGTCGAGGGCAAAAGAAGAAGGGGACGGCCCAAGATGAGATGGCTAGATGGTATTGTAGAGATAATGGGCACAGAGCTGAGCGAGTTGAGGGGGATGGTGGAGGACAGGAGTGCCTGGCGGACAGTGATCCATGGGGTCGCAGAGGGTCGGAATCAACTGTGTGACTGAACAACAAAAAAAGGGACTAGTTGTTCTTGCATCTGCAACAATGGCTCTCTGCAGCTCTGCTGAAAGGGGCAGTGATAAGACTATTGCTAGAAGGGCAAATTGAAGAAGTGCTTTGATGGTAGAGATGACTGCTTTATCTTGGGTCATGGTCAAGTTGGCCTTCATAGTCAGGGGTTGTATAATCCATGCAGCAGAAGAAAGAGGACATTGGAGAAAAGGGGGAAGGACAGGGGAGAAGGTGAAGATTTTGCTGTAGTCCAAGGTCATTTACTTATCCCTGCCCATCTGGGATATTGTCCCACTCTGGGTGGCTAACAACACATTTAAAAATCTATACAATCAGAAATTAAACAAAATGAGTAAACAAACAAAAAAAATATAAATAACAAAACAAAAATAATACTCTCCCCACCACCACCATTAAAAATAACCATCTACAAAGAACACATCTTTGTGATGGAAAGAGTTAATCAAAACTTATTGTTCTGCCATTGGCAGTATATCCTTAAAAGCCTCTTTATAGAGGAACAATTTGATATTTTTTAAAATATAGGTCATCATCTGGAAAATAATTAAAAGTATTTTGCCTACCTAAAAAGGAAGAATAATGAATAGAAACACGAGTGACAGTGTACAGCGTTGTTTTGTGTTTTGTAAAATTATATAAAATGGCCTTTCAATCTTTTTCTTCAGCATATGAATGCAGAAAAATAATCCCAGGTGTTATTTATTTTACATGCAAATTAACCATTGTTCATTACTGCTGTTAGATAACATTATTTTCTTCTTAAATCAGAGTTCACTTCAAGAATAATCTCTACTCATCTGCTAGGTCAGGTGGAGTTAGCACCTTTGTGAGAAGAACAATATTTTTATCGGCATAGCAAGATATAAAAAATGTATTAACAAGCTGTCTTTTCTTGCATCTGTAGGGGAGAAACCCTACTGGCTGCTTGCTACTATAGTCATTTTTAACCTGTAAATATCAGTCTTCTAGATGTTTTGGACTTTAATATTTTCAGTGTGGTAGGTATTCTGGACTTCAACTCCCAGAATCTATGGTCAATGGAGGGGGTTGGTTCAAAACATTTGAAAGTCCAAAGTTGAAGAACCTCATTAAAAGTTATACTTGCAGCTTTCGTTTTTAATAGCAAATTTCCCTATGGTTCTTGGCTAGTTTGTGGCAAGAGGGTCAACTTGCTAATCCATATGGATATTTTTTTTTTTTTAGGTAATGGTGTATTCCCTTTATTATGTTAGAGTAACATCAGCAGTAGTTTCCTAGGCTGGGTCAAGGGACCCAACTGTTAATCCAATTGAGCGGTGCTATTTCATTTGCAACTCAACCTCCAACTAATGGGCGCTGGACAAATTTGCATAGAACTTGGCAAAAATATGAACTATCTGTGTAGTTAGACTGAATTCTGCGTCTGTAACTACTACTGCAGCCACCTTTGCAGCCTAGATGGAAATTTGGAAAAACTTGATGTTTGGCCATACACACAATAGATGATAGGCCTGAAGGCTACACTCATTATCAAATGTGTAATGCCATGATGTTTGTCGTGCATCGATTTGCTAACAATTTGCAATTCAAAAGGGTGAAGATTCACAATTAATCTGAGGAACAGGTATTACCAGTTGTAAAAAGCTTGTGTTGATTTGTATACTTGTCTGTCATGCTGACCATTCTGTACCTCTGTACCTGATGTGTATAAATTGATGCCATGAAGTCTCACTCTTATGTTTTACATAAGTGGACTTGATCCATGAAAGCTAACATTAAAATACAGCAGTTAGTTGTTTTGTTTTCTCTATAATATGCTTGAAGCACAGACTAACACAGCTACCATTTCAAAAATTGGAAAAACAAGAGTAAAGGCAAAAACATAGCCTTCTGGGACTTAATTCAGATATGACACATTAAGTTAAGGCAAAGGTCGCCCTTGCTCGAAAGCCAGTTGTATCTGACTCTAGGGTTCAGTGCTCATCTCTGTTGACAGCCAAAGAGCCTGTGCTGTCTGCATCTGCAGACATTTCCATGGACATATGGCAGGCATGCTTTGTTACCTTCCCACCGAAGTGGTACCTATTTATTTACTTGCAATACCTGCTTTTGAACTGCTTGGTTGGCAGGAGGTGGGACAGAGACAGGAGCTCATTCCATCATGCAGTACTTGGGTCTATAACTGCTGACCTGCCAACTTTCCAGTTGTCAGGTTCAGCATCTTAACCATTTGAGCCACCACAGTCCCTTTAAGATACATTAGGATCTTTTAAAATATTATTACATGTTCAATTGTTTTTAATGCTATAATATACTGTATTTTATTGTTTTAGCCTCCTTGGGTCCTTACACAAGAAGGAAGGAAGGACGGTCTTCTACAGTTGCCACTCTTTGTCATAACTGCCATTGTCTTTCTCTTTGAATAGTGTGAAGGGGGGAAGCTCCTGTACTTATGAGGCTCTCTACACAAATGTGAAGCTTGGAAAGTCAGGGCAATGAATCCCTCATTAATACAAGAAGCTGTCTTCTTTAGACTTGTCATCCTCTATGCATAGAGGATAATTTGTTTTTTGTTGTTTAGTCGCACAGTCAATTCCGACCCTCTGTGACCCTATGGACCTTTGCCCACCAGGAACCTCTGTCCTCCACCATCTTCTTTAGCCAACACAGTTCTGTGCCCATTGCATCTACAATACCATCTAGCCACATTCTTCCCATGCTTACTTAAACTAATGTGAAATGCTGATTAAAGTTCTTGAAGACATGTATCTCTATCCAGTTCATTTATACTATTTCTTTTATGTTCAAACATCCATTTCATGATCACGTTTCATATTTCAAGGGCTATAATTGGTATAACCCCCTTAATCGTTTTAACACTTTATGCAAATTTCATACTTGACATTCATTTCTTAAGACTCTCTCTCTCTCTCTCTCTCTCTCTCTCTCAGTAGTTTTAAAAAACAAACGTACAGTCAAACCTCACATAAAGAGTGTTTCGCTTAAAGAATAACTCGCTTAAAGAGCAGAATTTTCTCTGAATGTTCGCTTCACTTAACAAATAAAACCAACTGAAAACTCGCTTAACAAATAAATTGGGGTTTGCAGTACCCCCCACAATTGGTCACTTACAATGGTGTTTCGCTTAAAGAGCAAACTCGCTTAAAGAGCAATCGTGTGGAACGCATTATGCTCTTTAAGCGAGGTACCACTGTACCTTTGATGAAGGTCACCCCCAAGCTGATGGACTCTGCAGAACAAAACACAAACATGATATTGTTTTTCCCGTCTATCCAATTATTGCATTTAGAAGTGAGGAAGAACAGTTCAGGAAGAAGAATGGAATAATGTTTAGGCAAAAATATTGGCCTCTGAGAAGTTTTACTGACAAAGTCAGCAAATACAAATCCCTACTTTCAGTAACTTGAATCTATAAATAGTTTTCTCTATTGTTAACAAAGTCTGTTTTCTCCTAGTGTAAACCACATGACAAGAATTTCTGGATAGACTGCCAGCAAAATTAGAAACTTGAAAAATAATGGAGGATTAGCTGAGCTATTAGCAAATACCTAACCATTAGCAGTTTGATGTGAATGGGGATAGAAGAAGACTACTATGCTGTGTGGCCAACAAATTGACATTTTAGCCATTTAAGAGTTCTTGTTATTACAGGCAGTTTTGCCTCCTTACTTTACCTCTGTAAAAGTGTAGAAAATCCGTACAATATAATGTTATTTTCAAAATGCATCTTTAAGAGAAAACAAAACTGACAGTGATCTTCATCCAGTCTGTTACTGACACCAGACACTGGTTTAGAAACAAAACAGATTCCTTGGAGTAAATTTGAAAGGAGACATGTTATTAGCATACTACTAGCACCAAATTCTGGAGAAGACTCTTGAGAGGCCCCTGGACCTCAAAGAGATCAACTCAGTCAATCCTAAAGGTAATGAACCTGACTGCTCCTTGGAAGGACAAATACTGAAACTGAAGCTCAAGTACTTTGGCCACCAAATGACAAGAGAAGACTCACTGGAGAATGCACTGGTGCTGGGAAAGATTGAAGACAAAAGGAAAAGGGGGTGGCAAAGGATGAGATGGCTAGATGGCACTGTTGATGCAGTGGGCATAGATCTGGGTGGACTATGAAGGATGACAGATGACAGAGGAGCCTGGCATGCTGTGGTCCATGGGGTCTCAAAGGGTTGGATTCAACTGTGCCACTGAACAACAAAGCACCAAATTCCCAAACACGAGACAATCTCTTCAAGGAATTTCATATTGATGGACGTCACCATGAATACAGAGTAACCTCAAAGAGTAGCAGTCATTATTACTTTTTATTTCGAATAAAAAGACTTTTCATTATATATTTGTTTGTCATCCACTTGAAGGCGAGGCTTACGTACGCACCAAAGCACCACACTGACACACACTCAATCACAACACTTTGCAGATACGTAACTGCAAATATTACCTTTTAAAGACCCATGTACTCTAATGGGAATAGATCGTGATTCCGCTCTAACAAGCGGAATTGCGATGAGGCTATGCACTGCCTATGAGAGTAGACCGATACAATCATTCTCTATGGGTGTAGATGGGGACTAACTAGAGAAGCAAGGTGATGGGCTTCGCTCAAAAAATGAGGCCGAGAATGATGAGCCTGTGTCAGCTTGAAAGAGGCAGACAAACCCATTTAGTGTAATGGAAGTCGAATAGACAGGCCGGGAGTCTTAATGAGAGTAGATCGGGCCTGAACCCAAAAGGGAATTTTAAACAAAGATCAAGGCAAGCAGCCTCGGACTGCTCGGGGAGTAAGACCCACTGTTTCCAAGCTGAGTAGACTGGACCAAGTGTGATAATGGAATTTTTTTATATACAGACAACTTCAACGTCCTCAATTAACCTGCCAGCTTTTTATGAATGAAAATCCAAATATGGTGTTTCAAAGGCATCTAAACTTGAACGAGGGTTACAATGTATCTAGTTTGAATATGTAAGGAAATAGATGCTTTTGAATGATCCTTTGATAAGTGTCGTACACAAATAATATTAGCGAAAATGGGGAAGGATAGCAGAAGGACCCAGAGACGAGGAGTTAACACTTTATATGCCAGAACAAGTTTAAAATAATTGGTAAAAATCATGTCTTTACTCCTGGAGTGTGGACAATCCCTGCAATCAGTTCTATTGATCCATAGCAGGTGGTAGAACCATTCAGGAAGGGTCTCCTCATGAGTAAGAACATAGCAATTTATTTATTTATTTATTTACTTGCATTTGTATACAGCCCTCCTTACCGGGACAGCTCAGGGCAGTTTAACATATCACATAAAAACATCAACAAAAGATTCAAATCAAAAGTTCCAAAAGATTTAAAACAGACAAGATTAATAACCGATTAAAAAGTTTAAAACTAACTCTTAAAATTAAAAAGAAGTTGAGGGAGAGAGGGAGCTCACACACCAACCAGCGGGCTGGGGTCGTAGTGCAACCTGTACCCCATACCTGCCCTGCCAGCCATGTTTTTAAGTTCTTCCTAAAGGGCAGCAGCTCCATCTGGGTTTCTTTCCCTTATCTTCTCCTGTCTAAAAGTCAAGTTGTCGTTGCAGCGAAAAAGGAAAATTGGGTTTTAAGATGATTTTAAATTATTCATAGTTTGAGTAAAAATGCAGTTTTCCCGTCTTTTGAGCCATGCTTGACCATAGGCAAGGTGAATTTAACTCATTGATACCTGATTAATATAAAAATAGCAGTTGCAATTAAATATTCCTAAATTCACTAAAAATTATTATAAAATGGTTTTAGCATGTTCTTTTTTTTTTTTTTAACGTGAGAAGACATTCTCTTAAAACCCAGACTGCCTTGATAAACCTAAGAAGCTCTTGGCGCCCAAATGGGAAACATTCCATTCGGACCATAATGCCTGGAAGCATACATATCCATCTCAGGGAGAATTACAGTTTAAAGCTTAGATGGCTTCAACAATTATTCCCATAAATGTATGATTTGTATCTTTGTTTCTAGGAGGTGCAATTACCATATGTACAGGATGGACCCATTTGGTTGGAAATGATTGGGTTTCATTAAGTGACCTACTCAGTAGGTGAAGAAATTCCAGTGATGCTGATTGGTCAATCAATCTCTCGTCTCTGACATGTATTGCCTCTGATTGGTTTTTAGTTGTAACACCACCAACAATTCTATTATGTCATTGGCTGATATATTGATATGTCTCCATCTAATTTCCCTCCCTCATCTTCCTATCTTTCCTAAAAATTGTAATCTTTTATTGTGTCAATATTTACATGTAAAACTTGCCACTGTAATTGACCTGCTGGATTATTGTTCTTTCGTAAAACTTTATTGTAGAAATAAATGATAGGATTAGGCAATAGTTGTACTAGAACTGTATATAAGGAAGATGCATAAACAAGGGATCAGCTCTCTCTCTCTCTCTCTCTCTGAAAAAAAATTAGCAAGGGAAACTCATGTTTAGATCTTTTTAGCAGGTAAAAAGGTTGAGAATTTGACTTTGACCAGCAGTAGGCCCCTGTTGATTAAACGCATAATCAATAAACCAATTTTATTTTTACCTGAATTTAATTCTTTGTGGTTCTTGGGTTGCTCCACCAGTAGACGAACCTTATTTAGGAAACACTTTCTTATTACATTTGCCAGTATTTCTATCATTCGTATAAACAATATGGGAAACAGGGCAACCTTGTCTTGTTCCTTGGTTTATTGATTTAATTCCTTGCTTTATTGAGTTAATAAAATAATTAATCAATTTAGATTAATTTGTTGTATTGGTCATGGTGTCAAGATTAAGTATAAGTAAAACTTGGAAGGTTAATTTTGGTTTTCAGCTTATAGCAGGAATTCTCAACCTTTTATGCTGGGGGCCAGGTTGTGCTCCCTCAGACAGCTTTGGGGGCCGGATGGCCATTTTGCCCTTCCTCCACACTATGGAACTTCCTGGCGTGGTGGAGGTGGTGGTGGGGGCACATGAAATGGAGCTGTGGGCCACATCTGGCCCACAGGGTGCAGGTTGAGAATCCCTGGCTTATAGTAATGGCATAAGGAGGTTTGAAATATTATTACTAATGATAAATTGACAAATGAAATAAGGTTTTTAAAAGGTTTATTAAAAGAAAATAGATTTAAAGATATTTGGGAAGTGTTTTTAGATTATGTGTTATTGAAAGAGAAAGATATAAAGCCACTGAAGGATATAATTTGTGTAGATGAAAGGGGTACGTGATATATATTTAAACTAATGCAAATATTTAAATAATTCCCATTTAAAGTCCCATGCGTAGGAGTGGGGTACATGTAGATGTGTTAGTCTAATTTGTTGTATATTTGATTTTGTATGTGTTTTGCAGTTTACTTTCTTTTGTTTTTGATTATATGTTTAATAGAAAAAGAGAGTGGTACTCTGGCAACATGAATGTGAGAACTGAAAGGAATGTAATGTTGGTAAAGAAACTATGAAACAAATGACAAGAATGTCAAAACAAAGAAAGTTGAAATTAATGATGATTTTAGTAACAAAAATGTGAGACACATTTTTACCTTGTTTGTTGAACACTCCTATACTGAAGTAATCATGCCATTCCCTTGCTCAATCCCAGATGTTTGGAAATCTTGTGGCATCTCAAGACAAGACATCTTGTGGGGCAGTTACCTGAGCATAAGACAAATGTTGGAAATGATATAAAAGTTAGGGTAGGCAATGTGACAAAAAAGGGTTCTAAGCAGTGCTGTGAACAAAATGCCTCACATCTATTTGATGAGTACTTTAGAAGATATCAGAGGAATAAAAATTTAATTGTATTCACCTGCATGGCCACACTATCATTAGCATGACTCCTTGTCAAGCCCTGCAGTATTTTGGTTCACAGCAGCTGTCAGCTCCTTTGGCAGAGCAGATAAAAGAAAAGCAAATTTCATGGCACCAGGCTCATGAAAGTGCTCACTTTGCCCTTGTTTACTGGGGCTACAGAGTTTAGTCCTTGACTAAAAGCTTTGAAGTGCAGGACATTCTGTGAAACAAAGCTGTCTCTGAGGATGTGGTAACCCTTCCAGGGCAGTAAGAGAAAACTGTTGCTTGAGGTTTTCTTCATGTCTACTTTCTTTTTTGGTCAGCTCCTTTGTGGTCTCTCAGTGTCTGTACTAAATACATTTGCTGAATCTTAGTTGCTTTTATGCCTGCATCCTGCTTATTCTACATTATGAAAGACCTTCCTGGTTTCCCTTTAATCTCAACTATGGAAGACCTTCCTGGTTATATAAAGCCTTCTGTAACCTAGGAAAGGTTGAGGGCGAAAGGAGAAAGGGGCGGCAGAGAATGAGATGGCTAGATGGCACTGTTGACACAATGAGCACAAAATTGGGTGAGTTGAGGAGGATGGTGGAGGATAGGGATGCCTGGTGTGTGGTGGTCCATGGGGTCATGAAGGATCGGAATCGACTCCATGACTGAACAACAACAAAACCATGAAATTAGAACATTAGGATAGTTAAAGTAAATAAAAGGTAAATAAAGGCAGTAACAGTGCAGTCTTGTCTGGGTCTAACTAGCAGTGGAAATGAAGAAATGAAGGTCCCAGCCCCAGAGTACTTCCTGCATTATTTCTCAATGTAGTTGCTTGTACAGTGGAACCTAAGTTAACAAACGGCTTGGTTAACATAAAAATTGCATAACAAAGGAAATACATAGAAAATAGTGTCGGTTTACAGATTTTTTTTCAGAATGAATTAATTGGTTTTCAGTGCATTCAGTTAGAGTATTTTGGTTTTCAATGCATTCCTATGGGAAATTGCATTCAATGCATTTCTATGAGCAATTCAGTCAAAGTAATTTTCACTGTAAGAAATGTCCCAGAGAATGCATTGATCATGTTAACCAAGATTCCACTGTAGTACTTAATCTTCCATATGAAATTGTCAAGAACTGTGAAGGGCAAAACATACTGAGCTCAGCATTTTTCTCTGCTCCTCCAACAGGAAATCTCCTAGTCTCCTTGTGGTCCTAGAGGGATTCCCCACAGGGGGAAAATATATAAAACAAATAATCAAGACAGAAAAAACCCCTGAGTACCTCCTTAACTGGAGGACCAAAAACTGAAAACCACTCATCTACAGCTTATAGGGAACTATACTAGCATCAACAGCAACTACTCAGCTAGAATCCCTTGGCTATTGGGAGATTTCTTCAACAGATAATAGCAGCTGGGTGGAGATGCTGCATCAGGAATCTGTCAGGCAAATGTTGGGGGCCTTTGCAATGAAGTTACTTTCCTCAGACCACTGCCTGAGAAAGACTAACACAGGGGAGACCTTGGCGCACAGTGTGTGTTGCCAGTCCAGGACTTTAATAAAAGACATTCCTGAAGTGATTGATTGATTGATTTGATTTGATTTGTATGCCACCCACTCAACACACACCAACTCAGGGTGGCTCACAAAAATCACAACATGTCAAACATTACAGTACAATAAAATAAAATAAAATATAACAACACAATAAAATACTTGAGAGACTGCATCTCCCCAAAGGTATCTGTTCGTCCCACCAGAGCAGATCGGAGAGGTGCCTTAGTTGTGCCATCTGCCAGAGAGGCTCGACTCTCTGGCACTAGAAAGAGGGCCTTCTCCTTGTTCGCTCCGACTTTGTGGAACCGCCTGCCTTCGGAGTTGCACCTCCAGACAGAGCTACTGGCTTTCAGGAAGGGTGTGAAATCTTGGCTGGCAGGAATGGTGTGGGGTAATGATGGCTTATTGACCCCTCCCCGCTGGTTTATTTAACATCTTATTTAACATCTTACACTTACCCTTTTATTCCTCTTTCTCCTTTACTTAAACGAATGAAACATTGTTTTAAATGGTTTTTAATTTGTTTTTTAGAGTTTTTAACGATGTATTGTATATTGGTTGTAATCCGCCCTGAGTCACCTGTGCGAATAGGGCGGAATATAAATTTAATTTTTAAAAATGCTATAAAAATAACAATGCAATAAAATGTAACAATACAATAAAGGGTAACAGTGCAATAAAACGTAAAAACCCAACACATACATTGACAACTGTGGCAAAGGGGCAATCATCTCCTGAATCAGCAACCAGCCCTCCCCAGTTGTTTCTCCTTCCTCAGGCTGAGTGAGTAAAGGGCCAACATCTGGCAGCAAGCAGTTTTTAAACAGGCACTGGCCCTCCCCAGGTGTTCCTCCTTCCTCTGGCCAGGTGGGTATAGTGCATAGCTGGGCAAGAGTATATTCACAAATGCCTTCTCAATTGGAGTGACATCCAGGCAATATGCCACTAGGGTAAAATGTCGAAAATTGCAGGGATTGAAAGTGGGGGGAAAGCCAAGTTCTTATTACAGCTCTGCTATATATGTCATGTTCTCTTTGGGGGGGGGGAAGAGAGGCACAACTAGAAAAATGCATACTAAGCTCCGAGGTGTTTACAGAACAACTGTTACTGCACCTGTCTGTTAAACTAATTGACAGCACACATGGATGCAAATGAGTTATGTAAAATCATTCATTCAGTGTGAATTCAGAAAATTGTGTATAGAACTGCAGGGATTTCTCTTCCACACCAGCACCTCCTCCCCCCCATCTGACCCATTCTTGGCAGGTGGGGTCATAGCAAAGAATGGGAGAGAAAGCATCAGTCATGCCATGTTTTATGATGTGGAGCTTCTGACATGCTGTATCTTCTTTCAAAACCTCATAAAGGAATTTCTGAATGCTCCTTAGCTACAAATGCATTTTCCCCTGTCTAAGGCATCCACCTGTCTTTAGGAGTGGGCAGCAGCTTCTCGACAAAGCTTAGACATCTTAAGGCGGACAGGCCACAAACTGTTTCATACTGACCCTTCATCTATTTGGGTCATTAAAAAGTACATGAAAAAAGCCTTTGATGTTTTCAGGAAAAGATCTAACTAAGTCACTTAGGCTGCAAGCTTGTAATACTCACCTAAAAGAAAGTCCCACTGGAGCTAATAGGGCCTGCTTCTGACTAAACATGAAAATGATTACAAAATATTAGGCTATATAAAACAACACCTTTGAAGACTCAAACATTAATGAAACATGGTAGCAGATTGGGTGTAAACAGAGACATAGATAGCAAGTTTAGTCGTGGGGTAAGTGTTACTACAGTAATACCTCGGATAACATTTGCATCAGATAATGCTAAAACCGCATAACGTTAAGCAATCTGGGGGAGAAATTGCATCACATAACATTACATCCTATGGGATGCATCGGATAACGTTCGCTAAAACCTGTGCTGGATACAATGTATCTCTATGGAGTTTTAACGTTATTTGATACATCCCATAGGATTTTAACATTATCTGATTCATGCATCGGATAACATTAAAAATCGGATAACACTAAGACTTGTGGAACCAAGTTTTAGCGTTATCCGAGGTTTTACTGTATCTCCCGTCCATGGGCATAAATGCCTCCTGTGAAAAATAGAGAATGCGGTATCACCTAAAATAGGGGTTTGCAACATAGGGCCCGTGGGCTGGACCCAGCCCCTGATGCCACTCCATCTGGCCCATAGCAATGCCCTGGAAGCAGACATGCCCGCACATGTGCAAATTCACCCGTGCATACACAAACATGCACACCGCCATTTTGTCCAGCCTGTGGCTGGTCTGAGGGGGAGTTGTCTGGCCTGTGGCTTGGTAAGGTTGAGAACCCCTACCCTAAAAGAATGAGAATGTTTTTAAAATGGGGGAGGGGTGAATGGGACTAGACAACTGCAACATACACTGTGTGGGGCTGAGTTTGAAGAGTGTTTGGAAACTTTAGTTAACTCAAAATGTTGCAGTTAGGCAGCTGACTGGAGCTGGTTACAAAGAGCATATAACTCCCTTTATACAATAGCTTTACTGGCCACCAGTCTGTTTCCAGCCCAACTCAAAATGCTGGTTGTTATCTATAAAGGCCAGGCTGTTTGAAGGGCCATATTACTCCATATGAGTCTTCTCAGCTTTTAAGATCTTCTAGGGAGGGCTTTCTCTCAATTCCTGAAATTTCTCAAGCTTGTTTGGTGAATAAATGAGTGCTTTCTCAGTAGTTGCTCCCAGGCTTTGGACTGTCCTGCCCTGAGAAGCTAGATTGGTCCACTCTCTCTGCCATTCAGAGACATTCCCTTCCAGGGGTCTCAAGCATGCTATATTTTTGAGCCTAGAGGTTTTTAAAATGTTTTCAAAAATATATTTGTAATTGTAAATTCGCTCGAAGTTTAATCCTGGCATGGATAATGTAGAGCTGGGGTTGCCTAGAGCGCAGTCTGGCCAAGTTATCTGGGATCATTTTGATCCATTTTTCCCTGAGGAAGTGGACAGGCTCCTTGGATTTGTTCATGCCACTGCCTGTGCATTAGATCCATGCCCTGTCTAGTTGGTTAAAACTTCCAGGGCAGTGACAGGCGGTTGGGTCGAAGCTATTATAAATTCATCATTATGGGAGGGGGTCTTTCCAGCAAATTTAAAACATGCTCTGGTGCGCCCCCTCCTGAAAAAACCATCGCTCGAACCCGCAGAGCTTACCAACTACCGGCCTGTGTCCAACCTGCCTTTTTTGGTCAAGGTTTTGGAAAAGGCAGTGGCGCGACAATTACAGGATGTCCTGGATGAAGCAGATTATCTAGATGCTTTCCAGTCAGGATTCAGGCCCGGATATGGCACTGAAACTGCATTGGTCGCACTGGTGGATGATCTCTGGCGAGAGCGGGATGGCGGTCATCCATCTGTCCTGGCTCTTCTTGACCTCTCAGTGGCATTCAATACCATCGACCATGGTATTCTTCTGGGAAGGCTCCAAGGATTGGGGATCCAGGACACTGTGTTGTCCTGGTTTTCCTCATTCCTGAGGGGTCGGACCCAGTCGGTGTGGTTGGAGGGCGAAGTGTCCAGCCCAAGGCCCCTTTGTTATGGAGTGCCTCCAGGCTCAGTACTCTCACCTCTCCTATTTAACATCTACATGAAACCACTGGGTGAGATCATCCGGTCCCACGGGGTGAGGTATCGATACCCAGTTATATATCTCGGCCCGTGGGGACCCTAGTGATGCAGTGGAAATCCTTTCCAGGTGCCTGGAGGCTGTGAGGGTCTGGATGGGGGACAACGGGCTTCAGCTGAATCCCGACAAGACTGAGTGGCTGTGGGTCAAGGGTCCTGCATTATCTCGGGAGTTACCAACTTTGGTTCTGGATGGGGCAGTTTTGCCCCTAACAGACCCGGTGCATAACTTGGGGGTCCTCTTGGACTCACGACTTCTACTCGAAGAGCAGGTGGCAGTCGTGGCTAGGAGGGCTTTTGCACAACTTCGTGTGATTCACCAGTTACGCCCTCTCCTAGCTCATGAGCACACACGCTCTGGTCACCTCCAGACTTGATTACTGTAATGGGCTCTACATGGGGCTGCCCTTGACGACCATTCGGTGGCTTCAACTGGTCCAAAATGCGGCTGCCCGGGATGTGATGGGGTGTGGGCAGTATGCACATGCCTCCCCTCTGCTTCGGGAGCTGCACTGGTTGCGGTTTGCCTCCGGGTGCAATTCAAGGTGCTGGTTATTACCTTTAAAATCCTACATGGTAGTGGGCCAGGATACTTAAGAGGCCGCCTCACCCCAAGAACATCTGCCTGTCCCACCAGAGCAGACCGGAGAGGCTCCCTAGTTGTTCCATCGACAAGGGAGGCACATCTCTCTGGCACTAGAAGGAGGGCCTTCTCTGTGTCTGCTCCAGCCCTATGGAACCTCCTGCCTACGTCTGGAGACGGAGCTACGTCTCCAGACAGAGCTGCTGCCCTTTAGGAAGAATCTAAAAACATGGCTGGCGGGACAGATATGGGGTGCAGAAGGTATAATGACCCCAGCACAATGGAGTACACCATACTGCCAGTGATCATCAGATGGGGGTTAACTAACCTGACCACTCTGAGGGCTAACACCCCTGGTTGGTGAAGTCCACCGCGAAGGCTGATAGTCCCCAAGTGGATTAAATCCCACTTGATTTCATCTTGATGGAGGGCAGCAGCTTCATCAATACTAGCCTGGGGCCGATGAGGACTTTGTGTGCCAAAAGGGCTCAGGACCAGAAAGTGAGTCGTGGAACTGGATCTGTGGTATGGGTGTCTTGTGGAAGGCAAATGGGAGGCTACTGCATTATATTGTTCCCAGGACAATCTTCATGATTGATCGCCATGATGATTGTCAATATTCAGAACTGGATATGGCACAAGAATTATTATTATTATTATTATTATTATTATTATTATTATTATTATTATTATTATTATTATTATTATTATTATTATTATTATTATTATTATTATTATTATTATTATTATTATTATTATTATACCCTTTTCATCATTGTGAGCTATCTTTTCCCTATTGGGAAGAAAGGTGGTATATAAATAACATGAATGAATGAGTGCTGCCATTTATTTTTCTAACTCTTGGTTCATATGGAAGATTAAGTACTACAGTGGAATCTTGGTTAACATGATCAATGCATTCTCTGGGACATTTCTTACAGTGAAAATTACTTTGACTGAATTGCTCATAGAAATGCATTGAATGCAATTTCCCATAGGAATGCATTGAAAACCAAAATACTCTAACTGAATGCACTGAAAACCAATTAATTCATTCTGAAAAAAGCCTTGGTTTCTCCATAGCAGTTACAATTATGTGACAGAATCATCAGGAAAATACATGAGAAATTATTCTGGAAACACGGAAGTGGATGCTCAAGAGGCTGCTCTGGCTTTCTATACCAAACTATATTAATGTATATATCATATAAGTGTTGTATGTTTCTATAGTCATAATTTAAACAAAAAGAGCAATTATAGTTCAGCAAAATAACAGAATTATGCACTGTCTTGTAATTTTAATTTTAATTTAATTATTGTATTTATATGCCACCCAATCTATCGTCAGACTCAGGGCGGCTTACATACACCACAAAACTTCATAATACAGTAAAAATGCAAACATACCAAAAATACCAAAATAAGCAATAGCAGAAATAATCAGAGATACAGAACACACAAGCACCCCGGTAGCTCCATTATCTTTTTAATCCTCTGGCCTGGCAAGACCAGGAGAGCAGCAACAGTGGACGAAGTTGCTTCTCATCCTGGGGAAAAAGCGAGGTCTTCCAGCCTGTGGCTGCAACATCTCTTCAACCCTCCAGCCAGGCGGGGCCAGGAGGGTGAGAATGGCGGCTGCAGCTGCATCTTGTCCCGGGCAATGGCGTGGCTCAGGGGACAGCAGCAAGCTCTCCAGCCCATGGCCGCAATGTCTCTTCAACCCTCCGGCCAGGCAGGGCCAGGAGGGTGAGGACGGAGGCCACAGCTGCATCTCATCCCAGGTGATGGCATGGCTCCGGTGAGCAGCAGCGAGGTCCTCCAGCCTATGGCTGCAATGTCTCTTCAACCCTTTGGCCAGGCAGGGCCAGGAGGGTGGGAACGACAGCTGCAGCTGTGTCTCATCCTGGGAAATGGCATGGCTCCGGGGGGGCAGCGGCAAGGTCCAGCCCACGGCCACAATGTCTCTTCAACCCTTTGGCCAGGCGGGGCCAGGAGGGTGAGGACGGAGGCCACAGCTGCATCTCATCCCAGGTGATGGCATGGCTCTGGGGAGCAGCAGCCTGTGGCCACAATGTCTCTTCAACCCTCCAGTCACAACAGTCAATTTTAAGAAGGTGCTCTCTTCTGAGCAGTAATTTCATAAGCCATTGGCCAATACTCTTCTCTTTCTTCAGTATTCTTTCATCAGAAAGATGGTTGCATCCTTTGGGATGTTTAGGCTGAGTTGCAGAATCAGCACAAAATCCAGAATTTCTCTGATGAGATCATCCACTGTATTTGAAAGCATCTCAAGGAATGGATATATTTTTGTATACTATGAAAGCAGCTCTAATTAGCCCCAAGGGACAGTTACATAAGTAACACCAAAAACATTGCCCAGTCACATGTACTTCCTTTGTGTGATTGCGTGTGTATTTTTATGTGTGTGATGCCAGTGTAATGAATGCTCTTTGACAACTAGAGCCGAGAAGCCTTCTAGCTAACAGCACTCCCGAGTAAACAACAAGAAATCAGTATTTGTACGCCTGCAAAGATCAGTTGAAATGTGTTCTTCTATTCTTAAGTGTTAATATTTCCCCAAATGGCTCTTCTGTTAAAGGTGGAAAATATTACATCCATGTGGGAAATATGAAAGGATGGAAAAACACCACCACCGGACTTTAACAATAACTGCAGGGGCTGGTGATTTCTTATATTCATATTGAACATGTGTGATGTTTATGATTTTCCATTGAAATCTGTGTGATGTATCTGTACTGGAACAAGTGTGCTATTGTTATACTAATACTATTGTATATATATAGTTCTTTTATGCCATCATAAAAGTTTCTTAGGTCATGTGTGTCAGTCAGCTTTTGGAGATCCTGAGCTTTTTGTTGCCACCAGATGTTCTTCATTTCTCTTATTTGTGCCTAGCAATTCTGCTTTAGCACTTGGATGGTTCTTGAGGAAGGGATAGACAGGCTTCCCATTTGGTATTGATTAGGCATGAGATTTTGTCAGGCACCCTGAAAGCAGCTGGCAATGCTACAATCTTTACAAATGGTCAGAAAAACCTGGAGCTCCGGAAGGAACACTTTTGCACACTTTTAAACTGAAACTCTATCGCTCCTGAGGATTTTCTTCGAGAAGTGCCACAACATCCCCACCAGCTACAGATGGCAACTGCACCGACGTACCTGGAATTCTGTGAGGCTATGAACAAGCTGAAACCCAGAAAGACTCCAGGCCAGATAACATCTCTCTGGAGCTAATCCAGAAGGGAGGACTACCTCTAAAGACAAGGCTCTTCACACTTATTCTCTTGATTTGGAAAACTGGTAAAGTGCCTGATGACTTTAAGAATGCCACCATTATCACCATCTTTAAGAAAGGTGACCATAGTACTTGTGGCAACTATCATGGCATACCATCCCTGGAAAGATTTTCACAAGAATCCTGCTTAGTTGCCTGGAAATTATCTCTGAAAGGGTCCTCCCAGAGCAGATTCACTCACAACACTCTAATGCTGCCATTGGAAACCCCTGGAAATGTTTTCGGTATGGAAAAAAAAATATGTTTCCGAGGGTACTATTTTTTGTGGATTTCCTTTCGTTATGCATTTTTTTAGTTAACCAAGCCATTCATTAACCAAGGTTTTACTGTATGTAGAAACAAGGCACACGTGCCTATGTCATTTCATCCAGTGACTACCCTTAGATATTAAGATGAGAATATCTATCTGACTGCACTATATGAGAACTGATATATATTGTGGAACATATGTTCTATCTTGGCCATGACCTATTTAGATACAGAGCAATGCCCAGCCCTACCATTAGACAAAGTAAGGCAGCTAACTCAAGTAGTAGATCAGGAATATCATGAAAGTAGCAACCTGTTCGTTATATTTGTTATAATTGTATTTTTGCCATCAGGAAGGAGCTTCTGGGAGCTTCTATTCCTTACCTGCTGAAATAATTGTGCTGGCTTTGATAGGCAAGTCTGGGGTAGTTTTGATGAGCAAGTCTGCAACTCACTTGAGCTATCCTGCTACAGAATAATATAAGCAAACCCTAAATTTGATTGTCGTTTCTTTGTCAATATCTAGAGCCACTCAAATAAATTGCTGCTTCTGTTTTGTTTGAAACACACTACCTAAAACTTAATTTTCTATGGAGGGATAGATGGAAAACTTGTATGTAGGTAATACTTAGGTAGAAAAGGGTAAAGCAGGCTATTGGTATATTTGATTTTTGCATACAAGAAGAGAGAACTTTTTTTAGAGAATCTGAAACTTCAGCTTGCACAGTAAAGCTGTCATTTTTCTTATTATCTGGGTAGAGTGATTTTTGAGAGAGAAAGCTAAGATTTCAGCTTCTGAAACTGATCACCAATTCCTGTTGGGATAGTACAACAAATAAATAAAAACAGCTTTGCACTGCTTGATAATTATTATTCTCAAACGCCCCCCTCCCCAATTCCTTTTCATTCAGTAAATACTTTCACAGCTAATCCAGAACTTTAAGGAGATAAAAACAGTTCTTCATTGCCACAAGCCTTAGCAGTCCCGGTCTAGTACTCATGTTTGTGAAACACATTTCATGCCTCATCTGTTACCTAAATGAGATGTGAAAGCAGTTCACACCTTGTTTACATTTTTGCTCTTTTATAGAACAGCATAGACACAGTTTGGTGAAAGTAATGAAATGAGGTCGCCCACCGAGCTCTATCACTGGATTGAATCCATGCAGGCTGCTACTCCTGGTTCTTCATGATGGAAGTGACTCTCAGACAGTCTTTGTTGAAAATCTGCTCCATAGTCTATCCCAGTGGTGGCGAACCTATGACACACGTGCCAGAGGTGAGTACTCAGAGCCCTCTCTGTGGGCACCCATGCAGTCACTCCAGCACAGAGTTTGCCCCGCCCCTCTGCCCAGCAGCCCAATAGGAGCACTTCCTCCTTCCCCCAGCACAGAGTGCACTCTACACCGAGCGCTTCCTCCCTCCCCCCAGCACAGAGTTCACCTTGCCCCCTCTGCCCAGCAGCCCAATGGGAGCGTTTCCTTCCTCCCTGGTTGCTGTGTTGGCTTTTTGCGATAAATAAGTGGGTTTTGGATTGCAGTTTGGGCATTTAGTCTCTAAAAGGTTCATCACCACTAGTCTATCCTATACACATCCTCTGTCTGTCACCACAAAAGTACTTGAGGGTGAGTCTCAAAGAATGGAATGACCATCGGCAACCTTCACAAGAACACAAAATAAACCATGATGGATCAGTCCAAAGGCCTTTCTAGTCCACCATTCTGCTCATACAGTACCCAGCTAGTTACCAACGAGAACCCCTCAAGCAATAGTTGAGGGCAGAGCTGTTTTCCTCTGGCATACTATCTTCCAGAACTTGGAAACATTATTTTTTAGGACAACTTTCCCCAGAATGCAACGCTAGATGGTAGATTCTGGGAGTTGTACTCCATCTCCCTCAAAATTCTACTTTTCTAATGTTGAAAAGAAATGTTTAGGTAAGAAATGTTTAGGTATATGGCTATGGAATCAGTGCTTGGGAGTTCGATTCCCTTTCTGTGCCTCCTTGATAAGACTGGATTTGATGACCTATAGAGTCTCTTCCAGATGTAGTTCTAAAATTATTATATGCCCAGCAAGTTTACATTGCTCCATATAACCTCATCCTCTACAAATTTGTCTAGTCTCCTTTTAAAGCTATCCCACCTTGGGACTGTCACTACATCCTGTTGAAACAAATTCTACAGTTTGTCTTGTCACTGTAGAAAGAAGTACTTCTACTTAACCCTGATGACAGCCATCCATCAAAACTTGATTTGCTGAGTCCAAATGTAGGAGGGTGACATTTTTCAAACATGTCCTAGTTTCAGAAAATGTTTTTCACATTAATTAGTCTCCCAAGGAACCTGCAATGTCTTGTGAGGAAACCAAATAAATTGCAGAAGATTCTGGGGCATAGATGAGGTGCTCATTCATTTCATACAAAGCACAGGGAGCATTTTTGCTCCTTCTCACTGACCTGTGTGAGTTTTTCAATGCAACCACCATTCTCTTGCATGTAGTGTGGTTGCCAAAATGAAGGATAAAAGAAGTCACTAATTTGTATACAATTTAACCTATGCTAATTCTTTTGTATAGATGCACATTTACAAATAATTCTTGTTAAATCATATATCTAGTACATCTCACTATAGGAAAGGAAGGAGGAGACTAACCAAGTAACCTGTGTAATTGTTTAACTTGTTTTCCAGGAGTTAACTGTGGCTCGACAACTTCAAGACCTCTGTTCTTTCTTGTTAAGCTCTTTGTATTTAATCCAGACTTACAGTGGGCAGTCCTGCTAGTAGATAGTATATTTGAATAAAGAATGGTCCTCTGACAGCCCAGGAAACAGAGGAGTGTATCCAGTGGTGGGCTCAAAAAAAAATTACTACCACACTATGGGCATGGTATGGTCGGCATGGCCAGGGGGAAACCCCTGCATTGCACCCGAATTAGGACTACTTTATTTCAAAACTTGGATGGGCGGGGCCAGCCAGAATTTCTGCTACGGGTTCTGACGAACTGGTGCAAACCTGCTAATGGCCTCCACTGAGTGTATCTCTGTAAATTAAGATACAGAGGCATTGATCCTGCGGCTGCAGAGTTCCGTGAAAAGGAAGCTTTTCTGCTGTTATTAAGTATCTCATTAGGTAAAGGTCACCCTTGCTTGAAAGCCAGTTGTATCCAACTCTAGAGTTCAGTGCTCATCTCCGTTTACAGCCAAAGAGCCAGCTCTGTCTGCGTCTGCAGATGTTTCTGTGGTCATGTGACTTGACACCAGAGCGCATGGAATGCCGTTACCTTGCCACCAAAGTGGTACCTATTTATCTACTTGCAATTTTTGCTTCCAAACTGCTAGGTTGGCAGGAGTTGGGATAGAGACGGGAGCTCACTTAGTCATGCAGCGCTCAGGTCTCAAACTGCTGGCCTTCCAGTCATTAAGTTCAGTGTCTTAACCACTAAGCCACTGCAGTCCATAGGCAGTACAATGGTACCTCGGATAATGTTCACCTCATATAACGCTAAAATCGGGTAACGTAGGGGAATTTGAGGCAAACATTTACATCGCACAACGTTAAGATAACATTGTGCAGTACAAATGTTTGCTTCAAATTCCCTGACATTGATCTCTGCCCCAAAGCCCACAGGGCTAGAGACCAGCTCTCAGTGGCATGGCTGGGAAGCCGAACAGGGAGTCCCCTCACAAAAGCAAAAGTACATTACTAGTGGAGATTCCAGCCTCAACAGGCACAGAACATCCCAGTGGGATTGAGGCTGGGATCTCCACTGGTAATGTACCTTTGCTTTTGCAAGACAAGTCTTGGAAAAGCAAGTGCATTACTGGCATAGATCTAAACCACAATCCCACTGGGATGTTCTGTGCCTGTTGAGGCTGGAATCTCCTTACCTTTGCTTTTGTGAGACAAACTGTACCTCTTTGGAAAGGGAACAGGGCTTTTTTTTTAACGTTGTGCAATCAATGCATTGCACAACGTTAAAAACTGGATAACGCTAAGACTTGTGAAACCAAGTCTTAGCGTTATCTGAGGTACTAGTGTATCTCCTTAAATGCCTTATTAACTTTTAAAATAGAGGCAAGGAAGATACGGTCCTCGAGATAATAAAACCCCTGTTTATGATTGTGGTCCGTTCTGACTGCTTTTGTCGGAAACCAGATCAATTGTAAACCGAAGCACATTTTCCCATAGGAATGCACTGAAAAATTTAAAAACCGTCCTGACCAGACCAAAAAAAATACAAAACCTCCCCCAAATAATAATAATAATAATAATAATAATAATAATAATAATAATAATAATAATAATAATAATAATAACAACAACAACAACAACAACAACAACAACAACAACAACAACAACAACAACAACAACAACAACAACAACAACAACAACAACAACAACAACAACAACAACAACAACAACAACAACAACAACAATAATAATAATGCCAGACACACAGACACAATCGTCCCCCACCCCTTGATTGATCCCACCAGCTGGTGAGGGGCTTGGGTGGAGAAAAGGGGATGTTCTTAAAGTAGGGATTCTCAACCTGTGGCCCGTGGGCTGGATGCTACCCACCACCACTTCCACCACACCAGGAGGAAGGGCAAATGGCTGTCTGACCT
This sequence comes from Furcifer pardalis, assembly GCA_030440675.1. Taxonomy (NCBI): domain Eukaryota; kingdom Metazoa; phylum Chordata; class Lepidosauria; order Squamata; family Chamaeleonidae; genus Furcifer; species Furcifer pardalis. The sequence goes on from CP126897.1 coordinate 59,623,359, forward strand.
CTGAAGCTGTCTGAGGGAGCATGACCCGACCCCTGGCTTTAAAAGGATTTACCCCTTTTTTATCCCCCATCTCCACACCTCAATTGATTGAACTCCCCAGCTGACTAGCATCTGGGGAGGTAGAAGAGGGGGAGTTCATGAGGTGTGGTAGAAAAAGGGGAAGTCCCTAAGAACACCCCATCCTTCCCGCCCCCCATTGACCCCCAATGGTGGAGATCAATCAATCGAGGTGCGGGATTGGTTGATCGAGGTGTGGGGAGAAAGGGATACAAAAGGGATTAAGCGATCTCCCTACCTTTTCCACACTGCTGCTTCTTCCTGAGTGGTTTGTCCAGCTGCTGGGGGAGCCCAGTCTCCACTGCTACTGGCAGATGGAGAGTGTGGGGACCATATCCGCTCAGTTCTAGTCTTCATCCGAGCTCCCTGCACAGCACTACAGATGGGAACACATGCCTCTCTGGAACTTCCTGGTTTGGTGCTGGGTGCCCAGGCAGGCATTCCCTGCTGTAGCACTGTGCAGGGAGCTTGGATGAAGACTGGAACCGAATGGATATGGTCCCCACAGTTTCCCTCTGCCGGTAGAAGTGGTGGGCACTGTGGAAACAGCAGCAAAAACAGTGATGCTGCCTCTTCCTCCTCCTCCTCCTCTTCTGCTACCTCTGCCATGGTAAGTGATGAATTGTGACTTCTGGCGGTGGGGGTGGGTGCCATTTTAGAATCTAAAATGGTGTGGGGCTGCCATTTTAGAGTCTAAAATGGCGCTGGTGGTCTAATTCCCAGCCATACGGCAAAAAAAAAATATCAGCAAAACCTGTTATAACAGGTTTCACTCCCACCAGAATTAGATCTTTCATAAAATTTAGTGCATCTGACTTGTCCTTTCACAAACCTAATGGATCTTCCTTTGCCATTGCCCAAACAGTTTGTGTTATAGCAGAGACAATTTTTAATGGTACATGTTTACCAGGAGGGTCTATTACTGACACAGTACTTGTTTTCAGCTGCTACAGGTAAACATACAGCATTAATTGAGCAGACAGTGTCATCCCTCATCAGCCCTGAAGATTTAGTCCTGCAGTCTGTGGCTTTACTGTAGCACTGACAATGGCTCCTTCTTCCGTGAAAGGGCCAACCCTTGCTGCTGATGAATGAGACATGGCTGTGGAATTCTTTCCGAGAGCACAGTGAAGGGATTTCAGTGCTTTTGGTATTTCCAAGTTTTTAGATTTGTACAAAAAAAATTCTGGGAAAGGTCTTGCCAGCTTATAAAAATAGCCACAATATATAAACTCATAGCAAAATTAGAATATAATATTGGTGAGCAAGATAGCTGAGGGGACAGATCAACCGACCCTAGACTAGCTCAGATGGTGCTGAATCCAAGCCTCTGCCAGCCTAAGGTTGTTGGTAACTACTGTCCTCACCTTTGCTTCATTTTGTGCCAGGTGCAATTTTGGGCTGGAGGAGGTTTGGATCTGGTATAACTTGGTTGTTCCTTTGAAAAGGCCTTTGCTAACTCTAGTTTAGTCTTCTACCTCCCTGTCCTTCTTTTAGTTCTTTTGCCAGCATTATAGTTCTGCTTTATTCCATATCTCTAGAACCAATTTACAGTCATGTGGAACATGAATAGATGTTCACATTCATGACTCAAGTCTTGTAAAAGTCCCTCATTTCTACCACTCTTCCTCTCCTGCAACTCCAAAATCTCTCATTTTTCCATGCACAATCCAAAGCAGATTGCCCTTCCCCTCTCCTTTCCCCCACTAGCAAGCTTGCTTCACTTCCCTTTCAACTGGCTGAGGGAAAGGGTGCCTTTCCCTCCTTTTTGCCATCACTTGTTTGTTGACCCAAACCTTAGAACCTCTCAGAACTTTGGTATGGATGCATGAATACATTCCAAAACAGAAGTTACAAAGTGATCATAATTCTCTGACTGAAGGGCAATCTGAAACACAACTGTGTCTAGCAATGCAGTAGCAAACTTTTCCCAGTTGGCCTTTTTGAAGTTAGATGGTATAGATTGAGATAGCATGGGTCTGTGCTTAAGTGCGTGGGAATTGATGACCTGCTTTTTAAAGGCGCTGTTGAGCTATAAACTCAATAAAAAAATTAGATCTGGATTTTAGCTTCTCTTCCATCTTCCTTTGTTAAATGAACTGGATAACTTAGGATCATGTATAAGGTACATTGAGTGGGATCCTGCTCATTTTATAACAGCTTTGCCATTTTCATTGCCTTGTTCATAGTCTCAAATGCTGCTATTGCTATTGAAATCTCCAACTAAACGTGAGTATTTTGGTTTTCCATATTAGATTGGCTTTTTGAAGCAGAATGGTTTATTAGGTGGTTTATAAATCAATGTTACTATACACATGACCCATTCAACCGTCAAGATTTCTGTGTTCCGTGGCACTGTAGATATTTGGGAATTATGTTAGCAGAGTGCAACAGGTTAATAAAGTGAGCTTATAGCTATGAATGAGAAGCAATAAATAGCAAAGCTTTTTATTGTCCAAAACAATCTATGCAGGATAAACCTAGATTTAGGCAAAATTTCATCTAGAGCTGGTGATTCTGTACCCAAATCTTTGTTTGCAAATTTTCTAAAAAGCAACATGGAGGCACCATCAACCTATTTGTCCATCTTGTCATTGGCAGCAAATCTCAGTTTTCTCTCTGGAGCTCTTTTAACTTCATCTTCTACCTGATCCTTTTAAATGCCAATACTGTACCAAGGTTTAAGTCCAAGAGCTGCTGCGGACCACCATGTACTCTGTCACTAAGGTAGGGTGAAGGGCAATAATAATGTCAGTGTGATGGTTCTTGAACTGGTGCAGTTAATGCTGTACTGCTATCAAAGCTAGGCAGATCTAGCCTTTTCTGTTTCTAAATGAGAAATGGCTAGAGACCAAAGCTGTTCTTCATTCATTGAAGGAGCAGTGATCAAAAAGGGTAACAAATAAAAGTGATCTCTCAGGTGCCATCTCAAAACTATTTCAGCTTCCAAATCCATAATAAAACAATCCTTTTGAAAGATATTGGTCTCAAGTTTCTTCTTATTCTTGCCTCAGAGTTTTTGTAGTACACTTGGTTCATTATTTTAAACATTTCTGTTCATGAGTAAGGGCTGGAAAGCTGACATAATTGGTAGCACCCAAGATGAGATGCTTTCTCCATGGCTTTAGTTCATGCATGGGCATTGAACTTGGCCAAAGAAAGGATGAAACATGGTTTCCTTGGATCAGGAATGAAATGTGATGTTCTAGTTTCTTCACCTTTCATTTAACAGTAAAGAGTTGGAGAAAAATCAAATATCTTCTTTAATACATACACACACACTCTGGACCTACCCTACCGCTAGGCTAAGTGAGTTTTTTCCCCTCTGAAAGCAGGTGTGCACTAACATGACAAGTCAACAATGTTTAATTCTTTGTTTTCCTATTATTAACTGGCTGGATAGCTCAGTGGTTTAGGTAACTGGCTGTGGAAATGGATTCTCCACTGTGCCTACTGGAAGACAAGCTAGCCTTGTAGCCATGGGCAAGCTGTGTAGTTCCAGGACACTTTCAGAAGAGGAGAATGATAAACCACTTCCTAGGATCTCTAACCAGAACACTTTCAAAAGGGTTACTATCAGTTTGAATTGACTTGCGGGCATAGAATTATTTATTATTATTAGGTATTATTTCACTTTTACTGTCAGAAATGAGGAGGGAGCTTTGTGAGTTTACATGTCAAAATAATGGATACTATTCATTTTGATCGTGGATTGGTTGTGGGGAAAAATCAGTTGTTGTTTTGCCCCTAAGAGCAAAACATTTTAGTGTCAACAGAAACCAGAGACCATCTAGTTAGGATCCAAAGCAGAAACATGTTTCAAATTGCTATACAAACTATGCTTATTGCTACTAAAATGGCAGAGATAGTTCAACCTGTCAATATCCCAAGACCTTATTCCCAAGCATACAGGAGTATGTAAAAGACAACACTTGAATACACTTGAATAAACATCACAAAGTGTTAAACATGCAGTTACTTGTGCATTGCATTAGAGAGTCTGAAAAGCAAACGATCTGTAGAGATTTATGGTTGGCAGACACAAATAAAATAAAAACTACATACTGTACAGTATCTTACTTTGTCTCCTAGAGATAGATGCACAGAAGCGTAGCGTGCCTTGGCGGGGCCCCGTATAAAAATTTGTTTGGGGGCCCTTAGGAAGGGTAAAGATTTGTTTTGCTTACGCACGTTGGGGGCCCCTGTGGCCCGGGGGCCCCGTATAATTGATATGGCAGATACGGCGGTAGCTACGCCCCTGTAGATGCAGCTGGTGCATGCTATCAGATGTAGGCATTTTTACTTGAAGATAACTGGGCTAAGAAGAGAGTGAAGACTCTCAAAGCTCCAAATCTTACTCTTAAAGGAGTGGAAGAATTTTTCCATTAGTTAAATGGAAAGAGGCCAGGATTTTCTTTTTTATAATATGTACTGTTTCCATGGAATTTTATCCTCTTCAGTATTATAGCTGTACAGGATTCCAATATATTATTGTGCAGAGTAAAACAAAGTTCTGCAAGGCAGCTCCAAAAATGGGGGGGGGGCATGAACAAAAAATTGTAACTTTAAATCTGGATTTCAGATCTGCACCAAACCTGGTAGAGTTGTAGTAGACATTCATGGGCATTGAACTTGACCAAAGAAAGGATGAAACATGATTTCCTTGGATCATGAATGAAATATGATGTTCTAGTGACTTTTCCTGTCCTCAGATTTAAAATGGCTCTTTTAAATTGAAAAGACAGAACTTATTGACCCTAAATAAGATTGGTTGGTCCCACTTGCTCATCTTCTGGGATCCTCAAGCACTGGGTAATTCTACATGAGGAAAGTTTCTGTTGGAATGTGTGTGTAGTGTATGCACACTTAAATTCCCATTTTAAAAAGACAGGAAATTTCATTCATTAAAAAAACCCTCTTATTTATGAATATGGGATATTGTACTCATGCATCCATTTTTCAAAATGCCAGGTAATGGTCCAATATTGCTCCACAATATTGTGCCTGCATCACCAACAGGAAAAAGGATGTCAAGCTTTACATAACAAAGGGCAGTCTGAATGTTGACAATACCATTGACTGAGATGGTTTACAGATTCACTTATCATTGATGTACATATGCAATAAATATAATGCAGTGGCTCAAGGGTTAAGATGCTGTACTCACTGTCTGGAAGGTCGGAGTTCGATTGCTAGGTACTGCATGATGGAGTGAGCTCCCGTCTCTATCCCAGTTCCTGCAAACCTAGCAGTTCGAAAGGAAGAAATTGCAAGTAGATAAATAGGGACCACATAGGTAGGAAGGTAAACAGTGTTCTGTGCACTCTGGTGTTGAGGCATGCCTGCCACATGTCCACAGAAACGTCTGCAGATGCAGAGAGCACTGGCTCTTTGGCTATTAACAGAGATGAATACTGAACCCTGGAGTCAGATACAACTAGCTTTCAAGCAAGGGCAATCTTTACCTTTACCTTGACACAAGCTGTTAGGGAACAAAGTGTTCACCTAACTAGTTGTATAGGATATTATACACCACTGTAATACTGCTGTTTTTGCTTTAAGAGTTCTGTGATTGTAACAGCACAGGTGTTGCTGACTGACTGTGTAATTCCAAGACCTGTGTATAAATCAAAGCCTTAGTTCACACATCTTTAGCCTATGTGCTCACGCTGCCCTTGTGCTCGCTGGAATCTATGCACAAGATACTGCCTGTGTGCTAAGGACTTCTACTAATCATTGTAAGCCAGAAGAAGGTTCCATGTTGGAAAAAACTTTCCAAGAAGCTGCAGATTCACTGATGATAGTCTTGCCAAAGGAAAGAGTAAGACTGACTACTTTATTTGCTGATAGACTTTGAAACTATTTTTGGCTTGTGTATGCTGACCCATTGCTTCGTCATCATACCAAAGGGACTTTGCAACTTGCATTATGAGCAGAACCATTTGCTCAGCCAAAGGCTACCATTTTGCTGAACTTCATGGCTTGTAGTTACTTATGTTTGCCACACAAACTTACAAGACTATTCATCACAGTGAATTGAACTGGGTGGCACCAAAGAGAAGTTATCTTATTTGTGTTGATGTTATCTTTGTTGGCGTAAATATTTGAAGCCTTCTATTTTCACCATAAGTAAAAACTCTTTTGAACAAACAATAAGCCTATGTCACTGCATTGATGAAAATGCTCTCGCGCACCCTGCGGCTGCTCTGCTACACACCAACACAAGCAAATTGATCCTTGGGCTTAGATGCCATTTATAGAGTGCTGTGTGATGATTGTCCCAGTTCCTCAAATTCATTCCCAACTAGAATATCCTGTATGTTCTTTGTTCTTTTGAATGAGAGACAAAGGCTTATCTCGGTCCTCTGGTTTATATTGGGTTATGTGCCAATGCTTCTCAATCCTCCCATGTAAACTGTTTGTAATATGACTGAATGTTGGATTATGATACAAGCAATTAGATATCGCATTGCCTTAAAAGGTCAGATTGTGTTTTCTTTAAGATATCTTGGGGAAAAACCTAGGGAGACTATCCTGTATAAATGATCTCTGTCTGACAGGTGGTTGACTAATACATGGATTTAGTGTGAGAAATAGGTTTTGCTTGACAATTTTTGTTCCAGACTTAAAAACTGTCCAGATGGGAACTACCATTTTTTGTTAATATCTTTTTTTTTCTACAGAAGAAAACCGTGAACTTCTCTATTTTGAAATCTAGATTTAAAAGGGCAAATATCCTTGTGAAGTAATTAAATTATTTTTTACAAGAGAACAAAAGTTATAGTCATTTGTTGTTTTTCAACGACAGCCTGTGAGAATCAATACACTTCATGTTTTGCATTTCGAAATTTCAGTTTGGAGTTAAGCTTGGGTTGAATAGGGCAATCAGACTGTGTTCTGAACTGCCGAATCGAGGCTCAAATCACACCTCATATACTATTTCTACAGTTAACATTATTTGTTCCCTTCTTTACCTATCCACACGATTACTAACAGTTGCATGCAACTTTTGTTCCTCATTTGAAATGCCACACAAAATAGCTCATTTGAAAATACTGATAATAATGCATCCTATAATAATAATGACTTCATGTGCTCTCATGAGAAAATTGCAGATCAGGCTTAGAGGCAACCGTACCGATAAATAGCATGCAAAAAGCACTAGTAATCACTTAGAAAATTATATAGACAACAGGCTGATCGGTCTTATTTTAATATCTCAGTGGAAACTTTAGTTTAGCACAAAAAGAACAGATAGAAAAATGGATGTGGAAAAAATAATAATGCCCATATGCCGTGAGAGCAATATTTAATATTTAGAGAAACACACCAGTTTCTCTGTAAGTCACAGAACTATGAAATAATAAATCTGTCCTACTGAAAACACTGGCATTGAGAACTGAACTGGTATATCATGGATCAGTGATGGCTCATGCACAGTGGTAGAAGGGGCAGGTTTTCATACCCATTTTCAAAGCGATTGTGTTATTTCAATAGACACTGCCCAGTAACGGAGGCAACACTGACACAAATCTACTGTGCTCGTAGGGTTATAAAAGGAAACACTGACACAAATGATCAGCTTGAGCTTGGATAGCTTTATGCTTTAATCCAGCTCTTGTTGTTCTTTAGAAAGTTTAAAGTGTGGTGTGTGTGGTGTGGTGCGTGTGCGTTCAAATACATGGTCAGATAGGTAACTTATTGAAAGCTGTTGAATTCAGATACATGGGATAATGTTTCTTCTGTACAATTGAAATGCACTGTTAGATTATTACCTTTGATTCCTGCTCTGGTAAAGCCACACCTTAAACATCTCACTTACTTTGAAAAACCTGACTTTGATGGCACATAACTAACTAACTAACTAACTAACTAACTAAGGAGAAAATTATAGTTCCCTAGAACTTTCTGGGATTGCGATGGTTTAGTGGTTAAGAAGCTGAATTCAATGACTGGAATGTCGGCAGGTCAGCAGTTTGAGACCAGAGTGCTACGCGGTGGAGTGAGCTCCTGTCCCTGTCCCAGCTCCTGTCAACCTCTTTCTCTCTTATTACACAGGGAGGTTTATCTTTGGCTAAAACCATATACAAAAACACAGAACATCCACTGATATTTGGCTCTATATTTGACATATCACACCAGTATGTTACTCCTGTATTTGGATGATGTTTCCTGGCCTTCATAAAATATTGAATCAGAGAGACATTATTTTATCCTCAAATGATAAATAGTATCCCAAAGCATCATTCTTCTAACTGTAGCAATAGTGAAGATTTTCTAAGGGGAACTCCTGGTGCAATCGAATATATAATTGGTTTAGATGTTTGTTTATAAATGAATGTTTAGTTTTATACAGCTTCATTCAAACATTTGAAGACATCTGTGTGGAAAGTCTTGGTCCAAGAACAGTGGCAACAAGTGAACAGTGACAATATCATTTAGGACAGAGATTGGAATGCTTGTTCTTGGGGACTTCAACTCCTAAACTCTCCTAAACAGCAGGGACAGTAGAGGAATTTGGTGGCTGCAGTCCTGCAGAATAATTTTTGAGGTTCTACATTAGGCCAAGTGGAAACATCACCCCAGGAAGTAGATGCTGGGGTATTGTTTAGAGGCATCAGCTGCCTCTTTCCAGTCTCTGGAGCCTATCCAGCCTTTTCTCTTGTTAGAGGACAGAGAAGTGTATGACAAGATCCGCACCCCATAAAAATCAGCTTCTGATCTCAAGTGCAGTAGAAAACACAATTCCTCCATTGTATGCTCTCACCTGTGGCCAACAGGTAGTGCAACAGCTATAAATGTAATAAAGACCTTGAGCTGGAAAGGTCCTATGAAGCCCTGTCAAGCCCTTGGACTATATCTGAGTCGCATGTAGATTGCTGTTTTGAATTGACAGCTTGCCTGACCATCTGTTTAACTGCAGGCAAGCAGCCTTGACAATCCATAGATTTCAATAACTGCAGTGTTATATCACTGACTTTGGTGTAATTGCATATGGGTAATTTTAATTAATGGGAGAAGACTGTATTTGTTCTCCTTCAACTCACTCTATCTCTGGGCACTCCATATGCAAGAATAGTGTTATACTGATGAATTACTGTGTGGGTGAAGACTTTATGACATGTGTGATTTCTCAGCCTAATTCAGCAACTGAAGCTATGCTCTCTCTGTTTGATGGAACTCCTGCCCTTCTTACAGAGTCTTGTTTTCATAAAACAAGTGAAATATTCAGTTGTGAAATAAGGGACATACAGGTCTGAATCTGGAAAGTAAGTGCCAATACTTCTGCATGGTCAATGGAACTCTACTAAAAAGGGTCCAAGACTAAATTACTTTTGTTTTATTAGCGATATGAACAAATCCTTTCAAGAGTTAAACAGAAGCATCAAGGTGGTTGATAGGTGGTTTTATATGCTGGGCAAAAGCACAGCTTGAAAAGGTTATTTTTGGGGATACAAATGCCATAATACTCCAAATGTTCTAGCCACTGTGAGATTTGGGGAAAATTTTGTCTCTGGGTGCTGTCTCAGGTACTGAAATGGGTTTTTGTACCCAACATGTCTCTGTCTGCCTGGATTAGCTGTTGTCTGTTAAGGCCTAGCCAGTCTCTGATGTTATTCATCCAAGAAATCTGTCCTTGCCCATTTCCACATTTGCCCTCGATTTTCTTTCACTGATGTACTGAGCATATTATAGATTCTGAGAATTGTAATGCAATGTAAATTTTTCTCAAATTCTGGGCAAAAAGTTTAACTTCTAAGTTAGCCCAACTATTTTTTTATTAATGCAGCAACATTTCCTTACTTCCAAAGTGAAGCTGTTCCAAACATTCTGTCCTAATAAATACAACAAAATTTACCCCAATTTCCAAATTATCACTTGTTACCAGGGCACAGAAAGAAACATCCTTGTTGCCAAATGGAGTTGATCCTCTTTGTCTCCATGTTTATTCTGGCTGTTAGTGGGTCTATATAAAACAATTAACTGATCTATGAGTCCCATTCCCAGATGTTTGTTCAGTGTGGATGGCATTCTTTGCATGCCAGTAAATATATAACCATCCAAACAAAATCAAACAATACTGGCTTGTGCAATGTTGAAGAAGGAAAATTGCTGGCCAAGTAGAAAAGGCCAAAATCTGTCAAGAGGGAGGAATTGCTTCCAAAATTCATGAAGAGTATTGCAAACAGAAGTAACTACAGATAAACACCAAAAGCTGTAAAATGAAATGCTTGGCACCTTCAAAACCATGTTTACTGTAATCAGTGTTTTGTCTTAAACCAGTGGATGAAACGCATCATTTACAACCTGGTGGAATGATGGGGAAATTTGGCTTTTTATGATGGAGTCTTCTGCTTGTAAAAAAATAATAATAACCTGAGAATATTAGCCATCCACAAGATTACCTCAGATCCTGAAGTGGAAAGAGATAGTTGGTTTATCAGTTTATTTCAAGATGTCAAAAAAGAGGTGGCCAAATTAGGAGGACTCAAAGACCACTATCATCCTTTTTTGCATCCTCTTCAGGGTAAAACAGAAATGGCAAATGGTTGCTTTCCAAAGGAGGGGATTTTTTGCTTTTTGTAATGTTTAACTTGAAAGCTTCTGGAAGTGCAGTTCTTCCATTTTCATAAATACATACACTCTCATTATTTGACTCACACAATGTAGCAAGGAAGAGCCTGTGTGGGTCTTTAGAAATAAATGAGGATGTGTTTCACCATCTAGATCAGTGGTGCCCAAACTAAGGCCTGGGGACCGGGTGAGGCCCCCAATGCCAATTCATCCAGTCCGCAAAGCCCTCGTCGCTCCTGGAAGTGGAAGTAAAAGAGCACATATGGGCGCATTTTACTTCCGCTTCCAGGAGTGACAAGGTCTTAGTGGGCCGGATGAATTGGCGTTGGGGGCTGCACCCGGCCCCTGGGCCTTAGTGACCAGCTCCTTGAACCACATGGATCAGCTCACGGCCCAAAAAGTTTGGGCACCCGTGATCTAAATTAACAACCCATTGTTATGTACAGTACTTGGTCTTGTCTATTGTTAGACCAGGGATCACCATTGACCACAGGTTACTAGAACCCTTTATGTACTGAGGTATGCCTTTGGATGTCACCTTAAATCTAGCTCTATCCCCAGATCTGATAAAATTGATAGGCTTCACTTGAAATACTGAACTCCCCCATCAAGTTTGGAAACTAAAAGCAATTTGAGAATGAGTTATTAACAGTGAGTGGCCTTTTAGGCTTCCTCCACATGAATAGGAGTTCACTTTTTGAATAATAAGTGTTATATGTCGGGGGGGGGGTGGATCAGGATTTTAGAGATGCTTAGGTGGAGCATGGCCAAAAAAAAGTTGGGAACCACTGCTCTATAGTTAAAATAAATGACAAAATCTCCTTTAAGAACAAAATAATTGCTATTGTCTTCAGCAATCTGTTTTTGTTGTTATTCGGTCACACAGTCATGTCTGACCCTTTGTGACTGCATGGACCATTACACGCCAGGCTTCTCTGTCATCTGCCATCTTCCGCAGCCCAGCCAGATCTACACCCACCACTTCAAAGATGTCATCCAGACACCTCATCCTCTGCCAGCCCCTTCTCTGTAAATTCCAGTTTATAGTGCACAAATGCACGGGATACATTTTCAGTAAACCTTGAGGTACTGATAGTAGATGTGAAGTTCCTAATTTTAAATTGAGTCATTCATCTTCTTATGAACCTGGAAATTCAGTGAAAATCTAATGAACTTTATGAATACCAGAAAGTCAAAGCTCACTTCCCCTTCTGGTTATTCATAGGGCCAAAACTCCTTTGGAATCTTGCAACCCATCTATTTGCACTTGATTGCTACAAATTGTTCTGAGCATCAGCCAAGATGACCTGGAACTGTTTGGGATCAGTGAGCTAAATTAACTGCTGATTCCAGGATGTACAACCTGCTGTCTATGTAAAGCAGGTGGTAGTAAACCACATGAAAATACATGAGGCAGAGTAGGCAGTGTTGCTTTTGAACCTGTGCTCTTACTGATAAATGTCCACAATCTCATTGCCAGTATCAGTTCTTCATCTTCCAAATCACAGTAAATGTTGTTCTTATTAGACTGCTGTCTTATTATACTGTTACACTGCTTCATAATTTTAAAGGATAAATATTTATTCCATAAATTAAAATTGCATGCAATTAGGAATAGTACTTTTCCTTTACTTATTTCTTAGTTACGTAAATAAGTTCCAGGCAAGTGAAAATTCATTAAAGCAGGGGAGCAACTGCAGCCTTCCAGATGTTATTGAACTTCTGCTTCCATCAACCCCATCCAACATAGCTGATAATGGGGGATCATGAGAACTACAGTTCAAAAACAGCCTACGTTGTCCATCCTAGCCTGAAAGCATGCATTAAGTGACCATTGAAAATACAATTTTAAAACCCAATAACCAGTGCTGTCTTTACCCATTATTTCTCTGAAGAACGAGAGTGAAAATAAGAATGAGGAAATGGATATCACAATCCTTCTTGTATTTACACAGAAATGAATCCTGCTGATTTTAATGGGTGTTTATTTTTACAGGATAGTGCATAGGAACACAAATCATAAGTGATGTAGCTATACCAGAACAATAATTCTGTGAGAAGGAATGGTCAGCGGTGGATTATTAAAAATCAGGACCACATAGATGACATTTTGGAAGTTCAGGATGGCTTCAGATTTTGGGGGGAGCTATTTTTGTTCCACACAATTTTCCAGATATCCAATGTGTTGTTGTCCAAAGATTGATGGAAGATGGACTCAAGAGCCCTGGGCTTGAATCCCTACTAAGCCATGGAAACTGTGTGGAACTGTTAAAAGGTTAAATAAGTCACTTGAAGGCATATAACAATATAACAATGTTTGTTTCCCCAAGCAGAAATACTGATAACAGATGGTGCAACTGGGGGGGGGCATGCTGGTGGTGAAGAAGGAGGAGGAGAAGGAGGAGGGAGATACTTCTGCATGACTGAGTGAGCTCTTGTCATTTGTCCAAGCTCCTGCCAGCCTAGCAGTTTGGAAGCAAGAAATTGCAAGTGGGTAAATAGTAGGTAAATAGGCAGCTAAATAGGAACATAGTTAAAAGTAGAGACATCACCTTGCAAAAAGAAATTCGTATAGTCAAAGCAATGGTATTCCTGGTAGTAATGTATGGTTGTGAGAGCTGGACCATTATGAAAGCTGAATGAAGAAGAATAGATGCCTTTGAAATGTGGTGTTGGATGAGAGTTTTGAGAGTCCCCTGGACAGCGAGGAGAACAAATAGGTCAATCTTAGAAGAAATCAACCCTGACTGTTCCCTTGAAGGTCAAATAGTAAAGATGAAGCTAAAGTACTTTGGACATCAAATGAGAAGAGAGAATTCACTTGAGAAAGCCTTGATGCTGGGAAAGGTGGAGGGCAAAAGAAGAAGGGGATGGCCAAAAATTAGATGGCTAGATGGTATTGTAGACACAATAGGCACAGAGCTGGGTGGGTTGAGGAGGATGGTGGAGAACAGAGGTGCCTGGTGGGCAATGGTCCATAGGGTAGCAAAGGGTTGGAATTGACTATGCGACTGAACAACAACAACAACAACAACAACAACAACAACAACAACAACTAATAATAATAATAATAATAATAATAATAATAATAATAATAATAATAATAATAATAATAATAATAATAATAATAATAATAATAATAATAATAGGTACTGCTTCAAGGGGAAGGTAACAGCATTCCATGCACTTTGGTGTCTAGTTATGCCTGCCACATGACCATGGAAACGTCTGCAGATATAGACAGTGCTGGCTCTTAGGCTGTAAATGGTGATGAGAACCAGTGGTGTAGGAGGGCAGGGGGTCTGCCCCGGGTGGCACTTTTTGGGCTATGGGTGTTCTTGGACTACAGTTCCCAGAAGCCCTAGTGGGAGTGGGTGCCAGCATCCACCAGGGGGTGGCAAATTTGGCTTATGCCCGGGGGCAGCTGAAATCAATGCTACACTACTGATGAGAACTGCACCCTAGAGTCAGATAAGTTTGGCTTCCAAGCAAGGGTGATCTTTACCTTTACCTATGCTCATTTCTAGTTACCACAAGGCATGGCACTGGTGCCTTTACTAATTACCAAACAAATAAACAATGGGCAAGCAAAGGTTTTCTTTGGTTTATCTATGTGTATGAAAAAGCTTTACTTGCTCTTTGTGTTAGGCAGAGCCAGAAGTCCTGCTGACAAAACTGAATTGGCAAGTGTTGACTTAAGAAAAGAACTGGAGCTATTTCCAGTCTAAAATCTATGAAATGTAGACTTCTCAGCAATTGTCTTATCTCTCCCACTCATCATGTTTTTCTGAAACCTCACGCATTGCACAATCAGCGAAGCCTTTATTAAATACACCCCTTAATGAAGAGGAAGATGAGCAAACCTGCAGCACCTTCCATCAGCAGTCTGGTTTCTTCTCATTCTATGTGTCAAACCAGAACTGATTGAATTGTGCTTTTATTCTGTAATGTGTTTAAAAAAAAAAAAGAACAAATTATCCTGAGGTGGCATTCATCCAGTGGTGTGCGAGACAGCTATTAATAAGCTGCTAATGCAAGCTAGTGAAAGCAAAGATTTGAGCAGCTTCTGACATAAGTGTTGGATTTGTTCCTGCTAACTTCATCAGAGGCAAAGATATAGACAGTACGGAAACAACTGAACCATATACCTAAATGGAGTGAGGTATCAAGAAACACCAGCTGGCCACTTCCAGATGCTATTTCCCTGTCCATTGGCAAAACAATCAGCCTGTGATAGTTTGAACAAGCTGGGGGTGTTGGAGGTAAGTTTACCACAAAGGCTAGCAGAAACAGAATGCTTCTTCATACTGCATCAGCTTTTCTTTCTTTTAAATAACCATTTCCCACTTCTCTATTTTTTCCCCTTGGTTTAAACCATCTGCTTCCTTCTGGTACCACTGCCCTAAGTGTCTTCATTTCTAAGTATACAGAGTCATGCTTTTTAGACCTCTGGCTTTATGGGCCTCCCATCTCAGTGACCCTAATGATGTTCTTGTCTAGTGAAGTGACAGAGAGAGGCAATGCTTCTGTTGGCCCTGAAAGGAAATACCAGTGTTTTCCTTTTGTCACTGAGAAAACCCCTTCTGGACTCAAACCCTTTCTCCTGAACCCAGCAAATGGCCCCAGGGCGGTCATGCGAATCTGGAATCTTTCAACCAGTGTTGCCAGTGGCCATATTGGCTGGAGAATTCTGGGAGAGGTTACTTCCTAGGACAACTTCACCAAACTTTGGCTGTAACTGAATGTTTCTTGCCAGTTTACCATTGTGAGATTGGGGCTTGTTTCTGTAGGAAGCAGAAGTATAGGATGTTGATCGGACATCATAAAGTGGCTAAGAAATAGTGCAATGGATCAGAATATATCTGCCGCAGCCTTAGGCGTGCCATTTTCTCTCTTCCCCAGCTCCCCTTCTGCAATGTGAGGCAAAAAATAAACAAACAAAACCAACCCCTAACTAATAGGGTTGTGATGATAAATGGAAAAATACTGACTAATAGGGTTAGTGGTGGGTTGTTAAAATCTTCGCTACCCCACCATGATGTCATTGACGCCATGGGCATAGCCAACATCATGACGTCAATGACGTCAATGACGTCATGACGTCGTGGGCAGAGCAAAAAAAAATTTTTTAATGTAAAATGTCTGTGCATTCGTCAAACCTCCGTTTGATGCATGTCCAGTTCTTTTTTTAGTGTGCATGCATCAAACCACTATTTGATGCATGCGCACTAAAAAAATAGAACTGTGCATGCGTCAAATGGAGGTTTGACGCATGCGCAGTTCTGGGCAGCCATTTTGGCTGCCCGGAAAAACATTTTTGGGGTGGCCCGGAGAGGCAACCGAACCGGTCGCCCGGGGTTTTACCACCACCCCAGTGACTCTTCCTGATGGGGTGCTACCGGTTCGGGCGAACCGGTCCGAACTGGTAACAACCCATCACTGGTTATGATGATACATGTAACATTTTGAAAGTGCCAGATGAATGATAAGGCTGAGATCCTGTTGGCTATTACTATATGCATACAAACAATCCTGCTACAGATTTTTTATGTTTTCTGTGAGGTCTATCATGCCATTTGACATGTGAACAATTTGAGCAATCTGGATGCAGCCATGTATAGCATGGTGGTCTGCAAAACAGTATGCTCTATTTGTGCATTTGTTCGTACACATTGAGTGATTTCAGCAAGATACTAGTGCAAGTATAATTATTACACACAGAAAAGGTTCCCTTACTTTCCATGCTCAAGGGCAGTGTTGGGCTTCGGCAGGTTTGCACCAATTTGCTAGAACCGGTAGCAGCAATTCTGGCTGGCCCTGCCCATCCAAGTTTTGAAATAAAGTAATCCTAATTCAGGTGCAATGCAGGGCTTTCCCTCTGCCCACGCCCACCATACCACTCTCACATAGTAGGTAGTAAAAAAAAATGAATCCCAACACTGAGCAGGCATGACTAGATTGCCCACCCAGTCACATGACCATGCCCACACAGTAGGCCATGCCCACAAAGTAGGTCACACCCATAAAGTAGGCCATGCCCACATTATGATAGTAAAAAAAAATTGAGACCACCACTGCTCAAGGGAGAACATTTATAGCTGCGCTGGCTCTTCAGCTTAGAAACAGAGATGAGCACTGACCCCTAGAGTCGGATACGACTGGCTTTCAAGCAAGGGAAACCTTTACTACATGTAAATCATGTCTATGCTTGATTTCTCTGTTACACGTGGTAGTGAAAATTAGCCTACTTCCACTGCAGGAGGGCTCTGTTTTAACCAAGTGATTACAGAGAAATTGGAAGTGCTAAAGAACAACCTCTTTCTAAGCCACAAATTTTTTTGCTCCAAAACAGGCAGTTTTCTTTAAGATGTATACACAAATGGCACAGTGGAAGATATTACTTTTCCAAAATCACAGAGCTTTATATTTTCGTGGCATTCTGACATTATTTGTCCTCAATGGGATATCTACAAATTAGGTTACAAGGTTTACCAATTAGGATTTCTAACCTAAGTTGCTAGTTCATTTTGCGGTTTGTACTTAACTTTACTGCTCCTAATATCTGCTGTAGTTCCTCTTTCCTGTATTGTTAAATACATTACTAAAGAGTTTCTTGCTGTAGCAGAACACTCAGAAGCCATGTGCCTTAATGTTGATCCAATTCTTTTTCTTAAAAAAAAGTGCTTCTGTGCCCACCATTCAAAATGCCAGGAAATAGTCTGCTATTGCCACACAACTTTGTGCCTGCATTACTAGCAGGGAAAAGGATGCCAAGTTTTACATAGCAAAGGACAACCTGAATGTTGACAATACCAATGGCAGCAGTCAAGATGGCCTACAGCATGAGTCAGCAACCTATAGCCCATGAGCCGGATCCAGCCTGTAGCACCAAACCATCCAGCCCATGGCCTTGCTGCAGCTGCTACCAACGGACCTCTGAATTGAACTGGGAGGACCCATGCAAAATCCTAACCCTTTACCAGCAAAAAACTGGATGGAGTCTCTCCAAAACAAACCTTTGTTTTCTGTAATGAATGTTCACCAAAACATCTGCCCTTGCTAGAACCATGAGAATTGCAATCTCCCATTAGCTTCCTGGTAGGGAAGGATATCGGGGTATTTCTGTGGTTTTTTGTTGTTCAGTCGCACAGTCGATTCTGACCCTTTGCGACCCCATGGACCATTGCCCTCCAGGCACCCCTGTCCTGTGTTACACGTCCAAGAAGTCATTTTACAATTAGCCATTTCCCTTTCTAAACACCATAGGCCACTATTTGTATGTACTGTTCGTTCCTCATTGAGCAGTGATAACTCTTTTATTTCTGCTGCCTTCATGTCATTTTTACATAGTCTAAAAATATTACAGCTTTTAAATTAGAGCAAAGCTCAGCTCCATTTCATTTAGCTGCCAGAATTAATTGATCTCTCTCTTTCAAAATGTAAAATAAGAGGAAAGAATGGAGCTTTTGTGCCAATAAGAGAACTTACAAAGGGGGAGGGGGAGGATTTGGCATGTAGTCTCTGAAGACTCAAGTATTCAAATAATATTTCCTGAGTATTTGTGTGCAATGAAGACTATCTCTTGCCCTTCAGCAAGGGTGAGCAAATGGCAGCCAAGGAGCCACATTTTTCCCTTGATTACAAAAAAAAAATCTCAGGCGCAGGCCTTGGCAAGATGTGAACTGCCCTTTCCGATGGACCCTGCTTTGTAGAGAGAAAAGAAGGATAAAGGAGGGCAAGAGAGAGGGGGAGAGAAAGGATGTACTCCTATATTTTTCATTCTGGATTCATATATTACTTGGTTCAGCCTCACCTTCACCAGAAAGATATCCTGGAAAATTACCCTTGTCTTCTAAATATTAGAAACAGAGAAAGTGGATTATCTTGATGAGAAACAAACCATTGGTCCATTTTCTTCCTACTCCTACATAACTCAGGGCCAAAATAGATGTTGCAGACAGCTTCTCATTAGAAGTTCAAATGGCGTTCAAATGTATTAACACAAGGCATAACCTACATGACCAAGCAATCTCACTTGCAAAGGGAGCTGTACTGACCTCCCAGTGACCGATCATTTCTAAATATTAGAAAGATAGGCCATTTGGCTGCAAAAGAAGATTTTGGACTTGATCTAGTGTTATGAGCAAAGCTCTCAAATCCAATAAGAGCATGTCAGCACTTCTGCACTGGGACAGATGTGTAGATGGCCTTCCTGTCTGTTTCCAGATCTAGCATAAGATACTTGTCTTCACTTCCAAAGTTCAGGGGACTCTTGGCTTGCTCTCAGAGGCATAGCTACCGCCGTATCAGCCGTATCAATTATACGGGGGCCCCGGGCTACGGGGGCCCCCAACGGCAAAAAATAAAATTAAAAATAAAAAAGACCAAAAATTTACTGCGCATGCGCAGAAACTCAATCTGATGCATTGCGCATGTGTCAGATTGAGTTTCTGCGCATGCGCACTTTATTGGAGCCATTTTTGGCTCCAATTTTAAAAAGAAGCCGGAGTCGGAGAGTCGGAGTCGGAGCCGCAGCTTTTAAGCAGCGAAGCAGCCCCGACTCCGAGGCCCTCCCCCCGGTCGCCGCGGGGGCTCCCTGCCTGCGCCAGCCCGGGCGGCGCTCTCCACGGTCGCCGCTGGGGTGGGAGTCCACCAGCTGCAGGACCAGCTCGCGGGCGCGCCCCGTCCCGCGGCAGGCGGCAGGTCAGCTCCAGCCAGGCGCAGCCACCTGGAGCGCGCCTGGAGCTGACCTACCGTGCGCGCCTGGAGCTCACCTGCCGCCTGCGTGCAGGATGGGGCGTGCGAGCTGGTCCTGCAGCTGGTGGACTCCCACCCCAGCGTCGAGGTGGAGAGCCCCGCCCGGGCTGGCGCAGCCTGCCAGGGAGCCCCCGCGGCAACCGGGGGGAGGGCCTCGGGGCTGCCTCGCTTCGCCCGCTCGCCTTCCACAACTGCCCCTTGCCTTCGCCGTGCGCGGCGAGGGAGCGATCGGCAGCGGCGGCGGCGCGGCGGCAGTGACAGCAGAGGCGGAGGAAGAAGAGGCCCCAGGATTAAGGTAAGTGAGGTTTTTGTGTTTCGGGTGGGTGGGTGGGTGGGTTGAGGTGTGTGTGGTGTTTTTTTTTTTTTTTTACATTTTAATTCTATTTTATTTATTTTATTTTTATTTATTTTATTTTTATTTTTGGCCCCGCCCATGACGTCATGACGTCATGACGTTGGCTCCCCCCATGACGTCATGATGTCATGACGTTAGCTCCGCCCCACATCTAAAGGGCCCCCAAACAATTTTTATACGGGGCCCCGGCAAGGTAAGCTACGCTTCTGCTTGCTCTGTTTATCCCTCCACTCTTGCTCCATCCTAGCAGGTAATTTACTCCTCCAGCTTTGCAAACAAACTTAATTCCTTAAATACTGAAAACAAATTGTCATAGCAGGAGCTTTTAATACCTCCCATTGTTTATAAGTCAACTTGCTTTTTAAATGATTGTCCCTGGGAGGTCAGTACATGCTCCCTTTGCAAGTGAGATTCCTCCGTCATGTAGGTCTGCCTGGTTATGCCTTGTGTTAATACATTTTAACTTCTAATGACAAGCTGGCTATAACATCTATTTTGGACCCCAGTAATGTTGAGGTGGGAAGAAAATAGACTGATGACTTGTTTCTCATCAAGATAATCCACTTTTTCTGTTACTGTTTCCCTCATGTTCACATCTTTTGAACATCCCATCTGTATTCAGAACTGGCCTGCTGCCTTGTGAGTCCCTTACTGAACTGCTGGCTAAAGTTATTGATTATACAGGTGCTGTAGAGAGGACGAAGGGTATAGGATGCCAAATATGTTCTGGGGGAAACTAGTAGATCTGAAGAGACCGAGAGAGAGAGAGAGAGAGATGGCAAGGGATCAGTAGACTGGGGGAATGCAAAACCTTTCTGCTCAAAGCCATGCAGACAAAAATATCATACCTAATAGCATGGATATATAAACAAAAGGGAAAGAGCAGTTCAACTGTCAAGACCAACTGTTTGTCCCAGCATTAGCCTCCTAAACATATGTAAGCAAAGCAATGCAACAAGGAATGAGGCGCATTGCACATTTTAATAAGCCACCTGAGACAGCCACAGTAAATACCACAGCACCGACATCTGAAGATTCATGATGCACTGGAGCCAGGCAAACCTGTCATATTTCAGGTAGAGACTTTGTGCAGGTGGCTTGGCTAAACCACATCCGAATGTGAGAGTGAATCAAATCTTAAGCATGTTGCTTTGTCTTTACATGCTGCCAGTGGACGCACCTGGGTTTATTTTATGAGTCTTCTTAGTTATTCCAAAACACATCAAATAGAAAAATGTGGTGGCTAGGGGAGAAAGAGAGAAAAGGAGAGGGAGGCAGGGAGCCTCATGAATTTCCCGATTCAATTCTAATCTATATTTCCAGAACATGCTAAGAAGACTCAGGAGACACTGAAGAAATAAATCTAATTTAAATTTATGGAGTTAGCAAGGGTATTCAGTTGGAAAGTGCTCAGTCTGCAGTGGGCATCTCTTAAGTCCTTCTCCCACCTATGTGCTGCCAAATGGAGAACAGATGTGCACCATGCAAAGAGGTGCAAATATGACTCAGGTATGTGGGCTGCATTTATTATTCTTTTCCATCTGATGCCTCGGTATACTTTTTGCCATCCTCTCAAGGTGTGTGCAAAAATCTGCTGTCTCTGGGAAGCCAGATTCCAATTCACGGAAAAACAATCCACTGAAGAACAAACAGAGGATAATCGGGAATGTGGAATTGAAGACAAGTGATTTGACGACCCCCTTTACTATAGGAGAGCTGGAAGAGGCAATAGGCAGGAGTAAGACTGGTAAAGCAGCTGGCATGGATGAGATTCAGGTTGAGCAGATCAAACATTTTGGGCCAATAATGAAAAAAATGGCTACTTTGCCTGTGTAATAACTGCTTGAAGTTAGTCCAGATGCCAAAGATATGGAGGAAGGTTCGGGTGTTAGCTATACTTAAACCAGGCAAGCCACCAGAAGACCCAGAAACCTATAGGCCCATATCTCTTCTTCGTCACCTATATAAGATATATGAATGTTTAATCCTGAACTGACTGTCACAATAGCAGAACCCCAGCTTATACCACAGCAAGCTAGTTTCAGACCTGGCAAAGATTGTACAGCACAAATTCTTAACACAATACAATGCAAGGTTTTGAGGTTAAAAGTAAATCACAGGTGTAGGGCTTACAGATCTCACTGCAGCTTATGGCAGTCAACCGTGCAGCCTTGCTGAAGAAAGTATACCACATCACAAAGGAGTTTAAATTAACAAAAATCATGGGCTGTTTATTGGGAAACCATAGATTTTTTTTTTTGTCAATTTCCATGCTGATGGAGAATTCAAAGAAATGGCCTCCCACAAGAAAGTGTGCGAGCCCACATACTGTTTAACATATATACTAATGATCAACCACTGCTGGAAGTCTCTAGGTCAGTGGTGGCGAACCTATTGCACGTGTGCCAGAGGTGGTACTCAGAGCCCTCTATGTTGGCACATGTGCTGTCACCCCAGCAGAGAGTTCACAGCACCCCAATGGGGGAGCTCTCTCCCCTCAGCAGAGTTCACCCCCCTCTGCCCAGCAGTCCAATCAATACGCTTCCGCCCTCCCACAGCACAAAGGTTGTCCTGCCCTTCTGCCCAGCAGCCCAATGGAAGCGCTTGCTCCCTCTCCTGTTACCATGTTGGCACTTTGCACTAAATAAGTGGGTTTTGGGTTGCACTTTGGGCAACTCGGTCTCTAAAAGATTCACCATCACTTCTCTAGGTGCTTTCTTTACACCAATGACCTTGCAATTGCTGCGCAGTGCACAACCTTTGAGGCTGTTGAGAAAAAACTGATAGGCTTTGAATTTAATGGCTATATATTATAGGGATAACCAATTGAACCCAAATTGCCTAAAAACTCAACTCTGCTTTTTATCTGAAAAACCCTGCAGGTGACTTGGAATGGCACCAGGCTCAAACACTGCATCACTCACAACTACCTGGGAGTTACCCCGGATCAAACTCTCACTTTAAAGACCCACTGACTTAATACCAAGCAGAAGGTTTTTGTCAGGAGCAACATTCTGAGGAAAATAACAGGCACAAGTTGGGATGCCCAACCACACACATTAAGAACTTGTCTGCTAGTTTTAAGTTACTCTGCAGGAGAGTATACTAGTCCAGTGTGGTTCAGATCAAAGCATGCAGAGCAGGTGGATGTGGTCCTAAATGAAACAGCGAGATTGGTCCCAGGATGCCTAAAACCAACCCCAATACAAAAAGCTGGCATCCCTCCATTCAAATTCCATCAAAAATGCTGCTCAGAAAGAGTGGGTCAAGGCAAGTTCCTACGAAACACACCTGCTATTTGATCACCAACAACCAAAGCAGAGACTGAAATCGAGGCATAGGTTCCTCACAACTTCTGCCCCTCTGAACAACCAGCCCCCACAGACCACCTTAGAACTATGGAAGGTAAGCAAGGAGTTACCAGATAACTGGGCAGAACCACATGACTGTTATTGTCTGCCTAAGAACAACCATGGCCTGTGTGGAAAGCTTTAAATAGACTGTGTGCAAGGGTAGGAAGATCAAGGGCTAATCTGAGAAAGTGGGGTTTCCTTGTAGATGACAGCGCGTGTAAATGTGGAGGAGTACAAATTATCTCTCGTATGATACAATGCACACAATGCCCCTCAATGTGCACTAAGGAGGACCTTATGTTGGCAAAAGGAAATGCTGTTGATGTGGCCCTATATTGGGCAGATGTCATCTAGCCCTTTTAATTCCATTTTGTTTTTAGATATAATAATTTTAGCTTTGTGTGTTATTATATGCTGGTGGTGCATCTGACACAAATAAAGTAAAAGCTCTTTATTATAAAGGACAGGATTATACCTTTTGGGATGGAGGGCAGGATTATACCCTTTGGGAAGGAGGGCCTGAACCCTATTGAGAATGCAACTGTCAAGGGGACTCATACTTGTTATCTTTTGCATTCATCTACTGTATCCTTTAAGACAATAAATCTCTTTTTATCACATAAGAGACATGCTTTCATCCTTGGCATCTTTCAACTTCTGTTTCAGAAGTTTTGTATGGAGAAAGTCCTGCCATGTTAAGACACTTAAAAACTTTTTTAAAAGCCCATTTCTGGTTGGTTTGCAAGATGCTCATGGTATTGTTGGCACCTGCTACAATTCAGGATCAAATGGCCCATTGTCTGTGAATTTATGTAATCCTAGTCCAGTCGTCTCTTACAAGGAGGATAAGATGTTTCTCAGAGGGCATGGGGAGATGACAGTGGGAACAGAAAGCCTTGACGTAACTCCTTTCCCAACCACTCCTACCAATTACAAACTGGCAGTTTTGTCTTCCATAAGCATTGAAATATGTGCTTCCCAACAGTGTGCTGGTATCATATAATAAAAATATGAAAGGATTGGGGTGCTCTTCTCTGAAGGCAAGTGGAACTCTCAAGGCCACACAGTTCAACATACTGTTGTCAAACAAGCTGACTGACTGGCAGGGTTGTACATCGCAATTACCCTTTTATGCCTTTATGGTGTCAGATACTCTGTCAGGGCCTGTTTTCAGTGACTGTGGAATGCACCACTGCTTTAGTAAAGATAAGCCACAATGACTGAGAAAATATTTTATGCTCCATTGCTAGTCCTTAACACTGTATCTTCTTCTTAGCTTTTTCCTTCTCTGGAACTGCAAGGAGGTAGGGATTTATTGCTTAATCAGCCTCTAGATTAGTGATCCCCAACGTGGGCCCCATGCCCCACAAGGGGGGTTTCAATTCCAGAAGCCTATGTCAGTACATTGGCTGATAAGTGTTTCAGGAATTTGACTTGTGCTTCTGGGAATTGAAGTCCAAAAACCAAAGGTTGAGAAATACTAGTCTAGGTCCCATTCATATAGGTTTTGTATATTCAAATCCATTTTTAAAAAAATGCATGAACATATTAATTTTATTTGCATTTATTCCAACTTTCATAAAGTATGGAGTTTCCCCTGTTTTTTTTTTAAATGTACATTTTACTTAGTTGCCATAATTACTGTCAAATTGCACCAACTTATGGTGACCTTATGAATGAATGGTTTTCAAATTGTTCTCTTCTCAACAGCACCGATCAGCTCTTATATGTTGAAATATGTTAAAAATAGCCTGCAACATAGCATGTTTTAGATATAAAACATGTACAGTCAAACCTCACATAAAGAGCGTTTCGCTTAAAGAGTAACTCGCTTAAAGAGCAGAATTTTCTCTGAATGTTCGCTTCGCTTAACAAATAAAACCAACCAAAAACTCGCTTAACAAATAAATCGGGGTTCGCAATCCCCCCCACAATTGGTCACTTACAATGGTGTTTCGCTTAAAGAGCAAACTCGCTTAAAGAGCAATCCTGTGCAACGCATTATGCTCTTTAAGCAAGGTACAACTGTATTACTAACATAGCTTTAATACAAAAGAGAAAAATAACAAGCAAGTATACTTGTTCTTATTCAACCAAAGTCTCCATCTTTCACTGGAGACCAAGACCAAGATCATTCATTCTGATTATTGATGTTAACATTGTTGTTTCCTGTCAGCTTTCTTTACTGCCCATCATTCATATATCCAAACAGAGTGATTGGTAATACAAGAGTATGGATCATCTTGACTCTTGGTCGCCAGTGACACATCGTTACAGTTGACGATCTTTTCTAGTTCCCTCATTACTCTCCTATCTGAGCCTCAGTCTTCTTTTGACTTCATGGCTGCAGTTTCCATTTGGTACATGACTTCCAGAAGGTACATAAACTCTTTCACTATCTCATTAATAGAAATAGAATTAAAGTGTGCATCCAGGAAACAGTTTCCATAATACAGAGGGCGAAAACCAATTTTCATCCCACTATAATGGACACAATTTTTAAGTTGAAAAATAAATCTTATTAATTCCAATGGATCTACTGTAGTTGACTCTAAAATAGCACATTTTTGTGCAATACAATTGTACAAGCGACACTATATGCTCCCTGTCATAAATTATGCACTTTGCATCCCCTTTGGAACCAAGAACTAGAACTTACAAAGTTTCCGGGGGGGGGGGGAGTGAACAGAAGTAGAGCAATTTGCTTTAAAATGTTGGCTAGATCAGGGAATATATAATGTGTTTGTCTTCCATCAGCAAATGAAGAAAAAGGCACTATATATTCTCTTTAGTCATACAAATAGCTTCTTAAGATATTACCAAAGGTTGATGGGGGGCTGAAAAAAATCCAACCCACAATCCTGCTGAACAAAGCTTCAGTCCTACTTTTTAACCAATAATAATCTTCCACAAAGTATATAATTAAATGATGAATTCACAGACATGAGACACTATGGACTGGTGGCCACTAGCATAAATATTAAAGTGAATTGGGGAATGTTCTATGCAATGTGGTAAAGAACAAAATGGCACTTCTTCCTACTCTGTGTCTAAAAGTCAACTGTACTGACAGAGAATTGCTTCGTCAACCACACTTGAAGGAGTTACCTACATTAGAGTTTCCAATTAATTAATTATCACCAATAGATTGGGTTTCCCTGCAGGAAACCAGAAATAAGACTCCATAGTTGCTGACCCCAAGCCAATTTTATTATGAGCAGAAGAGAGAAAATACAGCAGTGGTCCTCTTTCTAAAAGTGAAAGAAAAGACCCTGAGATACAATTACAACATTCATTTATAGGCAGTTTACACAACGGAAAATGTTCATTTTTATTTTATTGGTCAAAAGGCAATTTAGCTAAGGCATCCTACAATGAGATTGGTTAATTAACTAAAAGTTCACAAGGTTCACACTATTAGATATATTGTATCATTAAAGGAATTCAGAATATTCGCAGCATCCTAAAACAGACAGAAATGTTAGAGAAAACAGAGTTCTTAGGCAACAAAACATTCACATTAAAGGGATTTATTGTTATTGTCTCTACTAAAATTCTCTAATAGATAAACAATTTCAACAGTCTGGGCTGTGTCCTTTTTGTCATACATCCTTCCCAGGAACAAATGGAGATGGGTCTTTTGTTTTCTCAAAACTGAGCCTGCCACAAAGAAATGCTTAGTGATTTAACTGAAGGGAAACAATCTGTGTAGCTATAGGTAAAGGTAAAGGTCATCCTTGCTCAAAAGCCAGTCGTATCTGACTCTAGGGTACAGTGCTCATCTCTGTTTATAGCCAGAGCTGTCTGTGTTTGCAGATGTTTCCGTGGACACGTGGCAGGCACAACTAGACATGTCTGCATGGAACACTGTTTATCTTCCCACGGAAATGGTACCTATTTATCTACTTACAATTTCTTGCTTTCGAACTGCTATAGAGCTAAAGTAAATACTTTGTGTAGAAAGTGTATGCATAACAGTAGTGTAGCATTGATTTTAGCTGCCCGGGGCATAAGCCAAATTTGCCGCCCCCTGGTGGACGCTGGCGCCCGCTCCTGCTAGGGCTTCTGGGAATTGTAGTCCAAGAACACCCATAGCCCAAAAAGTGCCACCCGGGCTGGGCCACCCGCGGGGGGGGGGGGCACCCGATGCCACTGATGCATAGCAATTGATTGTGTATTGGTGCTTGCATGAATTTTAGTGAGTGGGTTCAGCTTACAAAGCAGTGATGGGCTCCAAAAAAATTTAGTACCATACTGTAGGCATGGTATGGTGGGCATGGGCAGGGGGAAATCCCTGTGTTGCACCCGAATTAGGACTACTTTATTTCAAAACTTGGGTGGGCAGGGCCAGCCAGGATTTCCGCTACCGGTTCTGGCAAACTGGTGCGAGCCTGCTGGTGCCCACCACTGTTACAAAGGTAGATGGCTCACTTACTGAACCATTCAGTCAACGATTCTGTCCCTTAGCATCTTACTGCTGCCTCCTAAATAAAGTTTGAGCCACTCCTGAGGGAATAACAGACACATAAAAGATCAAAACTCTTCATACCAGTAGCTATAGAAACGTGCTATTCATATAACTTCACTGTCGATGACCTTCCTGGAGTTAAGATGTGTAAATTTTAAAGCTAGATTTTAACAGAGAGAGAGAGAGAGAGAGAGTTTAAAATGATATAGATCCAACATGTCACTATACCCGACTGATCTTGAAACAGATGCATGGAGGCGCAGTGATGGGATGTAACAGGTTCTCACCAGTTCTCCAGAACTGGTAGTAACTTTCCCCAGTGTCCCGGAGAACCGGTAGCAGCTTTTGGGGGGAACCACCTTTGGGGCTTACTTTTTCACTGGTTCCCCCACTGCGCATGTGCATTTGGTGTGCATGCACACCTACAGTACTTGGTGCATATGCACGGCCTCCTTGCTGTCCTCCCAAGCGGGGAGGAGGAAGAGAAGCTGCTAGCCTGAAGCTCCCTATACCCTGCTCCCCAGGGTAAGTGACTCACCTTTGGATGTGGTGTGTCTGTGTGTATTTTAATGTGTATTTAATACCTTTACCTATATTGACATGCTACCACAGTTTCTAAAAAGGCCTGGCGGCCTTGCTTGGGGGTTTTAAGCAAAGTCTTGGAGTTACCACATCAATAAGCTACACCTGTCCTGTTCCAATTAGAGAACCCTTAAGGAGGTACAGCTGTTTTACATTTACATTAAGGCATATTATCCTAGAGAACTGGTTAGGCAAAGACTTAGTACCTAACTTCTTTAACTGTTGAAAAGTGCCAAAATGAAGCCATCTTGTGGTGAGTTCATTCTGTAGTTCCTTCCGACCTAGTATTTTATTTTTAATTATTTTTAATTATTTTTATTTTTTCTTTGGCCCTGCCCACAACATCATGACATTAGCTCCACCCACACTGTGATGATGTCATGGTGGGGTAGTAAAATTTTTGACATCCCACCACTGATGGAGGGTCTGGGACCAAGATGGTTGTTGGGGCTTGCCAAAGATAAGCCATCTGCAGGCTGTCAGAGCTAGGAAAAGTTACTTTTTAGAACTACAGATCTCCTAAAATCCTTTAGCCAGCTCATGCTGGCTGGAGGACTCTAAGAGGTGTGATCCCAAAAGAAACTGTTCCCAGCTCTGCAGATGTAGAGCGCTAATTGTACACATAGTACACTTCTTTAAACCTTTAAAATCTAGCTTAGTAACATACAGTCGAGCTCCAGCAATTGTTTTGTTGGTGCTGGAAAGTATGCTCTGAATTTTGATTTTTTCATCCTTAAAATCTCATCTTAATTACTTTTTTAAAACCCTATCTTATTAAATAAAAATATGTATCATTCTGGGTGATTACAGAACTGGGGTTTTAAAAAAAACACTCCAAAATATAACATGGGCATCAAGATGTCTTCTTGTGTGCCAGTTTAATAGATAACACTTCCTGTTCTTTTGCTGAAAAGAATATGGAGGAAGGTATGGAATGGAAACAGTAAGAACTTCCTTCTTGTGTAGGTGTAAATTATTATAAGGGCATGAAATTTATCAGCAGCTGTCACGACATTCAGGTTTTAGATCTGCAGCAGAGTGTTAAGCTCCTGAGCTGTATTAAGCTTTGAAATGTCAAGTGGGTGGACAACAAGACACAGTGTGTAGATTTTTGTGGCATAGGGGAAGTTGTATAACAATAAGATTTGTTGGTTAAGTGATTGAGCATAGCAATCCTTCAAACACAGCTACATTTAGATCTCATTGTTGTTCTTGGATTCTGTGCCATTGTCGCTTTTGTGTCACTTTTTGAAGGGAACAGTGTGAGAGCTGTCAGTGAAAAATCAAATTCTCCCTGGAAATACTATTTCTAATTAGATATAAGGTTTAATCTGTGGGGTGAGGGAGAACCTGTTGGTGGTACATTGAGTTAAAACAGGGATTCTCAACTTGCGGTCTGTGGGCCAGATGCAGCCCATGGCACCATTTCATGTGTCCCCCCACCCAGCGATGGGATGTAACAGGTTCTCACCAGTTCGCCAGAACCGGTAGTAACTTTTCCCAGTGTCCCGGAGAACCAGTAGTAACTTTTGGGGGGAACCACCTCCAGGGCTTACCTTTCCACTGGTTCCCCCACTGAGCATGCATGCCAAGCACTTGGTGTGCATGGATGCCTACAGTACTTGGAACGTATGCACGGCCTCCTTGCTGTCCTCCCAAGTGGGGAGGAAGAAGAGAAGCTGCTAGCCTGAAGCTCCCTATAGCCTGGTCCCCAGGGTAAGTGACTCATCTTTGGATGTGGCGTATCTATTTTAATGAAGAAGAAGCCAGGGCAGGTTGAGGACCTTGCCGCCCCTACCCCTGTGCCTATACCAACTGCCAGGGGAAGAAGAAGTCAGGGCAAGTTGAAGACTTCACCGCCCCTCCGCCTGTGCCCATACCAACATATTGTATTGTAATGTATGTATTTTTGTAAGCCACCCTGAGTCACCACGGCGAGTGGGCGGCAATATAAATTTGAACTAATAATAATAATAATAATAATAATAATAATAATAATAATAATAATAATAATAATAATAATAATAATAATAATAATAATAATAATAATAATAATAATAATGTGTATTTAATACCTTTACCTATATTGACGTACTACCACAGTTCCTAAAAAGGCCTGGTGGCCAGGCTTGGGGTTTTTAAGCAAAGTCTTGGAGTTACCTCATCAATAAGCTACACCTGTGCTGTTCCAAGTGGAGAACCCTTAAGGAGGTACAGCTGTTTTACATTTACTGTACATTAAGGCATATTATCCTAGAGAACTGGTTAGGCAAAGACTTAGTACCTAACTTCTTTAACTGTTGAAAAGTTGAAAAGTGTCAAAATGAAGCCATCTTGTGGTCAGTTCATTCCGTAGTTCCTTCCATCTGACCTAGTGTGAGAAAGATTAGCCAGAATAAGTTTTAAGCTCTGGTTTAAAAGCTCTGGTTGATTTGTGTTTGGGGGTGGGTGGGTGGGTGTTTGGGTGGATGAGTGAGTGTATTTTAATGTATTTTTATTTAATTTATTTAATTTATTTACGGGTTGGTGTTGTGGGTGGGTGGGCGGGCGGGTTGAGGGGTGTGTGTGCTTATTTTTATTTTACTTTTAATTATTTTTATTTATTTATTTTCTTAGGCTCCGCCCATGACATCATGACATCATGACATTAGCCACAGTGTGATGACATCACGGTGGGGTAGTAAAATGTTTGACATCCCACCACTGCCCCCACCACCTCCACCACACCATGTGGCAGAGGAAGGACAAAATAGCCATCCGGCCCTCAAAACTGTCTGAGGGGGTGTGACCCGGCACGCCAGCTTAAAAAGGTTAAGAACTCCTGACCTAAAGTGTTCCTGTCTTGTAAATCCAGCAGTTTTATGGTGCTCCATGGTCCCTATTCTCATTCTGAGTTCTGCGTATTCAACAATGGACTTTAAGCCCTTACATACTGTAGCCACCTTTGGACTATAGTGGAGAGATTTCCACTTAGAAGATAACAAAATATTTCACCTCCAAAGACACAATCCTTCAAAACTGCTATGTATAGTAGATATCCAGTGTTTGATTGGGTTAATCACCCAATAGTTTTCTGGATTGGTATGGGATTTAGGCAAATTCAAAGTTTTGTTCTATTTTCATCTTGGAGAATATGTGGCCTTAGCAGCTGTTGCCACAGAAATTAGAATGCCGGGAAAGGAGATATTTGAGTAAATATTAGGGTCCTGGAAGTTGAAGGGAGAAAGTAAACAGTGAAGAGAAGAGAAGAACGGAGAAGTTGCCTGAGCAATGTATGAGATGAATAGAAAGGGTTGAAGGAATTGTGAAGCAAGAGGGACTATTTGTCTGTAAGGTGCAGGGCAGCTTGAGAACCTGCTACAAGAAAGGACAATGTGGAATCCTGGCTACCATCGTAACCAGCAGTACAATTCCAGACTCTTTTCCAAATTAAAGTTGGGTGAAGTTTGGCATTTGCCATATATGTTTGCACACTCAACATGCACACTAAACTAACACATAATCTGAGACAGTCACCAACCAAAAGAAAGCTAATGTATAGCTCCTGTAGAGAAGCCCAGCTCCCGTCACGTTTGAATAAACAAACAAACTTGACCTCTTATGTGAGCTCTGTTTCTAATGACAGGTAAAGCAAAACTCAGCCATGTGAACCATCATGAAACAAAACAATTGCAGGAGGGAGATTATACCTTTTCTAGGTCACTTTAAAAATTCCAGACTTAACAAGCTTTCATAGCTCATGGCTACTTCTTCAGGCTAACGTGGCATGGAATATGTAGTCCCAGCCAGGCTCATTCTCAGGCGTTAAATGGAGACAACAGAAACAGACAGCAGTTTACATCCTTTTACAATCTAGAGTTTGTATTCCTTTGGCTTAAGCTGGGAACTACTCCCTTCTAGAGTGGACTCATTGAATCAATAGGAGTTATTTATGTGTTGGCTTAACATTCAACAATTGATTCAATGGCTGAAATCCTATTGCTTTAGCATAGCAAGTTACAAACGTAGGAGGTTCATTGGATCAGAGGAGATTTGGTGTGCTCTGTTGATTTAGTGGGTCTCCTCTAGTTGTAATTTACTTTGTTTACTACTCTCCTCCATGAGCGCCATTGATTCAGTGGACCTACTTTTATAACTTACTATGCTAAGAAAGAGGATTTCATACAATAAGTCTATTCTAATTGTAAATACTAATAGAATTTAGACCACGGGTGCCCAAACTTTTTGGGCCTGAGGCCTGACCACACCCCCAACACAGCCAATCAAGCCAGAACATGCGCCCTGAACAGGGCGTGTGTTGTGCATGTGCGGCGATATTTAGTTCCAGGTTCGGCGTGGATGCTTCTGTGCATGCGCGAAAGTGACCATATTTACTTCCTGGTTTGGTGCAGATGCTTCTGTGCATGTGCAAGGATGTCCACGCCAGACCAGGAAGTAAATACAGATGCATCTGCACATGCACAGAAGCGACTGTATTCACTTTCTGGTTTGGTAAGGGCATTGCAGGGCTGATGGAATGGTTTTGGGGGTCGTATCTGACCCATGGGCTGTAGTTTGGGCATGCCTGATTTAGACCTCCATAGCATCATTTAGAAGGGGGGGAGTAATAAACTTTGGGATTTACCCAGATAAGCAAACAATTATCTTCAGTATAGTGGCTAAAATTTAAGTCCTGTGGTTGCAAACATTACTGGGGTGAGAAAGCAGCAAGAAATATCTATCTTTCATCCTTTAAATGACCATGAATCCTACAGCAGACTGTATGGTGCAGCCTTCTTCATGATATACAAAATCCCAGCTCCAGTTGTTTACTAAAAACTAAAGTCCTTTTAAAATACCAAATAGTACTTTCAGTCCTTACTTTAGGTTTCTGTCACTGTTTCTCTGGGACAAACACTCAGCATCAACTATCTAAAACTGCTCTCCAGTGGCGTAGTAAACAAACAAGGTTAGTTAACAGCAGGTACGCCTACCTCACTAATGAGTTGGGTTAATTGGTAAAGAAAATAGGTGCCTGTTAATTTAATGCATCATTAACAGCAGACATTGAACCTGTGGGCCCAGTTCCCTCTTATGTAAATTTCCCTTTATTTTGCATCAAGGGAGTACAGTCAAAAGAACACCTTGCTTAAAGAGTAACTTGTTTAAAGAGCAGCATTTTCTCTGAATGTTCGCTTCGCTTAACAAATAAAACCAACCAAAAACTCGCTTAACAAATAAATCAGGGTTTGCAATCCCCCCACACACCAGAAATCACAATTGGTCACTTACAATGGTGTTTCGCTTAAAGAGCAAATTTGCTTAAAGAGCAATCCTGTGGAACACATTATGCTCTTTAAGCGAGGTACAACTATACAAGGATCCAGAAATGTCTGAAGTTGTCATTTGGACATATTTGAAATAAAAGGTACCCCTTCTACCTTGACTTTCCTTTTTGATTATTAAATTTCTGTTTATTGTCCATGTTAAAGGTAAAGGTAAAGGTTTCCCTTGCTCAAAAGCCAGTCGTATCTGACTCTAGGGGTCAGTGCTCATCTTTGTTTCTAAGCCGAAGAGCCAGCGCTGTCTGCTTCTGTAGATGTTTCCATGGTCATGTGGCAGGCATGACTAGACACCGGAGCGCATGGAACGCTGTGTTAGGTAATGAGATATTCTGCATCTGTATACATTTGTACAAGCTATGACCTAGTCCACTGAAAGGAGGTTGCCCCCCCCACCCCACAGTGTTTGTCAAGGAAGAAACGAGACACTTTTTGCAGCTTTGTCACTGAGCTATGAGTGTACAAGGAGGTGGCATTTTGTTTCTGAATGAGGACTGAACTACATGTTACAGAAAATCCATCATTAGAAGAGGCAATTCCTTAGCTGCCAAGAGCCGTTTGCCACAGCAGGGCATTTTCTCACCTCCTGTAGACGACTAATTAGCTTGCTTTGATTTGTGATGCTCACATTCCTCCAAGGCCAGCTCAAGATACTTTGTTACCTGAAGTAGAGCAGCAAATGACACCACCTACCAACCCAAACAAGGTATACAGTATGTTAAGGGAGACAAGTTTATCTGGAACAGAAGATAGAAAATCTCATATCTTTGTAATATACCCATTGCACCAGTGAGAGATAGAGCTTGGCTAGCTGGCCAAAATGGGTTGCTTAAGGTCACAGATAACTGTGGTATGCTATTTGCTTCTGAGTCATAAAACCAGCCTGCAGCTCAAGTGACCATATTTGGCCCACCTACTTAGTGACGGGATGTTCCCGGTTCGCACCAGTTCGCCCGAACCAGTAGCAACTACCCGGGATTGGTTGTTTTTTGTTTTGTTGTTGTTGTTGTTGTTTGAGGTGTCCGGTTCAAACGCCTCACCGGGAATTTTTTTTAAAAAAAAATGGAGCCAAAATGGCTCCCGGGGACTGCGCATGTGTCAAACCTTCATTTGATGCATGGGCAGTTCTATTTTTTTACCGTGCATGCGTCAAATAAAAGTTTGACACATGGGCCTGAAGACGCCATGGTGGTGGCCTTTCCGCACCTGGCCCCGCCAACCCGCCAGGACATCACCCCGTTGCAGCGGTTTGCCGCTGCCACAGTTTGCTGCCGCCGTGGTTTGCCGCCACCGCGGTTTGCTGCCTCTGCTGCTTCAGTAAGTGAGAGGTTTGTGTTTGGGGTGGGTGGGTGGGTTTATTATTATTATTATTATTATTTATTCAATTTATATGCCGCCCTACTCGGTGCAACCGACTCAGGGCGGCTCACAAAACTCACAAATATAACATTCAACACTATAATCAATTAATAAAACATTTCAGCAACACTTCAAATAATACAAAATCAAAATCAAAAACATATCAGAAATCCCCAATCCCCAATCACAGTTACAGTTCAAAATCCCCAGAGTCCCCAATCATAATTACAAATTACAAATTACACAATATCAGGTCATCATAAAAGCACAGTTGTCGGCATTCTTATGCTCTGGGCCAAGATGGCGAGGCCGAAATGGCGAGGCCTGGAGTGAGGGTGCGAGCGTCCTCTCGCCAGCAGGAACGTCCTCTCGATACCTGCCACCGACGGTCTTTGATGGTGAAGACTGGAGGGGGCGGGAACGTCCTCTGGGCAGCCACAGCTGTCAGCATTCTTCTGCTCCGGACCGAGATGTGTTTGAGGTGGGTGTTTGGGTGGGTGGGTGTATTTTATTTAATTTTTATTTTATTTCTTTATTTAATTTAATTTATTTCTTTAATTTATTTACGGGTTTGTGTTGTGGTTGTTTGGGTGTGTGGGTGTGTGCGCGCGTGTGTGTGTTTATGCCCCACCCACAATGTCATGATGTCATGACGTTGGCTCCACCCTCAATATCATGATGTCATGATGTTAGCTCTGCCCCCACTGTGATGACATCACGGGGGGTAGTAAAATTTTTGACATCCCATCACTGCACCTACACCCTTTAAAGAGAGAAAGAAAAGCAAACAGCAAAGATCCTTCTCCATTTGGGAAAATATTTCTATTAAAGAAACTGTTGAAAGCATAGTGCTGCTGCTTCTTCTCCCGTGTCCAGGCTAGACGTGAAACTGCTGAAATGAAGGCATCTTTTGGTGAGTTCATTCTCCAGTTCCTTCAGCCTGATCCAGTGTGAGGAAGATTAGCTAGCAGAACAAGGTTGCTGTTGCCAGGGTACACCCGGTTGTGGTTCAAAAACACCACAATCTTCGAGGAGGCTCTTTCTGTGTAACCAACACACTACAAGATTGAAAATCCAAACAAACAGGCCATATATTTGTTTTTCTGTCTTCCATCTAAAGAGGAGCAGGGAAGGTTTCAGTTTCTCAACATCATCATTAGGAAACTGAAAGCTCAAACCATGTGCTTTGGTTTAATCCTAGCAATCACATGTGCTGGGAACAAACCGAAACAAAGCAATCCTGCCCACATCTAAGAAACAGTGACCCCAATAGGAAGCTAGAATGTTGTATGCCAGGGGTCAGCAACCTATGGCCCATGGGCTGAGTCTGGCCCATGGTGCCAAATCATCTGGCTCCCCCACTCACTCCAACCACTGAGGATTCATTTATGGCAGCAGCGGAAGTGTTTACAGCAGCCATAAACACATTTATAGCAGCCATAAACATGTTTCTGGCAGCTGCAGACGCATTTAGGGCAGCATTTACAGAGAGGGGGACCACCAGTCTGGCCCCCTCAACTATCTGACTTTAAAAGGTTGCCGACCCCTGTTGTAGATAGAAAAGTATTCTGGATGGGCTGGTTCATGCCGACGCTCATGTTATTGTGCCAGCAAGGAAGCTTGTCCACAGAGCAGACCAAAAAATGGCACAAATCCTCATCTGCTCACACTCTTAAATTGCTATTTACTTATCAAGTCCCATTCATTTAATGGAGTTGCTTTCTCTGAGACCAAGAATTAAGACTGCTTTTTTAAAATACTGTATAAGGCATAGCCCTACTCTGTTAGTTCCCCATCTTCAGTATTTCTGCACATACTATAGCTAATCAGCATTATCCCTTGTATTCATCATCATCTTATTCTTATTCTTATTCTTATTCTTATTCTTATTCTTATTCTTATTCTTATTCTTATTCTTATTCTTATTCTTATTCTTATTCTTATTCTTATTCTTATTCTTATTCTTATTCTTATTCTTATTCTTATTCTTATTCTTCTCCCTTTTACTGAAATTATCTTCTGATTTTTAAAAGGATGTTATGTAAGTATCAGCATAAAACTCCAATGAATGCTAGAATTGCAAACTGATAGGTGAATGAGTATTGTCTTATATTTCATATGCTAAAGCGTGCTTGAGTGCATCTTTCTGTGTGCTAGCTCCCTTAAGCAAGTGTGTCACTTAGCCCTCCCTTTTATACTGACACAAAGTGACAAGGAAGTCACACATCACATGACATATCCCACACCAATGGGAGCATGTACAAGTCAATGTCTTGCCATCTCCCCACCTGGTAGAGCATCCATCACCTAGGGAAGACCAAAGTTGATTACTGAAATCAGAGGTGCCATCGAACTTTGGGGTGAGGTGCTCCCCTTTTTTGTCAATGAGACATTCCTAGAAGATACCCCACTTATGTGCTTTCTTTATTTAAATATTTAAATACTTTCCCCAAGCAATAGAGGGTTTTATCACAGAATAGTGGCTGCTCTGCCACTGGGTATGTGTACATGTTCTGAGTCCAAACTCAAGAGGATAATTGCCAGAGTGAATAATTCACCACAAATTATCAAAATCAATATGCTGTTCAACTGAGTCAATTCACACATTAACATGTGATCCACTGAACAGCTAATGAATGATTAACATATATGTATGAACTTGTTGCTACGTTTTCAAAAGAGAGGGGGCAGTAACGTTGAGTGGAATTCAACCACCTGGGGCTGAAGCCAAATTTGCTGCCCCCTGGTGTATGCTGGCTCCCGCTCCCATTAGGGCTTCTCGGAATTGTAGTCCAAGAATACTCATAGCCAAAAAGTGCCACCCAGGGCCACCCACCCCCCTATTCCCCCACTAGCGATGCCACGGGGGGGGGGGGATTCCCTGAAATCTGCTTTTTCCACTTGCACAGTTTTCTACTGCTGGCAGTGTGAAACATGAAACACAAATGTTAACGCTTTTTTTAAAGAAGAAAAATGATCCAACTTCTTCAGTGTTGATATTGTCATCAAATAACTTTGATTGTCTACACACCCTTAGTTGTTTTCTTACAACTAAATACAATAACATTTATTTATTTATTTATTATTTATTTATTTAAATTTGTTTATCACCCTCCTCCCCGAAGGGACCCAGGGTGATT
Source organism: Furcifer pardalis (assembly GCA_030440675.1). NCBI lineage: Eukaryota > Metazoa > Chordata > Lepidosauria > Squamata > Chamaeleonidae > Furcifer > Furcifer pardalis. The sequence goes on from CP126897.1 coordinate 59,661,326, forward strand.
CCCAACACAATCAGCATGATAACAATTTAAAACCAATTTAGAAATTAAACATTAGTACTAATTGAGTATATACTTCATTCTTTCCTTTTTAAAAAAAGGATGAATAATGAAAACCTAACAGAGGAAGATGTGATTTGAAAAAAAGTGGAGTTTAAACCTGTCTGCATGGAGGTGCAGTCATTAATCTAGGAGGATAAAATACAAAAAGTTGCCAAAGACTCAGTTGTGGATGTTCTTTTGATAAACCTCAAACTGTGACTAGATAGCTGTGAGTCCTATTTTGCTGCTGTCACAGCACTAAATCCATAATTGGCAAAAACATTGACTAACAGGTGCAAAGTTACAAGGTCAGCAGTAGCTAAATATATTTGATCTCTGAAGTTCATATTAGAGAAAGAGTTCTCACAGTAAAGTGCATGATGAATGTTAATTGTTACGTGGGAACAGAAACTGAAATGGGTTTGAACACAGATGTAGAAGCAGCTTCCTTTTCAAGGTTAGGTTAGGCATGTTGAGGCCCTAAATGATGCCAGATTAAGAGGCCTCATAGTGTTTCCCCAATTATTGTATGTTTTTTTAATTAAGAGATTGCTTATTATTTGGTGCCCTAAATTACAGTGGGAACAAAATGAGGATTTGAACCCTGGTTTCCAGAGTCCTAGTGCAGCATCCTATCCACTACATCTCTGTGTGTATCTTGTAGTGCCTGCATACTTTTAAATGGAAAGCATTCACATCTCTCGATGGACTACAGTCTTAGAATCATCAGGCTTTGCCAGATGTTGTCCTGCTTCCAGGTTGCTTGTGTCTCAAGAGCAACAAGATGAAGTTGAAACAATAAGAAATTGAAATGGGAGCTCTTTAATTTGCATTTCTGTTGTACTGGCATAAGTTATGCAAGAAGATTTTGGCCACTATTTGGCTTCTTCATGCTTAACAACCTGATTTACAATTCTCTCAAAAACATTTGAACTTTCCATATTTACAAAATTCAGTTATTTGTTGAAGTTGCAACTATTACCTACTTCTCCTTGGAAACCATTCATCTCTTTTAATTCATTCTGCTTAGGGTTCTCTGAAGAATGTTAGTAAGGGCAACCTCAGGGCGATACAAGCTGTTTGGCAAAGGAACACCTGCCTTGGAGAGTGGTGAAGTATTCCTTCTTTGCAACTGGTGTTGTAACTTTTGTCACATTACAAGTGGCCACCTTGAGGGATATACTACTGACAGAATATTAGACCAGATAACTGTTGGGATTTTTACACCTCTTTTCAGTCAGTATTCTATTTATAATTATAGAACAGAACGCTCTGTTGGCATAACACCAGCAGACAGAGCTGTAACATTCTGGCATGGGAGAACGTGGTAACAATTCCTACTCCGAAGAACTTCCTCCCTGCTGTTCTCTACCGTGGTCCTTCTTCTCCTTCACTTGTCTGCTCTGAGTTGCTCCAGGAGCCTCAGATGTAACTTTCCGCCTTAGCCAATTATTGAAACTGAGAAATGCCCCATGATACAATTTCACAAGCAGGAAGGTAAATTTCAGTACAGTAATACCTCGGATAACGCTAAGACTTGGTTCCACAAGTCTTGGTGTTATCCGATTTTTAGTGTTATCCGATGCATGTTAAAATCCTATGGGATGTATCGAATAACGTTAAAGCTCCATAGAGATACATTGTAACCGTACAGGCTTTAGCTGTTGTTATCCGATACATCCCATAGGACCTTAACGTTATTCGATCCAATTCTCCTCCCCAGATTACTTAATGTTATGTGATTTTAGCGTTATCCGAGGTAAACGTTATTCGAGGTATTACTGTATTCCCAAAATCCCTTTGTGCGCATCGCATCTCCCATCAGTGAATTATCACAAAAACTTACTTATTTTAAAGCTGCAGTTGTTGAGCTTCAGAAAATTGAGGGCTCCAGTGATAGTAATGTTTTCATAAGTAGAGAGAAAAGAATGTCTTTTCCTCTACTTGCCTAAAACTATGTTGGCCTGTTTGAAGTAAATTGAATATAAATTGGACTCCGTTGAAAAAGACTGGGATGCAAATAGGTGAGGCCCTCTGCCAATTTTGCTTGAGCTTCCAAACCTTCAGTAGCAGAAGGCGGGCTGGTGGGTTTTAGGGGAAAGGATTGAGATCTCATCAGAGAATATGTCATGTTCTCATGTCTGAGCATGTAGGAGAAAGGTAGAGAAGTTGGAGACCTAAAGAAAGGGCAGAGGCATTAAATTCTTTTCTCGTTTCAACTTAAATCATAGTCAGCCTAGAACTTGACAGTATCTTAGCAAAATTCCCTCATGTGTGGGTGGGTGTGAACATTATAGTGGTCAATTTACAGTTATAAATGGTCAATTTTCAGCTATAAAGCATGGCAGCAGCATGCTACTATCATTACAGACCAGCCGAAGTCAGATAAATGGATGAAACAGGAAAGGAGAATCAATTCATTCTCTTTTAGCTGTTTTAAATATTAGATGATAGTACAGGCCATGGTGTGAGCTCACCAAATACACATTCCAGAACTGGAGATCCTGAGACCAGGTGATTCTTTAACTTTTTGACATCTCAAATGCTGCTGTGGCCATGAAGGAAAGGTAAGGGAGGTAAAAGAGGGGATTTGAGAGAGGTAGAGCTGCTTCTTATAGAGTTTTTTTTGTTGTTCAGTCGCACAGTCGATTCCGACCCTTTGAAACCCCATGGATCACTGTCCACCAGGCACTTCTGTCCTCCACCATCCTCCTCAACTCACTCAGTTCTGTGCCATTGTCTCTAAAATGCCATCTAGCCATCTCATTTTGGGCCAACCCCTTCTTCTTTTGCCCTCTACCTTTCCAAGCATCAAGGCTTTCTCAAGTGAATCCTCTCTTCTCATTTGATGTCCAAAGTACTTTAGCTTCATCTTTACTATTTGACCTTCTAAGGAGCAGTCAGGGTTGATTTCTTCTAAGATTGACCTATTTGTTCTCCTCGCTGTCCAGGGGACTTTCAAAACTCTCATCCAACACCACATCTCAAAGACATCTATTCTTCTGCGCTCAGCTTTCCTAATGGTCCAGCTCTCACAACCATACATTGCCACCGGGAATACTATTGTTTTGACTCGATGAATTTTTGTTTGCAATGTGATGTCTCTAAAGAGCACAAAAACTAACCAGTCCCTGAATCCCTCCGTGCTCCTATGAAGCCTAGCCATTCCCATCTACTTCTTTCTTCTTCATGCTAAGAATGGTTGCCCCAGAGAGAGACTTTTTAACACACAGGTGGTATGTTGATTCTCTTCAGAGGAACCGGATCTCTTGGCTAAACCTGCCACAATTCAGGTTGGGGGAATTTCTGACAAATCCTGGCAGCTCTAGTGGGGAAAATCTGAAAGTCCTATGCCAATTGTCCAATGTCAATGCAAGAGCTTTTACTTCCTGAGGTGGGAAGATAACTGTTTCTGTCTGCCAAGAGACATTTTGGTCCCACAACATTTACTGGGAAGGAGGATAAGATGGGCAAGGGTGGCAAGAGCCATCATTACCACCCACTTCCTCCTCCTCCCAGATACTAAGAGTTGGGCTGTTAGAAAGAGGTTGGTGTGGGGGGGTGGCTGCTTCCACTAGACTGCCTTCAGTAAACTAATGACCAACCTGGTCCTGACGTTGCCATAAAACCTGTACATTATCTTTCCCTATTCAGTGCCATAGCCGGGGGGGGGGGGCAGAGGGCCCCAAAAACCCTTCTGAGCTAATGCCCCCCCAACCCACCCTGCGGTACTAATGTTATATATGCAAGTGTGACATTGTTGCCCCTCCTGCAAATTTTTGCCCTTCCTGGAAAATTTTTCACCACCCACCCACCCCCCAAAAATATCTAGACTCCTGGCTACAGCCCTGTCCCCATTTCAAACAGTGCTAGCACACACAGTGCTGGATTTCAGCACTGCGGTAGAAGAAGAAAGTATATCTGAAGATCAAAGTTTCAGAAGGCTGCTCTGCACTGCAGCAATAGGGACATCATTGGGAAATTGACGGAGCCTCTGCAGCACAGAAGATGCCAGCCACATTTTGCAGTCTATTCCTATACCTGAGATGTTGTTTCTGTCAGGTTACTTTCCACATCTTGTTATAATGCAGCAAGCTTGATAGTAAGACTAGTCTTTCTACAAGGGGAAAATCTAGCAACAGGATATAGACCTTGGCACTCCCTTCCTTTTCCTGGTTATTCAATGATACTAGCATTCATTCCCCTGCTTTTTGCATAGCATTCTTCTTCTTAAGCTGCTGCATCCATTCCGAACATTGGCTAGCATCATGGTGATAGCTTTCCTGTTCTTAACTCCTTGGAACCATTCTTCCAGGAACATTCCACACAGTCTCTCGGGTTCTTTAGCCATGAAGTCCATCTACAAGGCCTCTCTACCTGAGTATCTTCTCTTGTATGGCCAGGTAACCCTGCTATGGTAATAGAGTAAGCTATACTGCCAATGACTCAACACTTATCATCAGGCAGCAGTTAACTAACCTGGCAACCCTGAGTACTAATGGCCTTGGGCGGTAAAGTCCACAGGGAAGGGTGAAGGTACCCAATTGGATTAAATCCCACTTTATTATTTTTAATTCAGATTCAAAGAGGTGATGTGCCATTACCTAGCGCAAATGTAGCACATATTTTAAGAACTGATTTTATTCTATTATATTTCAACTCAAGTAGATATGTTTGGGGTAGTACATTTTAATTGTATCTCGTGTGCTTAAACCCTTTTTACCATGCTGGTCAATGGCCGTAATAAAGTGATTTATTAGTGAAAGTGATTAAATCCCACATGAATCCAACTTGATGGAGGGCTGCAGCTCCATCAACACTGGCCTCGGGCTGATGAGGATTTTGTATGCCAAAAATATTCGGGACTAGAAAGTGACCTGTGGCACTGGATCAGTGCTACAGGTGTCACGCTGTGATGCGAAAGGTGGTGGAAAGACCACCGCATTATGTTGCTCTTAGGACAATCTTCATGGCTGAAAGTCACATAGCATGCCTCTGCAATTAATCCTGATGCAATTTTCTGCACCAATATGAACTCTGGTACCTGGCTACTTGGTTGCTTTAGAAGTGGGGACGCCAAGGTTGAAGAGACTGCTGTGGCTCAAGTGGCTAAGACGCTGACTGGAAGGCGGGAGGTCAGCAGTTCGATTCCCGAGTACTCCCGTCTTTGTCCCAGCTCCTGCCAAGCTGGCAGTTTGAAAGCAAAAATTTGCAAGTAGATAAATAGGGACCACTTCGGTGGGAAGGTAAACAGCGTTCCATGCTCTCCGGTGTCTAGCCATGCCTGCCACATGACCACGGAAATGTCTGCAGAAGCAGACAGTGCTGGCTCTTCGGCTTTGAGACAGAGATGATCACCTAGAGTCAGATAAGACTGGCTTTTGAGCAAGGGAAACCTTTACCTTATACAAGGCCAACGTTCTCTGACTGGGTATTCTACACTAATGTGCTTTAGATTGCTATTGGTCAACTATACACTTCTTCCAATCTATCACTTGGATATAGGCTGAAGGGAGAGGGGACAAAGCAGAATATCTTCACATGGTTCTTACAAGGCTTCCAATTAGATAGAAATAAAATGCTTTTGAAGTCTATGTTTTGATTCATTCTCTTATTTATGGTGTTCTTTTTGTTTCTGTTGCTGCTTCTATTTTTATTGCCTTTATTGCTCTGCTTTATTGTTGCATTAGTTTTATTGGCTTTATTCTTCATGTGGATTTTAAAATTTTATTGTAAACTATATTGAAAACTGAGTAATAAATATTTGTATTAGAAGAAGAGGAAGAAGGATAAATGCTTCTTAATATAAATTTTAAAGTGGTGAAATCTCAACCATTTAATACAAAGAGGAAATGTGTGGTGTTAAATGGGCAATTAAGAACAAGAAGCCACATTTCAAAAGTGAAACACAAATCTGGAGCATGTGTAAATTGATCAAATGTTGAGAATTCAGTTTTTGACCTTGCGTACTAGGTTGGACCCCAGCAGGCAATGTATGATGTCCATACCATAAGATGGTACATGTATATACATATTGGCCCAATCACTTTAACTGATGCAGCTATGTGCAGGACATCATCTTTAAATTATTGGAGCTATATGAGGGGTTGGTAGTGCTAGGCACCCATGGCCAAATTTCAGCCACCTGGACTAATTGCTAGCCACACCAATCCCCCAAATAGCCCTGGTGGTGCAGAAGCTAAACTGCTGTACTGCAGCCATAACATTGTGAGTTCAGTCCTGACAGGGATCATGGCTGACTCAGCCTTCCATCTGTTTGAGGTTGGTAAAATTAATGCCCAGCATGTTGGAGACAAAATGCTAATTAAACCTGTAAACCGCCCAGAGAGTGCACTAAGCACTATGGGTTGGTAATTTCTGTAGTGAAACTAGAACTGTCTTGTAAAATGAGGCAAATTAAAGCTGGCTACTTTAATGGAAAATTTGCTCTCTGACATTTTCTGCTTCTTTCCATTTCTTTTCCCACTTTGGATGGGAGGGACTAAGGGGCTACAAAATGTTCTTGGGGTCACCATGTAGCTCACAGGTGACATGATTCTTCCACGTGGTCTTTGTAGTATGGTTTACTAGTCTTTAAACTAGCTTCCAGTCTACAATAAACTCAGCACACTCTCAAAAGTGAAGTCCATTTTTAGAAATATCATATGTCATGAACTTGGAAAAGTTACCTTGTTTTAAGTTACTTGTCACTGTGTCTCAAGGTTGGGAAATGGAGCTTTAAAAATGCAGCGATTCAAAGAGATTCCTGGATGCATTATGTCATCAGGATTAGTGCTTCTAGTGGACAGAGAAATGCCTGAGGGATTCTCAAAGTTTGCAACTCAAGTTCATTGCCCTTTCAAACCATCGGTCAATGACCCTGCCAAAGAGATGGGAAGGGGGGCAAAATGAGCTTGGCACTTTGCCAACATGCCTTGACCTTGATAGATTTTGAGGAGATAAGCGTTATCTCAAGATCTGAGTCCAAGGCCACCTAAAAATTCCTAAAGAGGGAGGAAGAGGGGACATTGTGTATAAAACTTCTTCAAAGGACGCAAAGTCCATCTCAGAGTGAGATAAGATCAGGAAAACATCGGGAAATAACACTCTGATTCAATGGGGCTAAGCCAGGCTGCCTATTTGGGAGATAGATGAAATCTCGCCAGGCTGACACCTAGCCTGAAATACAACAAGGCTGGACTTTAACTCTGGAGAGAGATGAGTCCAGGACGATACTTAGAATCTGCACGTTTTCTTATTTTGCAGTATAAGTTGCATGTTAGAGTAGATTTAGCTTAGGAACCCAGGAATGGGGAATTTTATTTCCAGAATGTGTTATGAGTTTATTAGCTTAACTTTAGCTATGCTTTTCGTTTGGATATTTCATTGGATTATGCTTTGCTTCTCATCACTTCTACAATAAAGAGGAAGACGGAGCCAGAATTGGTTTCATTTCGACAAAAGACAAAAAGGACGTTTTGTTTTGTGAACTGGATTGTTGGTTCAAGCATCGAGATAATTTTGCTACTGAAGTAAGGGAATTTGCAAGACTCCCATTGCAAGACCTTGGGAAACTCATCCAGGTGAAGGGGAGATAAAAAGGAAAGCAGTTCAGACTGCAGATATCTTCTCAGGTCTACCGTGGGAGTAAAATTCTGTTGTCTGGCAGTCTGAAAGGAGGGCCTTGATACACTGCCTAACGGTCCCAAAATTGGGTGGATCTTGGTTCCTCAACCTCTTCACCTGTGCGCCCTGCTGCTATCCTGAATAAAGGGAGTGAGGGAAACCCAGTTTGGGGTGCAGTTGAGAGTGGAAAGTTGTGAGATCATAGAGCACAACTGCTTTGTTCCTTCTTTAAAGCAGGAAGCAGAATATATTGTACTGCCCCAGGGTGGAGAACCTCAGGGCCCAGAAATCTGGCTTTCCTGTTCTCCTAATCTGGCAATCAGAGGTTCTCAGGAAGGCCACACTCCTTCACCATGACAGACAACATTGTTGGGCACATCGCCCACATTCCGAAAGGCTGAACTGTCTCATTTAAGGTTTATTCAATGAAGCACGAGCTTTACCCAAAGCTATTATGTTGGTTTTGGTCCCAACCTTTTGCATTTAGATTCTCCCTTCCTGGAATAAACCCATCAAGATATTCCCTGAAAATGAACATAAGAGGTTTACTACTATTGAGTCAGTGTAGGGGGGGGGGGGACTACTCTATGTTATTTCAGATATATCCCATGACATCATTTCAAGTCTTTTTTTTTACTATAGAAAGAGGGATAAGCATGCCTACTTCTCCTCCTAACATCACTTATGTTTGAACAGATACTTAGGAACATGATTTCCAGTTTTACAGCATAATCTTAAGCAAGCTTGCATGGAAGGAAGTCTCCCTGAATTAAGTATGGCATCATAAAGTGGAAAGTTGAAGCTTTAAGCTGGAATATTGTCTCTGAAATTCATTGGTTGCTACATTTTTGCTGTTTTATACCAGGGGTGGCCAACCTATGGCCTGTGGGCTGGAGCTGGCCCATGGAACAATTTCATGTGGCCTACTGACACCCTTACTGCTACTGGAAGCAGAAACGAGTGCATTTATGATATCCATAAAATGCATCCGCCCATGCGTAAACATACCCTCACCTGCTGTAAACGCTGCTGTAAATGCACCCATAGCTATCGTAACTGCATTTATGACAGCCATGGGCATGTTTCATGGCAGCATTTATGGCAGGAGGAACCAGATGACTGGTCTGCTCAGCTGTCTGTGTGTGTGTGATCTGGCCCATGGAGCAAAAAGGTTGGGAATCCCTGCTTTATACTATGCCTGGGATATTTCAGAGGCTGATGTGAAAATATTGCAGGAGGCACCAATGAGCACCCAGCATGTTTAGTTAGCAGTGCTGTAAGAGTGCAGCATTTTGAAAATTTTTAAAAGGTAATGTTCGATCCATCATTTCTTTAAAAAATCTTGCTAGGGATTTGTATTGAAATTGTACTTAAAGGTGATGGCATATCTCCTTTATTTTATTTTTATTTTCTTCTTCTCTGCTTTCCTATCAACTTTTATGTGCCAAAGATGTGCTTAGTTGATGTGGTAAACATGAGTCAACCTTTTGGTATTCTTGTGGGCTTCTTGACTATGACCATGTTTGGATGCAGTGATAAAAGCATAGTTTGGCATTATAGAAATTAGCCTTTCCTCCATGGCACAGCTGAAGAGGATTAGAAATTGTCATTTCCATTGCAGATTAACCATAATTTAACATCTCATTGGCCATGGATACTGAAAACAATCCAACATTAGAAATTATGATTTTATTTTGAATTTATTTATTATTTTTGTACTGATCATAGTAAAGAGTGACACAAGGAACATATTTTTGTAATTAATAAGGCATATCTGGGATGATATTATATGTATTTATCCCTCTGACCTATGTTTATAGGGCAAAAAGACTGTGTGCGGCAGTGGTGCCCAAACGTTTCTTTTTGCGGGCCAGTCCCACCCCCGACACACAGCTGTGGGGGCTAGAGGTGGGCTGTTCCCACCGCTGACAGTGGTGGTGATGGAGGCAGTGACTGCACTTTTTCCAGACTGCTCCGAGCAGCCTCTTTCTCAATCCTTTCCCCTCAGCAGCCTGTGCTGAAGCTGATCGCTGCTTTGGGGAAATTTTCAGAGCCTCCTGCAAGTCAAAATTCACGGCGCTAAGAGAGCCCCCTGGCATGCTCAGGATGACATCATCCCGGTCCACCGTGCTCACCGTGGGCCCCATTAATTATATGCAGGGGGCCAATTAGCCACACGGGCCGGAGTTTGGGCACCCCTGGTGTGGTGTGACTGATCCTGTTTTTATTCCCCATTGATGTCATAAATGGCAGCCTTCCAACATGGCATTCATGAAGTCAGTGCAGAACAGATGGTGCATCTGAGGCATTCACACATCACAGCATAGCAGCGCTTGCAAGTTTTCAAGTAAATCCTCACAAGAATCACCCTATGATAAAATAAAGATGACATACAAAAATGTCTTTAGAAGGCATGAAAGAATTTTTTTTTTTGTCCCAGTGGTGTGCCCTCCTTCATAAAAGCAAATTTAAAGAAAGCTACACTGGTTGATTTACTCAACATATGTACTCATGGCATGGATGCAGTACCTTTCAAGACTGCAGGCTTTGTGTGATAGTTTTTGCTATAACTGCAAACAGTTCCATATCCATAGAATCAGGTCATAAAAATAGAAATCAATTGTTTAAAACTGATGAAGTAATCAGTCACAGCATTCGAAAACTAAAATATAAATAACCTAGAAAAGCAATATACTGTATCTAATAAAAGCTTTTTCATTACCCTATATACTTAAGTATAAGCCTATCCGAATATAAGCCGAGGTACCTAATTTTGCCTGAGAAACCAGGAAAACTGACTGACTCAATTATAAGCCAAGGGTGGGAAATGCAGCAGCTACTAGTGTGTAAAAGGAAGAGAGGGAAGGAAAGAAAGAGAGAGAGAGAGAGAGAAAGAAGCCAGAGAAATCCACTGCTGAGCCTACCCTCCCTGTGCAGAAGGAAGGGATGGAAGAAAGAAAGAAAAAGGAAGGAAGGAAGGAAGGAAGAAGCCAGACACATCCACTGCAAGCCCTGTCATACCAGGTGGCAAAGGGGGAAGGAATAGATGAGGAAGATAGCTCCAAAAGCAGCTTTCTCGCCTGGCCTGGCCTCAGCCCCGCTGCCCATGAGGAGATGAGTTTAAGCCAACACTGCTTTTTTCAGCACATATTTGGCACTGAAATAAATCAGCTTATATTTGAATATATACAGTAATTATCTTCAAGATAACAATGATGGAATTGGGTATATATTTTTTTAAAAGAAAACTTCATAGAACAAAAGCCACCGTAACTCTAGTGCCTCCCAACCTTAGAGATGATCCTCCAGATAATTATAATTTGCATATTTATAGTCCGTGTAACAGGTGGTGTCACTGGTACTGAGCATTCACATCACATAACAATGTATTTTTATTTGATTTGAAATATTCATATTATTTTTTAAGCCCAAGTTTGATAAAATGTATTTCTATCACATACTGTAGTTTGAAAAATGTTATGACCTATTGGTTGACAATGTTTAGGTGTATAGTAACCTATAATCCTTTCCAGTGATGTATACAATCTGTGTTACTCAAAGACCATTGTGACAGAGTGAGGTTTTGAATCCAGTTTCATAAGCACAAATGCAATATGCTAGCCATCTCATTGTAAAGGTAATGTCTGTAATGTAGAAGTTTTATCATGCTTGCAATATGTAAGGCAGGAGTTCTCAACCTTTTTAAGCCAGGAGCCAGGTTATGCTCCCTCAGCCAGCTTCAGGGACCGGACAGCCATTTTGCCCTTCCTCCATCACGTGGTGCTTCCTGATGTGGTGGAGGTGATGGGCCACATCAAATGGTCCCATGGGCTGCATCCGGCTCACGGCTACAGGATGAGAGTACCTGATGTAAGGTTTCACAGCCCTCCTTCTTCTAGCAATTCTAGACTCTAATTAAGGTTTGAGCATCCTTCCTTTCAAGCTCCAAGCGGCCCTCAAAAATTATGATATAGTTCTGTTTATTTGATACTAAAGGTGTAAGAAAACCGCACTCTAATCAGACCATATTTTTACATTTTCTTATGTCCCAGAAGAATCCCACTCATTGTGTTTCTGTGTGTGTAATTAGGGCATATAAAGGTAGGTTGAAATATACACTCTGTGAAGAATGCAATCAACTGTTTTGCAGTGACCTGACCGTATATCCTGAAGTACACAAAGATAAGTTAGTTGTTGCTGTGGAAGCTATTGACCTTGAGAATGACAACATCAGAATTGAATTTATCCAGCTGGGTAAGCAAGAAACAATGGATTTTATACTCATTTTAAATAACAGTACAACTTGTTTGTACCGAGACAGCCAAGTAATTGAAACAGGCAAATTTTTCTGGAATTAATGTTAGCTAACTGTTTATGTTAATTATCTTGTATACTATAAGATCTACAGACCTTACAGTTAAATGCATTATTTAAGAGGGTTAACTAAATTGTCTCTCCCCCCGCCCTCATTTTGCTAGTAACAGCTACATGAGCTCCTTAATTTCTGACCAACTCTCTATCCGTAATGTATGTTCAGCTTTAGCAAATGAAACACACACACATTTTCCTCAGTGGTGGGCAGCAACAGGTTCGCAAAACACACACACACCCCGGGGAGGGGATAGCAAAATTGGGTGGCCTCTAGGCAGGGGGGTGGCAAAATTGGGTGGCCTTCAGGCAGGGGGGTAGCGAAATTGGGTGGCCATGCCCACTTCCCTGCCCTGCCCCATCAGGTTTTGTCCCTGCAAGTGGTTAAAGGTCTCCCTTGCTCAAAATCCAGTCATATCAGACTCTAGAGTGCAGTCCTCATCTCCATTAACAGCCAAAGAGCCAGTGCTGCCTGTGTTTGCAGATGCATACATGGCCATATGACAGGCATGACTAGATTTCTCATGATGTAGGCTCCTCCCATAATGTAGGCTCCGCCTATGACATGGGCTCCACCCACAACATAGGCTCTGCCCACGACATAGGCTCCACTCATGGTCTGGTAGCAAAAATTTTTGCTGCCCACCACTGATTTTGCTCTATATCTGTTCTCTTCTCAACTAGGAACCAGAGTAGATGGGAGTTGTGTTGGGATAAAGGCTGGATTTCATATTCAGACATGGTGGTTCAGTCATTTTGAGATTCTTCTAGTTGTAATCTGAAATTTGCACAAGTAAAGCTGAAATCTTCCCAGGTTTCCAAGTAGGGGAGACAATTTCCGCAGTGACAAGGACCAGAAAGGAAAGATTTAATCCAACTCCATAATTTTCATCTGGTGTTAAAGGTTACTGGTTTAGCACAAAGGTATTTTGAGTGTGTTGTAGTTCTATACCATTTCCACTCATCATGTTTCTTGTTACACAAGTATTTGGAACTGCAGTTTAGATATATTTATTTATTTATTTTGCAGGGGACCTTCCCACAGTCTGTGATAAGCCTTTCCTAAGCATCACCAGCAGCATATGGTCTGGAAAAACTACCTACATATGCATACTATTGGTAAGGCCACTCAAGACTTGGACACAAGTGGAAACTAATTACTGTAGTTCCTAGGCACATTTTGCACATGTCTAGCCACTGAAAATCTGGCTTTTTAAAAACAGGGTTGCCATATTACCTGATAAAATAGGGTTTTCTTTTGGAGGGAGGGTGTATGTTATGGTTTTCCATTATGAGTGGGGGTTTTAAGACTCTGGGTCCATTTCCACAGATTCCACTGAAGCCCATTTCCATATTTAGCTTGGCCAGAAGCTGTTCAGGACTCCATTCTAGCCCTTGCCATCCTTGACCTAGAGACATCACAAGGATGCCTTTGGATATCTCATGGGCCCACCGTTGAGTCTCAGCATTTTGGCTTTGAATCACATGGAATTCTGAACTAGCAAGCATAAGCACAATAGCTGTGTGATACTAATATAATCCTGTCATACCCCATATTAAGACAGTAACTAAAAGCAACAACTGCAACCATAACACCAAGCCATGTTTTTCTTTTTCTCCCATATTCCTTGTCCTGTTCCAAATAGAGCCTGACAAAAAAGTTTCAGAAAACTAAGAAGTGTGCTTACTGTCTTTGACACTTTGACACACACACACCTTTCTTAATTATTTACATGGAGAGCTATATAGTTAGGCAAACACTGCAGAAGCCATACATCTTGTTCCATCCTTGTTTATTTGTATTTCTTCTAATCTTGTCACATGGAGGATCAGGGCTCTCTGACATAGGGGAGGCCCATGTGTATAGAGGTTTATAAACACCTCTGCCTCTGATCTCAGTGTAAATGAATGGATAAATGAACTAGACAGATAGCCTACAGCATCTTTCTGTCATGTCCTTTCAAGTGACTAATACAAGAAGAACGCATTATTCGGTCATAGCAATGGTATTGCCTACTGCAACCTTTGGAACATCTCAGTAATAAAAACCCTATCAGACTGAAAGTTGCTTTCAAAAATAATTTGTTATAATAATTCATCAACACATTACTAAGCTCTCCCTTCCCATAATGTATTGCAAATATTGTAGCAGCTTGTTACATTAATGTTTGGTTTTCTTAAAAGCCCAAATCTCTGAGCATTGATAAAAGAATGGCATTTTGTTATTGTTGTTCAGTCGCACAGTCAATTCTGACCCTTTTGAACCACATGGACCATTGCCCTCCAGGCACCTCTGTCCTCCACCTTCCTCCTCAACCCCCCCCCCCCAGCTCTGTGCCCATTGCATCTACAATACCATCTAGCTCCCTTCTTCTTTTGCCCTCCACCTTTCCCAGCATCAAGGCTTTCTCAAGTGAATCATCTCTTCTCATTTGATGTCCAAAGTACTTTAGCTTCATCTTTACTATTTGACCTTCTAAGGAGCAGTCAGGGTTGATTTCTTCTAAGATCAACCTGTTTGTTCTCCTCACTGACCAGGGTACTCTCAAAACTCTCCTCCAACACCATATTTCAAAGGCATCTATTATTCTGCATACAATTTGAAAAATTCCACTAAAATGCATCTAAAAATGCCATTAAATTAAATAGAAACAGTTACTTGTTACTCCTAAAATTGTCAGCATTATTTCCATTTCTTATGTTGAGCTATTAGAGTCATTAAATTCTTGTTATCTGTGTCTTCACCCCCTGTCAAAGGTATGGTGGTATAAACACCTTTAGTACTTTAAGTAGGGGCTGTGGCGGCTCAGTGGTTAAGAAGCTTGCCTTGTTAGCTGGACAGCTGGCAAGTCAACAGTTCAAGACCTGGATACTGCATAACAGATTGAGTGCCCGCCTCTGTCCCAGCTCTTGGGGACACGAAAGGAGCCTCTTTTGGGTGTTCCCTGAGCGGAGCTTCTTCCGCAAAAATCCTTTCAACCCAGAATAATTTCTGACACAACATTATTATACTTGTAAGTGATGTCTTCTAACTATTGAAACTATATACTTTTCTTCTTTCTTTCCCCATTGTCAACAATATCCTGGTATGTGTTTTCATATCTCTGCTCTTTCTTTTTCATACCTCTGTTCATAGTCTTCCTTTGTTGATTTTCTTTCATTACTCCTGTCTCATCCAGCAAGTCCTACCATGGATATGCAATGAAATGACAGAACAAAAGATGGAGCCTGTGAGGAAGGAAGTTGCAAAGTGTCTTAAAACATTCTGGAAAATGTAGTTGCTCCAAACCTTAAAATGAATGCTGAATGCAGAAAAAACCTCTGGATAAGGAAAAATCTGAACAGTCTCTACTAGTCTGAATGAATGGAACATTGTGTTCGTACTGGGAAAGTCATTCATTGTTTGGCAGTTGTCAGAAAGGGTGAGGAAGAACTTGAGAATTCAAACTGCACAGATAGATCAGTGCTGACAGAATGCTTTTCCATGTGACTGGCAGATGTCATGCAAAATGAGTTAGCAGTAACTTAGTACCAGCTACTTGGATAAAAATGCTTCTTCCTTAAACCAACTTCTATATCCCCCCAAAAAAACCAGGCTATGCAGTGAATCTGTGAATGTGACACTCTGTGTATGCCTTTTTATTTGTAGCAATAGCAATTGCACTTATTTACTGTCCCATAACACTTCGTGCACTCCCTGCGTGGTTTACAGGTAATTAGCATTTTGCCCCCAACATGTTAGGTACTCATTTTACTAACCTTGGAAGGACAGAAGGCTGAGTAAACCATGATCCCCATCAGGACTGAACTCACAGCATTTGAGCAGGGCTCTTTATATAGTTTGCCTTTGCATTGGATGGACATCTTACCTCATCTCTTAGATAAGATATGGATGGCACGGACATTAGGGCTAGAAACACACATTAGTCTAAAACCAGTGTGTAATACAAAGTGTTCTTCATTGCTTCATATGGCATATCTGTTACTCTGCTTTAATATATTGTGTATTGGGTGCCATTCTAAGGTGTAATAGGGCTATAGCTGAATGAGAGATCACTCTTAAACAGAACTTGCTTCTCCAGCAGGTAGCTGGACAGTGGCAGTGACCAGGGAGGGAATCACAGTGGTCTCAGTGGCACCGGGGCATATTAAACGGATGGCACTGTTGTAAACATATCTTCCCCAGATGCTGCCATCTAGCCTCCCACTAGGCAATAAAGCCCTGCAAAGGAGGAAGGGCAGCATCCTCCACAGGCTGTGAAAACAGAGCCACTGAAGCTGTTTCTTGGGCAAAACCAACATTGCTGGGCAGGCAGTCCTGGGAAGCTTCCTAGCTATTCCAGTGCTGACTGTCTAGCGTTGTTCATGCCTGGGTTTCTTCTTCCATGTCTAGACCAGATATGAAACTGCCACAATGAAGGCACCTTTTGGTGAGTTCATTCTGCAGTTTCTTTCACCTGACCTAGTGTGAGAATGTCTGGCCAGGTTATCCTGCTCTGGTAATAGAGTAGATCATACTGCTGGAGACTCAATGCTGAGTGTCAGGCAGCGGTTAACTAACCTGGCAACCATGAGGACTAACGGCTTGGGTGCCAAAGTCCACATGAATGGGTGATGGTGCCCAAGTGGATTAAATCCCACTTGAATCCATGATGATGGAGGGCAGTAGCTTCATCAATGCTAGCCACTGAGGATTTTGTGTGCCAGAAGGGCTCAGGACCAGAAAGTGACTCTTGGAATTGGATCAGTGGTTGCGATGTGGAAGGTAGATGAAAGGCCACTGCATTATATTCTGAGGACAATCTTCATGGCTGATCGCCATGAGGATCGCCAATATTCGGATCCGAATAGGGCAGAACAAGAAGAAAAAGAAGTGTGAGAAAGATTTGCTGACAACACAAGATTGCTGTCACCAAGGCACACCCGATTGTGGGTCAAAATTACCACAATCTTTGAGGAGGCTCTTTCTGTGTACACCTTCATGCCTGGTGATGTGGTTGATCAAGTATGCATGTAACATGAGTGTTTTTACTCTGGTTTGCAGGTAACTCGCAGTTAAACAAATTTGCTGTAATATGTAGTATTAGCCTGCTGTCCTGCATCATACTATAGCATACTTATATGGGGACATAATATTGTGTTTTCAAAACCATTTGCTCCATTTGGGCCTATTTTTATTTGGGAATGAGACTGTGAGTAGACCAGGCTAAAGTCACCCTTTGTCTTCCACATCGCAGCATGACACCTGTACCGCTGATTCAGTTAGGTGAGTCACTTTCTCGTCCTGGGCCCTCTTGGCATTCGAAGTCCTCATCAGCCCCAGGCAGTGGTGGATTGTTACCAGTTCGGCCGAACCGGTAACAACATTAGGGAGGGGGTCGCCGGGGGGGTGGAAAGTCCCCGGGCGACCCAGATCGGTTGCCTCTCTGGGCCCCCTCCAGAAGTGACTTCCGGGCAGCCAAAATAGCTGCCCAGAACTGCGTATGCATCAAACCTCTGTTTGATGCATGCACAGTAAAAAAATTAGAACTGTGCATGCGCCAAATAGAGGTTTGACGCATGCACTGTTCTGGGCAGCCTGGATTTGGGCCTATTTTTATTTGGCAATGAGACTGTGAGTAGACCAGGCTGAAGTCACCATACAACTGCTGGCTACAATACCAATGAAAAAGGATTTCAGAATTCCAGAACATATGACTGATATATTCTCCTTTTCCTCCCTGCTTCTCTACTGCCTCTTCCCCCGTTATGTTTCAAGACACTTCTGGAGCACTTTTACTGACATTACAATAGAAGCACCTGTCGGGGGGGGGGGTGGACAGCTCATCTGCAGTGCACCAGACAGGTAGAATTGTGTCAGCAGCTGCTCCTGGATAACAAAGTTCAGTAACAGCCCTGTGTGAGGGCAAGAACACTAGCGCTAACATGTCCAAAGAAAGAAAGAAATGTGGTGCGGTTTGAAAAACTGTAAAGAATCAGTTTGCTTCTACTTGCTTTCCCTCTTAGAAATATCAACATTGACAAGCCTTCATTTTGTTAGATGATACTATGGACAACACAGCGATAGTTCGGTATATTTCTTACACCCCCAGGTAACTGTTTCATTCAAGGCTGTAAAAGTTCTAACTCACATAGGTAGCCCTATATTTTGCTTTATGGAGGTCAGCCCTATATTTGAAAGGCTAGCAGCGGATGATGTTCCCTACAGATAGGAGGGCAAGCCAGAATTGGGATTTTTTTTTTAATTGCCACTTTCAGAAACACCACTGGCCATTTTGACAAGGGGATACGGTGAATCGTAGTAACTGTTACAAGCTTTGGATTGGAATGGCATAGACAACATCCCTTCAAATAAGGCATATGGTCCTCTCACACCTGCTCCATGTGGGAACGTATAGCAGTTTCTCTCTGAGGAGCCGTAGTCTATTTGTTTCAACATGCCCTTTTCTTTCCATCCCTCAGTTCAAATCAGGATTAAGTTTGCACTAATGTAGAAGGCAGTAGGAGGTTGCCTTTTAATGGGTTATAAAGCGATATATTAATAACCTTCTGTTGTTCTTTTAGCTTAAGCTCCAAGTAACCAACCTTTATAATTGTGTTTCAGATCCCATTAAAAAGTGAGATGTTAGACTTGGTTGCTCATAAATGTGAACTCTAAAGACGAAAAGAGCAGAAGGCGAGTAAAATGAACCTCACATTTCCGTTAGAAAATCTCATTCTTCTACAGCCTGCAGGTTAATAGCATTGCCTGCTTGTACCAAAGTCTTTTTAGTAATATTCTTCTGGAAAAGAAAAGAAGGAGTTAGATTTGTCTTTTTATTTTATTTTCCAGGAAGGTATGTGAAGATCAGATATCTTTACATTCAATATTTATTTATAAAGCTAGAGTATCAATGCTATCCCTTTCGCCTTTCCAAAATGAAAACAAACTTGTTTTTTGTGTAAGCTAAGAAGCAAAGAAAATTAACTTCTCACCAAAGTTAATTATGTAACTTTCACATCTCATCAGGCTCATTGCTAACATTTTAAATGGTTTATACTTGGCAAATTTGTTTGAAAGCTTTAAAACCCTTCGACTGTGGATGCTTAAAGGTACAGCATCTAAGGTGAAAATGATTCTATTGCTCTAACAGGTTTTAATTTGACATGGAACTAATTGTCTCCCTGACCTGACAAAGAGGCAAGATAAATAAAACTGGGATTAAAACTTGGGCCACATTTTATTAAGGTTAATTTTGTTAAATCTTCTAACCTGCAGTGTGGCCTGTGACAATGCATAAACCTAGTACTAGATGGCGAACCTTGGCAGTCCAGGAGTTCTTGGACTTCAATTACCAGAAGCCCAAGTCAGTGCTCCTGCCGTTCAAAGCTTCTGGGAATTGAAGTTCAAGAACAGCTGGAATGCCAAGGTTTGCCACCACTGTACTAGAGCATGTGGAAACCCCCCCTTGCCCCTCTCTAGCCCAGAAGGGTAAATCCATAGCTTCTGTGCTGTGCTTCGTGAGCCACTGCCCAAGCAAGCTGTATTGGGGAGACATTCCTGCAGATATTTCCAAGTCTATTCACATTGTTGCCAAACAATGGCAAAGAACTATTATTATGGCCTGTTTGGGTTTAAAAAAGAAACACATGCACCAAAAGTAGGAGAGAAAAAGAGAAAGGCTTTAAATTTTGCATTTTTTTTTCTAGTTTGTATCACCGCCCAACTTCGAAGACTCTGGGCAGCTCACAGAAACAGAAAACAGTCAAGTTTAAAAGCAATAAAACCCATTAAAAACTACGGATAAATAATTAAAAGATTAAAAATGAAAAAGGAGAGGGAGTGTTCTGTTAAGTTAGTTAGCAGGCCAGGGTCACCACATCACTAAACATGCATACAGGCTCTCTGCCATGCAGCAAAGAGCAAGGAGTGAAAAGACAAGAGCCTATTTATATACAAGGCTGAGACAGACAGCAAAGATACAAATACACAAAATTCAAAATACATCAGAACTGGTCTGAACTTGTACCAAGTTCTTTTACCTGTTTCCTGGCATGTACACAGAGGCAGGGGGAGGGGAAAGGAGGAGGACTTTTTACCCTCTAGTTCACTTAAAGTTCAAAATTGATTTTCTTTGGCTACAAAATGAATGAATGTTGGTTGTACTGCAAAACTGTGACCCAATATCTTCTTTTTAAACATTCCTAATCAGGATAAAGCCATTCAGCAGCAGAACCTCATCCTCTTTAATAGCAATTAGCAATAGCAGTTAGACTCATATACAGCCTCATAGAGCTTAGTGTGTTCTCTGCACGGTTCACAAGTTAATTAGCGTTTTGCCCCCAACATGCTAGGTACTCATTTTACCAACCTAGGAAGAATGGAAAGCTGAGTAAACCTTAATCCTTGGTCAGGATCGAACTCACAATGTTCTGACTGCAGTATAGTAGTTTAACCAATGCGTCGACAGGGCTCTTTAAATATACAACCCATTAACTTTCTTATACATTCACAAGGGCTATAGAGAAGCAGAAAATATTAAATCCTGTAATTTATTTATTCATTAAAACAACTGATGAGAGGAAATGACCGTGAACACTTTTTCTTAATTTGAAGCTTTGAGTAAAAAAAAATTTTTTTGAGCAGGGGTGGGTGGGGGTGGAATGGTAGCTGGCTATGGAGCCAGAGAACAAAACTAGCCTGTGTGGCTTAGGGCAACCTGCACAATCTCAAGGTGCTTCCAGAAAAAAAGAATGGTAAACCATTTATGTTTTCCATCTCAGAATGCTAGAAAGGGTCAATATAAGTCAGAATTCAGTTGTTAGCACATTACTGCTGTTATGTTTACAGATAACCAGGATACAATTCAGAGAGTTAGGCTTCTTCTTCTTCTGGTGTCGTATCCGTTCCGGATTTTGGCTGTCATCATGGCGATAGTCTTCTTGTTCTTAACTCCTTGGAACAGTTCTTCTGAGGACATGCCTCACCAGTCTCTCAGGTTCTTTAGCCATAAATGGGCCTACTTTAGTGCAGTTTGTTGTGATGCTATTTGTGTAGTTCACATTATTTTAGATTTAGATACTATAAACTTAACTGGCTTTATGAAAAGAGGTCATTGACCTAACATTGTAAATTATATTTTGGAGAACTGAAACTCCTCGGTCTGGCCGGGGAGCGAAAGGACGATTGTGTTAGACTATAGTATTTCTGAAATGTTTTTATTATGTCTTGATGTTTTGTAATTTGTTATTATGATTTGAGATTTTTTGGGATGTTTTTGATATGTTTTGTGATGTTATATTTGCTATGTGATATTTGTAATTTGCTATGTGATATTTTTTATTGTTTCTATGCTATGTAATTTGCTATGTAATTGTAATTGTTTCTGCTGTAAGCCGCCCAGAGTCACTGTGCAAATGGGACAGTATATAAGTCGAACAATACAATACAATAAAGTCCATCCACATCTAGGGCCTCTCTTCCCAGGGATTCTCCCTTGCATACCAAGTTGGAGTATTCTATATTTCATGTAATTTCTTGTGATAGGCGGCTGTGGTGGCTCAGTGGTTAAGAAGTTCGCCTTGTTAGCTGGAAGGATGATAAGATCACAGTTCAATACCCAGGTACTGCATGACAGATTGAGCGCCTGTCTTTGTCCCAGCTCCTGCCAACCTAGCACATTGAAAGCAAGAAATTGCAAGTAGATAAATAGGGACCACTTTTGACATGAAAGGAGCCTCATTTGGGTGTCCCCTGGATGGAGTTTCTCCAGCAAAAATCCTTTCAACCAAGAATAATTTCTGACGTGAAATTATTATTATTCCTCATGGTGTGCCCAAGGTATTGGAATTTTCTTTGTTTAATGGTGTTAAACAGACCTTGTTCTTTATCCAGCTGGAGCAAAACTTCTACATTAGTCACATAGTCAACCCATGGTACCCTTAGCAGCTGTCTTTAGATCCACATTTCAAAAGCTTTGATTTTCTTTTCAGATGCTGTAATCAATGCCCAAGCTTTGACGGCATATAGCAACACTGGGAATACGTAACATCTCACTATTCAGATCTTTGTAGTGAGAGTTAGATCTCTCTACTACATAGCAAAAGTCACATTTTGATGACAGAGGGTCTTGCTTTTCTATTCGTATTTTAATCTCCACCTCGGGATCCCAATTTCCATTTAACCTACTCCCCAGATAGACATTTTTATCCACTCTTTCGATTTCTTGTGGTCCTGCCATTAGCTTGCCATGAATTGGTGCTCTGCTTATAAAGAGATAAGCTACATCTCACACCTTAGAAGACTGAAAGACAAAAAGAGCAGAATGCAAGCAAAATGAACTTTACATTTCCATTATTTCTCCTGAAATGTTTATTTTCTTCACTGGTTGTTTCATCCAATTTTCATCCAGCCTTATTATACTGATCAGGCTCTACTATTAGCTAGAGGGGGGCATGTGCCTCAGACGGCAGATGTAAAACAGTGGAAAGCTATAGCAATGTGTGCCATGTGGACTACCCCAAGGCTTGCCATATTCCACTTTTCCAAATCCAGGCAGTCTAATTTACACATCATACAAATTATATAATTAATGCTGATTTTTCATATTATTCAAATTATTTAATTAACTGTATCCTATTGTGTAGCTTTGCTGGTATAATGGGGAATACATCAATGTCAATGCAGATTGCTGTATATTAAAAGTCCCTTGTATGACTTTATCAGGGAATTTTGGTTATCTTTCTTACTTAGCAGACTATAAGATAAAACCAACAACAGCAACCCATAGAAAATGTGAAGAGATCAGCTCAGTCTTAGCCTCTGCCCACTCTTTTGATTTATTTCCTAATCAAATTAGTACTTTGCATGACAAAGGCAATCTAGACACATTTAAAGTAGAAAAATGTATCTTTATTCACACTTACCAATTGTAGTAACAAACAGAAAAAAGGAAAATGGAGCCCCCAACACATGAAGAGAATCTCCATGCATGTTGCTTGGTTGGAGGTCAGAGGAAGAAAATGGACTATCAATAAAAGGATGGAAGCAGAAACAAACAGGAAGAGGGGGTAAGGAGTTGTCTCAAATGCCAAAGGTGGGGAAAGAGTATTACCAAACAAGTTAGTGACAAAGGCTCAGGCAGGGGAGTAATGAAGGATTTGGAAAAGATCATCAACTGTAAGGTTGATGTCACTGGATACCAAGATCGATGATTTATAATCTTGTAGTCCCAATTGCTCTCTATGGATATGAATGCTGGACAGTAATTCATTTGAAATATAGTACTGAAGGAGAGCTTTGCATATGACCTAGGCAGCCAGAGAGACAAACAAATGGAACTGAATGCAAATCAAGTCTGAATTACAGTGGTATCTCATACAATGATTTTAATCTGTTCCACGGGGCTCATTGTTGTATGAAACAATTGCTATACGATACATGCATCGTATAGTGATTTTCCCTATGGGACGCATCATACAACAGGTTTTTTTGGTAAGTGGTTTTCCCCATTGAAAAAAATGTATGATTTTTTTTTCCATAGGGAAAATTGTTATGCGGGAGACAAATTTCCCCCAAAAAACTAATTGTTATGCAATTTCATTGTTATACGGGGCAATTGATATATGAGGTTCCACTCAGTTTTGGGCATGAACCAAGCAGTGTTTGGGGTTTGTTGGTATGTTTTTAAAACTGGATGCAGCATTAGGACTCTTCTAAAAGTCTGTTTGGATTTCAGAGATCCTAACTGCTGGAGATGCAAGTTGATGGTTCTCTATATCAGACATAGATAGGCCACAACAGTTGGCATGGATACAGCTTAGGCCAAATAGAACCACAACTTTGTGATGTCAAACCAATCGGCAGTTAACAGTCAGCTTGGATCTTAACATTGTCAAGACATTTCTTCATGAAGGCGCAGTGTTCTTGAACCTCTGCCAGAAGAGGAGGGGTTTCTGAAGAATTTGTAACATTTTCATGCTGCTCTTTCATACCTCTTGTGAAGAAGTAGCAGCATTCCTGTATAATATGTAACTGTCTTGCAGATAAGGTTAATAGTGTTCCCTGCCTAGCATAACTGCCTGAATCCTTGTAATTTTATCTCATGTAAAACTGGAGATGTGTCCTAAAATAAGATGATTGGTATAAAGAGATATGGAATATAGCTGTAAATCAAAATTAAAATGTGAGTTGAAGTTTTAAAAAGGAGTCAATAAAAACATTGATTTTATAGAAATATGGGGAGAATTTTTAGATTATATATTAGCAAAAGGGAAAGGAGCAAAGCCAGAGCAAGATGTATTATCTTTTTGGAATGAGGAGACAAATATACAATATAAAACTTTAATGATACTGAAAACATTTAATTGAGAAGGTTTTAACTCCCACTGGTGGCGGGTGCAAATAGTAGTTATATTGTACTATATGTAATTTTGTTAATGTTTTTGTATATGTTTTTGTAGTTGTGGTGTTTGTGTGTGTGGTGTTTTTCATTTTAATTAAATTAAAACAATCAGAGGCTGGTTGGCCAGTACAGTTGGCATGGATACAGCTTAGGCCAAACAGAATCACCACTCTGTGATGTCAAACTGAAGTCGGAATCTTAATAGGTTCTCTGCCTTGGCAAACCAAGAGGCAGTTAACAGTCATCCTTGGCCTTAACTGTCAAGAGATCTCTTCATGAAGGCACAGGGCGCTTTGAGGGCTACATCAACCTTTATCACAGGAGGATGGGAGCTTGAAGGATTTGTAACAAGTTTCCATGCTGTTGTTCCATACCTCTTCTAAAGGGGTGGCAGCATTCCTGTATATGGAAGTGTTTTGCAGATGAGGTTAATAGCTTTCCCTACCTAGCACAACTCCCTGAATCGTTGGCCATGGCCAGTAGTCATATAGTGTGGGGAAACCTGAGAACTATGGATAAAAAAAAAGTAATTTTTCAGTCCTCTGGTTCTGCCTAGGGTTTTACGTAAGAAAAAACTGACACCTTCTTTCATCCTTGCCAGATTGTGAAAAGATGGTTACCATGTTCTGTAGGGACAAACTACCAGAACTGCAGAAGGAGAGAAGAACACAAAGGCAAGAGACTTGCTTAATCTTATTGAACAAAGTTTAGTAAAATCAATGAATGATGACCTTTAGTGTTTGGTTTCCTTTTATCATTTGCTGTAGAACAGGGATCAGCAAAATTGACTCTCCACATGTTCTTGGACTTCAATTGCCAGAAGCCCTGATCAGCAGGTGTGCTCACTTGGACTTCTGGTAATTGAAGTCCAAAACCACCAGGAGAGCCAAGTTTGCTGACTTGTGCTGTGGACTAACCTCTCTCTTTCAACTAAAATTCATAGATCTTGAGCACCATGTCCTTAGGCAGAGTGAAGGAGTCAACTATGGGCCTCAAAGAAGAACAGCAACATAATTTAAGATTTTTCAACTCCCCTTGAGATGTCTTTGAAAGATCTTCTGACTCAGGTATCAAAATAAATGTGACCTGCCTTGCACATACAGTACTATGAACTTTGACTAGAGGTTGGGCAGGGTGTGAGGTGGGCATCTTGTCACCACGTCAAGATTTCCTTACTGATTAGAGCTTTCAGAGTTGAGAATTGTGGCCAATGTAAATTTTAGTGCCCCAGTGTTAACATTTTAATTTTTTATTTTAAACTATTAAATATAAATTTTAAA
Source organism: Furcifer pardalis (assembly GCA_030440675.1). NCBI lineage: Eukaryota > Metazoa > Chordata > Lepidosauria > Squamata > Chamaeleonidae > Furcifer > Furcifer pardalis. The sequence goes on from CP126897.1 coordinate 59,687,022, forward strand.
ATTGTTCTTAGTTGCTTTGTAACCCATCTCCAAGATCCAGTGATATAGGGAGGGCCATTCATGCTAAAATAAAATATGGATTTGTTTTTGCATACTGGGTAGCATTGATGATTTGAAAGTCTTCAGAGAATAAGCACTGCTGAGCATCATGAGAGCAGTGGTGGAGAAGGAGTTGCTCAGAAAGAAAGAAAGGGGAACAAGAGAAGAGTGAGTTCATAAAGAAATTTGATGCCTTCTTAACAAGGAGGGGGGGAAGTAGCAAGCCACATGCACAAGATAATCATCCTCATTTCTGACAACCCTATCCTGTACGGAAACATGACACGAAAATCTTCCTGGACAGCATATTTATTTGTTTCAGGATAGATAAGGAGTCAGTGTGCAAATGTACTTCCCACACCACTTTCTAAATTAAACATTTTGATTGGCCCTCGCAGATCTTTATTATATGAATTCTGATTTGTCTCCTATGTAACCCAGATAATTGTATCACTGATTAGCATTGGTTCCATCTTGAGTCATGATTTAATCTCTATGGCTCACTCCTTCCTTCCTCCCAAACTGACTCGCAGGTCATGATGACCTCTACTTGCCACCAGGTTTCAAAATATGGTTTACAATTCCATTATAAAAATTCTGAACTTTTCAAATTTTCAAGATTCTACTATGTTGTGAGGCTGCAAAAATTGCTCATTTTTAGTGGAGAAAGATCTCTATTTTTGACCAGTTCCATTCTTTCTCCAAACAGGTCTCCTTGAAGAATATGGTTGATCTTCATGATGTCTCTGTCACTGGCCAGCGCAGCACCAGACCAGACCAGCCAGAAATATGAGAGAACTTGAGTCATTCTAGCTATGGAAAATCCTTTGTGTCATTATTGCAATCCTATGGTCTCCCTCTCCACTGAGCACTGACACCTGAGTAATATCAAGTGAGGGTCAACCCACCTCACTCCAACACCTTTCTCATTCCCTCCCTTTCAAATTGATGTGGAGTGATGCCAGGATCTCAGGCTGAAGTCTTCCCAATCACTTGAATTCTAAACCATGGATCCAAATTGGGCAGTGAAGTGGGACATTCCCCTGAAACAATGAAACAGATTGGCAGATCTGCCTGAGCCCTCCCCAAGCCCCCACTTTTCCCCTGGTAAGCCCCATCTCATCCCCCGACCCATGAAACCCCAGGGCACCTTACCTGATGGCTGCAGCTGCTGGGCTCCATCAAATATGGGGTTCCAGGGAGGGTGCCAGACAAAGACAATGGCAGAGAAGGAAGGAGGGTTCTCTCCCCTTCTTTCTCCTCCCTCCACTTGTATTCAGTCTCTTTCTTCTCTTTCCTTTCTTCCTTTCCTTCTGGCTCTTCCAATGCTCTTAGAGTAGCCTTGCAAATGTCAGAAGGGCGGGAGAGGAAAAGGAAGAGAAGAGAAGAAGGGAGCTGGGAGGGAGGAGAAGGAAGTGGAGGGAGGGACGCCATTTTCCTTCCTTCCTTTCCTGCCATCTAGTGATGTGTGATTCCCCCGCCCCCCCTTTACCAACAGAGGGGCTGAAAAGCCTTTGGCTTGGCCTCTTCCAAGCAAGCTGAATCCAATTGGACAACTGTGTTGGACCCCAGTGGGGTGACAAACTGTGAAATTATTTCCCCAACTCTTCTTTGAGCCTCCAAACAAACAGCCAGAGGAAGATTAGCCAGAGGGCTGGTGGGGTGAAGGGAGGCAGCTTGCAACCAGGTAGGAAAGGTTGTAGGGTTGAGTGGTCTCAGGTGGAGGAGGAAGGAGGAGTGTTGGAGACTCATGGAAGGGGACCAGGGAGTTGAGTTTTTTCCTGGCTCAGATTGAAATCCTAGCCAGGCAAGAACTCCAGGGGGGCTCGTAAAGCTTCCCTCATTTTTGAGGGGAGCCTTATGATGCACCATCTTTGTGGTTCTGAGTTTGAACCAGAAAAAATCCTGGCAAAAAGAGGCACCTCCATTTTCTCAGCTCAGCCAAAGTCAGGTAAGTGGGTGTGAGTGGGAGGGAGGAGCTACCTTTTGCTCTCCTAGCTGCCCTCTGGCTCAGATAGCCACATCCCTGTTCCCAAATCAGGGGATCAGGAGGCTCAGCATGTCTTTAATTTCCCTGACACCTGCAATGCTGCTATGGCCAAGGAGGAGGGGTGAGGAAGAGGAGTAGAAGCAAGAGACAAGAGGAGAAGTAACAAGGGCCAAAGAGAGGGAGAAAGAGATCTTTCCTTTTGTGTACAAAGTCATAGCCGAGGAACAGGAGAAAGGAGCAATCCTTTCTCCTCAGTTCTTTTCTGCCTTAGATGATAGTCCAATCTAGCAAATAATGATAGTGCCAAATCCAATACATTATTAAGTACAGAGGTGACTTCCCAGGGTCTCTAGGAAAAGAGAAGAGAGGAGGATAAGACCGGGTTGGTAGGAGAAAAGAAATTGGGGAAAGAATCCTTCCTCCCTTCCTCCTTGACATCATTGTTGCTGAAGTCTAAGGGCTCATTCAAATACCACGTGACCATTTTAGGAGGGGAGGGATCAACCAAAAGTCACGGAAAGTGACAGGGGGAGGGGGTTAAGTGTGAAGTCACATGACTCTACATGAGGGGTCGGTCAAAGGTCATGGAAAGTCACAGAGGGGGAGGGGATCAAAAAGTTGCCTATTTTAGGTCACATGGTATTTGAAAGAGCCCTAAGCTCCATATAGGGATGGGGGGAGTAGGAGGGAGGGATTGGGTGTATCTCTTGCCCCCTAGATTGGACCTGGAGTCCCTTAAAATCAGGTTAAAGAATGGAGGTGGGTGGGAAATAGACCTAACTCAAGAAGAATCAATGTTGTTTTTATTGGAACTGGGGTCCAATAAGAGATGGGAAATTTTCAAGGTGTGGTAGAGGAAGGCTGAAGAAAAGCATTTCTTATATTGATTAAGCCAACGGGAGACCATTCAACCTCTTCTTATGCTGTGCTTCTGACTCTGGATAATTAAGATACATCCCTTGTGGGTGAAAGAATCACTCAACTGAGCAAAAGAGATCACTCTCCCTATTCTTGCATGGTGTCAGTTCTTCCTCAGCCCTTGAGGAGTTTCTCTACTTCTCTTTCCAAACAAGAGGCTTTCTTCACATCTCCATGAGGCACAATTTTTGATGGCATGAAGCTCAGCATTTTCTTCATTGGAAGCTCCACTGAGTTATCCTCTTTAACAAAGGATGCCCCCTCACTTCCCTCCATGAATTGATTGTGGTAGGCATCCAAGAAGTGAGAAATATTGTGCGAACATGGGTATCATGCTTTTCTTGTCTTCTTCTTCCCATTGGTTTAGTTTCTCCCTGTCTGGAATCATGATAGGAAACAACTTTGGGGACATCAGTGGAGTTGCAAGTATCCAGCATTCTGGATCATTTCTTAGCCTTGGTGGATCTTAGGTAGAACCGGTTCTGTGATCTGAGTTATTCTGATTTCCCAGAAACAACTTTTCCCTGATTCTTTGTCCAGAAAATCCAACATTTCATTTTAGCTGTTTGCAGGTCTCATAGAAACATCCAAGGCTTGATATAATTTACTAACTATGCCCTGAGTTGTTATGAGCCTTTTCCTTATCTTGTACAATAATACCTCAGATAACGATTACCTCGGACAATGCTAAAATCGGATAACGTCGGGGAATTTGAGGCAAACTTTTTCACAAATTTCACAATTTGAGGCAAACTTTTCAATTGCACAACGTTAACATTACAATACAAATTCAATAAATTTTGCCAATCTGATAATTTCTTTTCACTTAATATTATTTGCAAATTTCCTAGTAAGAAATTTATTTTTGGTACTAATTTTATCTTGCTTATATTTATTCTGCCAAACCAGGAAAGTTTCAATTTGTTTAGCTGTTCTATTTTTTTTTTATTACATTCTTCACTTTGTTGAAAAGTAATTTGTGAAGATCTGTAATGTTTTTGGATACATAAATGCCTAAAGATTTTAATTTGTTAGATTCTGTTATCTTTTCTTTTTCCTTTTCAGTACTGTTGCACAAAACAGCCTCTGTTTCCACCCAACTAATTCTCAGTCCTGTAATCTCTTCGAATTTTTCCGGGTGTCTCTGAACTTTCTTTATGTTGGTTTGTTTTTGTTGGTTTTTTTTGTCTTTTATCACTAATAGTGTGTTATCTGTGTACATACTTATTTTCTCCCCCACCCCCTACTCTAATTTCTGCATCATTCCTAATTGCTGTAGCCAGAGTTTCCATAGCTAATATAAAAAGAATTGGGGACAGAGGACATCCCTGTCTTGTCCCCACACTTAATATTACCCTTTTTGTATAGGAATCACTTACTTTTATCATGGTGTAGCTTTATTTATACAATTCACTGATCACATGTTGGAGTTTGTTTCCAAATCCCAATTTATTTACAATCTCTTTTATTGTCTTCCACTGGATCAAGTCAAAAGCTTTATCGATATTGAGGACTAGTATACAATTTTTTTTCTTTTTGGCTAATTCTATGATGTTTATTAATCTAGTAATTAGGTCTTCCATTTGTCTGCTGCTCATAAACCCTGCTTGGTCCTCATGTATATATTTATTCATAAACTTGTTTAATCTGTTCGCCATTACAGCTGTAAATATTTTTGCATCCTGATTCAGAAGTGATATTGGAAGATAAGGATCCACTTCCCCTGTCTTTCTCTGGTTTAGGTAGCAAAACTGTTATTGAGTAATTCCAGGAGTTTGGTATTTCACCTCCTTCCAAAATATAATTATACAACTGTTTCAATTTAGGAATGAGGTCTTTAAACTCCCTGTAAAATTCTGTTGGGTAACCGTCTTTAGTTTTTTTTTTTTATTACCTCCTCAATTTCTATATCCATTATCCTCTCATCCATTTGGGTTTTATGTACTTCTTTTATTTTTAATTTTATGTGTCTACCCAAATATGATTTTAACTCCACTGATTTTATTTCTCTCCCCTGATACAAGTTTTGAAAGAATTCCTCCATGATTTGTAATTTCTCTTTTATTTTATTGCAACATTTCCTGTTTTTATCTATTAATATGTCTACCTCCCTTTCACACTTTTTTTCTCTTGGTACTAAGAAATCTTCTCATTTCCACTACCCTCTGGCCCCAAAATAAGACTGGGCATCTCCCTGGGTAGTTGGAATGCCTGGGTAGATTGTTTTCCTCTTTCTTTCCTACTGTAAAAGACAGCAGCTCAGCAACATCTGATCTCCTACATTTCCCAGGCTCCCCAGCGGGTGGTACAGTGGAACCCCGCATAATGAAAAAACTCAATTCCATGGAGCGCTTCATTATGTGATTTTTTTCATTTACGTGAAGCACCATTGGCAGTACCCTGCATAATGAAAAAAGTTAGTTAACCCATTGAGCGGATATACTCTGGCTAACGAAAACCCCACATAATGAAGGGGGTGTTTTTTTTTCATTATGCAGGGTATTGCCCCTACATAGCAAACGCTTCGTTATGCACATTTTTTGCTATGCGAAGCTTTCGTTATGCGGGGTTCCACTGTATATTCCTTTTAAAGTGCTGAAGGCACAGAGGAACTTGGGAAATGTAGTAGCCATCGCAGCCTTCCACGTGGCCAGAGGACGAGGGGCAAGAAGGCTGAGGGGGAAAGCCCTCCTGTCCCCACCATTGCTGTAGCTTGTGCTAGAGCCAGAGGCAGCTTAGTGGGTGTGTGTGGGAGGGAGGGGCTACCATGGGGAAGGGGGGAGTTCAGAATCCAGGCACCGGTCAGAAAGGGTGCCCTGTTTGGATTCTGAACTGGGGATCCCAGGGCTCAGGGGCCTAAACTTGACTTGGTTTTACCAGATGAGGTCCTTTACATGCAATTTGGCGTCCAAATGCCAAAGGGTGGCAAAGGGAAGAGGAAGTGAGAGGGGCTCCTGGGAAGGTGGTTGATCCTGGCTAGGTTTACCTAATGTCACCCTGGTGGTCGTAGCGAGGCCGTAGGATTGCACAGTTACAGTACTAGAAGACCAAATATCCAATTGTTAAGATCACAGTAAAAGAAGAATGTCAAGGTGGAGACACAGATCAAGGTCTGGAATGGTCAATGTGAAAGGACTGAAGGGTTGAAGATCCACTATCGTGTGGAAGATACCTAGTCCCTTGCTCCACATCAGGTCTGGTGATCTCCAATGCCCTTGCTGCCCAATCTAGACCTTGTATGGCTACCATCCTTTTTAACCTGGAGGAGAAATGACGCCCCAACACCCCACTCTGGTTGCCAGAATTTCTATGACATCTGAGTTTTCAGCAATCCACTTCCTGCACTTTCTACAAATGCACATCATCTTCTGGTAATCAGTTTGGATGGTGGATGCTTTCACCTTCTACCTATATCTTTTGGAACTGAGGGGCAGCAGAATCTATATCTCACCTCATGACTAGTTCAGCTGGTCTTGCTTTACTATAGCACTTTTATAATTATATATATTTCCCCCACAACTTCTTTCTCTGCAGCTACAGCTAACTAACAAAGCCAAAGGATTCCTTTTAATTGAGTTGTGAAATTATTGTTCCAGTCTATTCATCTGTTACATTACTGTGATGTGGTTATTTTATTTTGCTAGTGATGCTTTATATGTTGCTAATGAAACTTTATGTACACACCAAAATAAATTCTCTAGTTGTTATTTCTCTGCTTGACTCTGTTGTGAATTGCTTTGACCACATGGACAGAGTCCGTACACAATTTACACTTGCATACAGGAAATCATGGCATTATTGTTTCCTAATTATTGCTTCGTATTGGCTTTCTCAAATTAGTGATTGTTACATAAATGATCCCAAAACTAAAATAGATTGTTACCAAAAAAAATTATGCAATAATTGATGCATAGTATTGCCAAAAAGGCCATCTAGTTTCTGGCCTCCAATATGTGGAATACTGACATACGGCAGGCCTAGTGGTTGCAAGTAGTAATGGATAAGAAGAAACACATGGCCTGGTAAACCAGTCATATACATTCTCTGTCTAAAAATACTGAAAAGAATCACTCTAAATAAGAATTCACTTGATAGCACACGATTGTTGTTTTTATATCCTTAAAGAAAGCCTGGTGTAAGTGTAGCATTTGTTATAGTATCTGAGAAAGAAGGTAAAAAAATGCAGCCAACATAACCATTCTGCTAAAACATACAAAATAATGGTGCAAATCTTGCAGTAAAGTTACTTAGGTATTCACAGAAACAGTTGAAAACCCATATGCTTTTCTTGTACTCTTGAAAACGTGTGTGGGGCTTCTCATTATTTATCACACAACAGTGAATTTGAAAATTGACACAGGGCAAAAGCTAATGCAGTATCTTTACAAAAAAATCATAGCCATACAAATTATTGAAAGCAGAACCACTTCAACTAATCAAATACTACATTAGCAGCCCACTTTAGGAAAATAATGTTAAGGTCCCAACTTCATATTGTATCAATGATGTGATTGGCACTATTATGTTATTTTAAAGTTAAATAAAGGCAATTGTGAAGGATTTTAAACCAACCATTCCAACTGCAATCTTGATCAATGGCATGCACACACCCATGCACACAGCAACAACATAGATAGCAGGGAGGCTCCTGTCGAATTGCCACACCATTGTGTGGCGATTGACTATAACCATGTGTTTCATGACTTACGAGTGGTAAAGCAAAGGCAGAGGCGAGCCTGCTCCACTCTCAGGCTGGAAACAGAAATTCAGAGAGAATCCTATTTCCTACTCATGATTTTTTTAACTCCAGCAGCCTTAATATTTTAGTAATGTGTAAATGTGCAATGAGGGAAGCCTGCACTTATACCACAATGATCAATTACATATGGGCTGGTGATGTCCTCCAATATCCCATTGACATCATTCTTCCTGTCTGTCCATCTATAGCCCTTCCTGTGATTGTCACAGAAACCCTAGGTTGCAATGAACTGTCCAGATGCTTTATAGTACAGTGAACTCATTTGACCAAGGATCAGGGAGGAGGATGGCTAGGGTGGAGATCAAATCTGGATTTACCCATCTTTTCTTTCCAATCTATGCAGAGCACAATTTTATTCATTCTAAGCACCAATGGTCCTCCCCTCTTTTATTATTTAGAAACACAACAATGATTTGCCAGGATTGGGATGCTTCTATAGATACACAGGTGCTTTCTGCTGACAGCTCGTTTATGTGGGGAGGAACTGAGATACTGCTGGCTAATATGGCTGAAACAAAGCCAAGGACGTATGAGATGGGCAGTTGGGCAACCTATCCAGCTTTTACACTCAGACATTCCAGAATTTGAGGGAGCAGGATTAGCATAACGTCTTGTTCTGTTTTCAGCAACAATATTCTCTCTATTTTCCCCTCCTTCAGCCCAGACTTATTTTGGTAATATACTCAAACCTCTTATTTGAAAAGTAAATACTGTGTTTTCAACTCTTCCTGGACCTTATCTAGAGGTCTTCCAGACTAATTGGTTCCCTCGTACTTGCAGCCTAATTGGTTCCCTCGTGATGGCTGTAAATCAAGCTGTTGCCAATGTATTTTTCCATTGGGCTTCATGTTAAAATAAGAGTTTGGTTCCTGGGAAATTTCATATCTTATAAATGGAATTTCTGTTGTGTTCTTCCTCACATCTCCTCTCTCTAGCTTGCTTCCTGGATGCTTCCCTCTCGCTTCTGATGTTTTCTCACCCTCTCTGCTCTAACTTGACTCCTCAACTTGCTTGCCAGTCTGCTATGATCTCTTTTCTCCCTCCTATTCCCATTATCCTGCTGTTGTAGCTGGTATCATATATAAAACAGTTTACAGTGCCAGTCACCTGAGCCACAGAGTCTGAAATTGGTCCTGGAATGTTTGCAGGGGTTGTAAGGCAAGCCATTAGAAGGCTAGGATACAAATGTAAGAAATGAAATTGAAATGGCATTCAAATCTAAACAGTACTTACTCCTGCCCTGCTGTGATGGATGTACATCATTAACTTTCATCCTTACATCCCATCCTAACCAAAGGGAGTGCTGAAGACTTGCCTTATAGGCTTGTTGTGAAATAAACAACGAGCTTCAATCCCTTTGTTGCTATACAGACCATTTTCACAATGAATTCCCCGACTTTTTTATAGGCACACAGGCAAATTTGGCTTTCAACTATACCCATGTTAATCCCAAATAACTGCTTTCTCTCCAGATGCCATCGCAGCTCCTGCAATAGAGAACAGAAGGCAATTCACCATTTATGCTGTGGAAAGACGAAAATAAAATATTATCTAAAAGTTCCAAAATAGATACAACTACATTTTGAACATGTTGTTCTTGATTATACATTGGCCACAGAAGTGAGTTTGAGACAATAAGAAGAGGTATTAGCTAGTTCTGGGAAGTTTGTAGAAGTAAGGATTGTTACAGAAGCCATTAGAAGGCTCAGGTACGTGTTCAACGAGTATAGAAGTGGTTCTAGAAATTCCTGATCCCCAGAAGTATATTACTTATGACTTAGTACTACTGTATTCCTTTTTTACTTCACAACAGCCTTGTTAGGTACAGTACTACCATTACAGTGGTACCTCGCTTAAAGAGCATAATGTGTTCCACAGGATTGCTCTTGAAGCAAGTTTGCTCTTTAAGTGAAACCCCATTGTAAGTGACCAATTGTGACTTCTGGCAGGAGGGGGAGATTGAGAACCCCAATTTAGGCACTGGGAAGGAGCCTTAGAGGACACATGAGAAAAAGAGGCTTATCTCATTCATATCCAGCATTTTGGGGTCAATGCCCTTCTGCATGTTTGGGGAAGTGTTTACTGTCATCATTTCCTTCACACCACTGTTTGTTTCAAAACAGGTCCCATGACATCCCACATTAAACCTCCTCAAAATTGGCCAGCTGGGAGAAGGGTGGAGCCTCCTTGACAGACCAGAGAGGCAGAGTTTTGAATCTAGCCCACTAATTTTGTTGTTGTTCAGTTGCATAGTCGATTCTGACCCCCTGCAACCCCATGGACCATTTCACACCAGGCACCTCAATCCTCCACCATTCTCCTCAAACCACCTAACTCTGTGCCCATATATATATATTGTGCTGTTGTTTTGCTGATTGTAAGGCACCCTGAGTCGCCATGGTGAGTGGACGGTGATATAAATCTAAATAAATAAATAAATCTAAGAACATCCCTACTATGGTATTCCTTATTAATCAATAATAATTATGTCTCATAATTCTGACTTATGGTGTCCCTTTTCAGGTAGAGAGTAATCAAAGGTGATTAAACATTCTCTTCTTCTGAGAGCATCTTCATCTATGCAGTTTCCACAAGATCTCTCAGGCTGGCTCTTCTGAGAACCATAGTGGTGAATTGTATTTCCAACATCTGGCGCTACAGCCAGATATCTAACTCACTGAGCTATTTTATTATGTACAGATGGGAAAGTTGTACAATTAGGAAAGGTTGGCAATTATTATTTTGAAATTTAATTTTAATTTTAATTTAATTTAATTTATACTCCGCCCTACTCGCACAGGCGACTCAGGGCAGATTACAACCAATCAACAAACATACAACACACAGTTAAAATTCTAAAAACAATTTAAAACCATTTAAAACAACATCTCATGTAATGTTGGATGAGAGCTTTTGCAGATACTACAGACCACCAGAAAGACAGATATTTTAGATTAAATATGGCTGATCTTTCCCTAGAAATAAAAGCAACTACATTGAGGCTATCATGGTTTGGAACATTATGGAACAACAAGACTTACTGGAAAAGAAAATAGTGCTGGGGAAAGGTGAAAGCAGCAGAAAAAAAGACAAAACTAAACAAGGGATGGGTTGGCTCAATAAAAGAGGCCATGACCTTGCATTTGCAAGGCCTGAAGATTAAACTTAAGCCTGAACTATCTCTGGAGGCAAAAATGGTGAAATTGAGCCGATCGTATTTTGGGCACATTATGAGAAGGCATGTTCTCTAGAAAAGAGAATAATGCTGGAAAAGATAGAAGCAGGAAAATAAGAGGACCGAACATGAAATGGATCAATTTGTAAAGGAAGCCATAGGCTTGAGTTTATAATTGCTGAACAGGTTTGTAGAGAACAACACATTTTGGCAAACTTTCATTCATAGAGTCTCCATAAGTTGGAGGCTTGATGGCACTTAACAAGAAGCATAACACACCTATGCACTTAAGAGTCTAATGAAGATTTGATGAATACTAGTTACATGAGGAGAGAGAAGACAGCATTAAACAAATCAGTGGGCTGTGATTCACAAATATATCAAGTGGAGGGTGGCTTGGAACAGAGGCCATGACCTTGCATAAATAAATAAATAAATCTAAGAACATCCCTACTATGGTATTCCTTATTAATCAATAATAATTCTGTGCCATAATTCTGACTTATGGTGGTATCTCCAGGTGGTATCTATTCTTATTCTTCTAGTGCAGTGATGGCGAACCTTGGCACTCCAGGTGTTCTTGAACTTCAATTCCCAGAAGCCCAAGTCAGCACTTCTGCCGATCAGGGCTTCTGGGAGTTGAAGTTCAAGAACACCTGGAGTGCCAAGGTTCACCATCACTGTTCTAGTGGTTCTGTTTCTATTTCTGGTATATAACAAAAGATGAGGAGGAAAGAAACTGTGGAAGGGTCAGCAAGTATATGCTGGCATAACCCAGATAGATGTTTAGACAAGAAAAAAGCTAAAACATCATTTCTTGGCAGAACAATAGCTTATTATCCCATAAGGAATACAGTAGGTGACTTAGCCAGAGGTCATAAGAATTGTATAGGAGAAATAATTGCAGAGGGAGGAAAGTTGCTGTGTTTAAATAAGCTTTGCATAATACTGTGACAAGAACGACAGTGAACAAAGTATACAGCACATAGATCAAGCAACCACTGGCAGACAGGCAGCAAGCTGAATAGAACAAGGGTGTTCGGGAAGTACAAAAGCTTTTGATCAAAGCCTAACATCTTCCCATCAAAAACGATACCAATCCTCTGCTAATAGCCCTTTAACATAACATAACGGGAAACCAGCACTTTGAACCACCACCTGCAAAGCCCTCTGACTTTGAACAACAGCGACAAGAATATTTCACATATTGGAACAATTAGGATTGTCAAGCAAATTTCCCTTCCTCCTCACATAGACAGTTTTTCTGCTATCAACAGTCAAGTCCCCTGAGGAAACAAAAGAAGGGCACAGGAAATGGCTTGCAAACGGACCCAAAGCCCAAAATAAACTTCAATAAACAGACCACAGTAGTAAATAAAGGGTGCTCAAAAATCACATTTGGAGCATGATTATGACTCCAGTTGTGTCAAATTAAATCTTTATTAGTGTCCAAGGCCAGCAAAAGGGACAGAATTTAAAATGAGTGTATTTAAAATATATCAAGAGACAAAAGTTAAAATAAGGGTGCTTAAAAAGGAGCATTTCTGCTCAGAGTTAAGGAGTAATAAAATTACTGTAGTACATAAAATCAATAATGTTACAACTATTACTAAGCCTATCCTGTAGCGTTAGTAGTTTATTTGGCTGAAGGTCCTGCCAGGATTGTTCTTCTGATCTTACATGCTGCAGGGCAGAATCTGGCAGTGTTATGGGTGAAGGTGGCCTTTCATCAGATAGCAGCCAGTGGGTGTATGTGCTGTTTGACCGACCAGGATACTTGCAGAGTAGTGGAAGTATGAACTTGTCCCGGGTTTTTCAGAATAGTAGCCATGTTTCATTGCAATCATTTTGTATGACTTTAGCATGACTTTCACGAGATTCTATTCTGCCGTTAACAAGTCATGTTTCCCAACTGTTAAATTTAAGCCAGTGGGCCAGGAAAATTAATGGACCACATGAGTTGACGGGTCTGTAGACTGCTAGCAGAACACATCAGCGACCAGAAGAGATCTTGAAAACATCAAGTACTGAAGCTACTTGCTATCATTCTGTAGGCAGGGAGCAGAACCCAATCTGCTCCACTAAAGTTGATTTAAATCAGGGGTGCCCAAAATACAGACCAGGGGATGGATGTGGCCCACAGCACCAATTAATCCAGCCCACAAAGACCTCGTCGCTCCAGGAAACAGAAGTAAAACACACCCATTTTACTTCCACATCCAGGAGCAATGAGGGCTTCGTGGGCCAGATGAATTGGTGTTGGGGGCCGCATCTGGCCCTCAGGCCATAGTGACTGGCTCCCTGAACCAAGTGACCAGCCCATGGCCCAAAAAGTTTGGGCACCCCTGACTTAAATCTCCATTTAGGAAGGAGGAAGGATTTTTCTTTTCTTCACACAGTGCCACAAGGCATTGTGATAGCTACCAACAAAGACAGATCTAAAAAGAGTTGTAAAGGACTGAGAATAAAGGAAGTGATGGCTACTCGTCATTAGGACTGTTTACTAACACAAGGTTAAGCAGGATGTCTCTGAATAATGATTTCTGGGAAACATCAGTGACTGATGACTATTTCTCTCATATCTAGTTGTGGATATCCCATGGGCATGTGCTGAGTAACTGTGGGAAGATAATACTAAAAGATTGTTTAAAATGATATTAGTAAACAGTGCACCAAACTGTTTGTACAAGATGCCTGCATATTTGTTTATTACAAATGTTAGCTCCCAACACCAGAAGACTATCTGGCAATTAAACCTACACAGAGTCCATCTAATATTGTAACAGCAAATAAATAACATTTGAGTTTCCTGTCTCATGGGTCACATGATGCAGAAGCCACGGTGGTTAATTTTACTTACAACTTCCATCTTTTTTAGTGTTTGGTGAGTTTATAATCACCTTAACTCATCTGTTAATGCTGCTTTTAATTCTGAATTTTAAAATCCTTTGGGGGTGGCGACTAGTTTTCTATGTGAATGGATTTTTTTGTTTTGGTTTGTTTTTAATTTTAAATTTTTTTTAGCAAGACACCTTTAATGGTGTGTGCCTCCTGCATGACATCTGTAATGGTAAAATCCAGAGACTGTACAACATTGTCACTTTGTTTGATGTTTTTGACTATAAGGTCAAAAAGGAGGATAGGTATGAGCTGGAGTTGAATATCAGCATCCAGCTGGATTCCATCTCTTGATCCATGTTGCTGCTTCAATGTGAACAACAGGATTTTCATATTTGCCTAAAACATAGCACAAAATGGATATGTCAGGAAAATTGTTAGGCTAAACCTCCTTCCCTTGGCATAATGATTTTTATGAGCAGTGGATGTGTATGGCACCACACATATATGCATTTAGTCCTGTACCTGCAGTTGGACTTACTACTATGTATCCATCACAAAGAAAAAACTGCCTTGTAATCTCTTGTTTACAAAGTCATTACTACGAAACAACATATGATCTCCAGATCAGTAACTGTATTTGTATTGTTTTTGTCTTGTCCTTCTTCTGAAGAACAACAACCCTCTGAGGAGGGCCAGTGGAGCAATAATGTCCAACAGCAGCTAGTGAAAGCAGTGGCAAAGACCGTATGGAGCCATTTTTCCTGGTATCCTTCCTATTCCTGTTTCCTGCAAGACAACCAGAGGACAGATTCTTGCTTCTTAACATTTAACTTCTATCTTCTCTTCATTTGTCTCTAAACAACATCCTGTATTAGGAATTTTCTTAAGAACTCTTTGGACTCAAAATAATTCTTGGCTTCTCTCTCTCTCTAATTCAGATAAATTATTGCTTGATTGTTTTCACTGCTCTGGAGCAAAGAGTTCTACTTCGTTGCAGAAATGGGAACAAAACTCACAATTGTTAGAAGAAATGCAACATCAACTGAATCAAAACCCTCCCCTTAGAGAAAGTACTCTTTCTCTAAGGATCCAGAGGTAGAGATTAAAATGCGAATAGAAAAGGCAAAATCCACGTTCATAAAAATGCGACATTTGTTATACAGTAGAGATCTAACTCTCGCTATGAAGATCCGAATAGTAAGACATTATGTATTCCCAGTGTTGCCATATGGAGTCCGAGCTTAGATATTGACTAAAGCACCTAAAAAGAAAATCAAAGCTTTTAAAATATGGATCTACAGATGGGTTCTGAGGATATTGTGGGTTGACCATGTGAGTGATGAAGAAGTGTTGCATCGGATGGATAAAAAAGAAAAACCGTTTAAGGCCACTAAGCAAAGAAAACTCCAATACCTTACGCATAAAGTATAGAATACTCCAACGCGTTATGTAAGGGAAAGAGAGGCCCTAGATATAGACAGACTTTGTGGCTGAAGAACTTGAGAGACTGGTGTGGAATGTCCCTGGAAGAACTGTACCAAGGAGTTAAGGACAGGAAGACTATTGCCATGATGATAGCCAATATTTGGAATGGGTATGACATTAGAAGAAGAAGAAGAAGAAGAAGAAGAAGAAGAAGAAGAAGAAGAAGAAGAAGAAGAAGAAGAAGAATAAGAAGAAGAAGAAGAAGAAGAAGAAGAAGAAGAAGAAGAAGAAGAAGAAGAAGAAGAAGAAGAAGAAGAAGAAGAAGAAGAAGAAGAAGAAGAAGAAGAAGAAGAAGAAGAAGAAGAAGAAGAAGAAGAAGAAGAAGAAGAAGAAGAAGAAGAAGAAGAAGAAGAAGAAGAAGAAGAAACTAAATCCTTTTAAGGAAAGGCAACTGCACATTTGCAATTTTATGAAATTTGCATCACCAGAACACATTAGATCAAGAAATCTCAACCTGTGGGCTGGATGCAGCCCACACACCATTTCATGTGCCCACCACCACCTCCACCACACCAGGAAGTGCCATGTGGCGGAGGAACGGCAAAATGCCCATCTGGCCCTTGAAGCTGTCTGAGGGAATGTGACCTGGCCCCCAGCTTTAAAAGGTTACAAACTCCTGCATTAGATTGATCAGGGAAATAGATCACAATTTGGACTGCTTGTGGAGTACTTTGGTGCAATCTGTTTCCTTCTGGTCACATTATGCATGGCAAAATGTTCTCTAGCAAAACCACAATCTGTGTTTTAGAAGGGGAAAGGTGCGGCAATGGCAGCCATCATTCCCCTCACCCTTTCTTCTTGAGGTGCCTATTCCATTTCTGTCTCCTGGAGGAAACAACTGGGAGATCCACATGACTTACTCTCACCCCCTGAACTAGACAACTCCTGGTATTGAGGAGGATGCTATTGTATTGCAGTAAAATTCCACTGTCAGTCCATCCAGCTTCTGTGCATGGAATGGCAGATAGTACCTTTGACTTTTCTTTAGGGAACAAAAAACAAGCTGGGCCATCTCTAAGATAGCTCTTCCTAAGTTCCAGAGATTTGCCAAAGGCTCTATACAGAGTTTCAGAGCTTAATAAGATAGTGTTTCAGCAAATGTATTTGTTATTTTCTTGTAAATTGGCATGTTTTGCCCTACTGTGTCATAAAGTATCCTGAGGCAAAACATGTTAGGAGACAGCATTAAATTTACAATTGTTACCAAAGTAGAAAGAGGGCAAAGTGGTGCGTTTTTATAATGGATTTTCCTCTCCTTACCTCAGTAGGATTTTTTGTGAGATAAGCACTTTTGAAATATTCAGACAGACTAAGCATGTTTACTTATGTTCTGGGTCAGCTCCTCAGATGGTATAAACTGCTACAGCTCTATTAGAAGCAATAGTTATTGCACCTGTAAGAAAAGGAAATTTTGCCTAGTGTCTACTTTTATTTTACTGTTTATAAACTCTTTCAGTTTGGTTCCTATCAAGCTTTCAGATTCTGATGGACAACCAACAACACAAATTAACATATTTCCCATTGCCAAACAAGGTTGAAGATCATCCAGCCACCTGAATTGTACATTCTAGTCAGCAATTCTTTTTCCAATAAAGGAACCATTCTTGTTATTATGCAAATATAATCTTTCACCAGGAGGCAAATTCTTGCTTCTTAATATTTAAATTCCATCTCCTCATCGCTGATCTCTAAACAATATTCTGTCTTTGAAATGTTTTAAAGAACCTTTAGGACTAAAAAGAATTCTTGACTTTCTTCTCTCTAACTGGGTTAAATTACTGCCTGATTATTTTACTGCTTCAGACCAAAGTCTTCCAATTTTGCTACAGAGAAGAGATGAAAATTCAAAATGGTCAAAAGAATTATCAACTGAAGCAAAATCCTGCCCCTTGATGAAATACTAACTAAAGCATTTTAAGTAGAGGGGGAAGGGAGTGATGGGGCTCGAGGGTGAGTGGGTGGGAGCATCCTCAAAAGCCACAGTGAGGTCCTCCAGCCTGTGGCAGCAGCATCTCTTTAACCCCCCAACCAGGCAGAGCCAAAGGCCCGGGCGAGTGGCCTCAGCTGCCTCTCGTCCCGGGCGATGACGTGGCTCCGGGAGGAAGCGGTGAGGTCCTCAGCCTGTGGCTGCGGTGTCTCTTCAACCCTCCGGCCAGGCGTGGTTGCAATGTAGTTTAAACAACATTCTTGATGAATTTAAAAGCAACATAAATAATAGTTTTGCATTACTAAACACTATTGACCATGAACCAGAAGAACTGTGGATTGTAACCAGAGATATTATAGAAGAATGAAAAAAAAGAAAATTCCTGTGGCTAAAAGGAACAAAAAAAACCTAGATGGCTGGCAGAAAAAACACTTAAAACTGTAAAGGAACTGCGAGAAGCAAAAGGTGGGAGAAACAGGGTCAGAAACTCTCTTGCAGAGAGAGAGAGAACTATTATAATAACCAATGCAAAGAAAGAGAGAAGAGCAACAAAAGAAGAAAATATTTTCCAGAAGATCCAAGAAATGATTTTTAAAAAGCTTAGTTTAGGAATGAAGAATGATCAACAGGGAAGTACACTATCTGACCAGGAAACTGGAAATTAATTTATAAAGTCATATATAAGGTAACAGCATTCCATGCGCTCCGGTGTCTATTCATGCCTGCCACATGACCATGGAAATGTCTGCAGAAGCAGACAGCGCTGGCTCTTCGGCTTAGAAATCAGAGATGAGCACTGACCCCTAGAGTCAGATACGACTGGCTTTTGAGCAAGGGAAGCCTTTACCTTTATATCCTTGTCAAAGGATGTATGTGCCTTGTTTGCATTGTTCATTAATATAGGCAATAGGCTCTTTTAAGTAATTCTACTTGTTAGGTACTCATAGTTACTCAATTACTTTCAATTACTCAATTAATTACTGATATATGTCATAAGTACTTTCTGATATTGTTTTTGTCGTCCATTCAAGATTCATATAAGAGCTTGTTTTAAAAGCAACCATTTACTCATATTTACTCATGTGCAATAAATGGGGAAAAAGGTACTTTGTCATGCAAAAACCTCTCAATAATATTGTTAGATGGGTGTGCACTACAGATTTCCTATAGGTAAAGGTGTCAGACAAGGGTGCATTTAACCCTTTATCATTTCATCCTTTACACAGAACATATCATATGGAAAGCCAGACTAGATTCAGATGAAGGAGATGTGAATAATGATGGAAATAACATCAGTATTTTATTATTTGCAAAGGGCACCATCATACTGGCAGAAAGTAGCAATGACTTGAAATTACTTTTAGTGAAAGAAGAAAGTGACCAACTGGAGTTGAACATTCAATCCAAATGAAGATTGTAACCAAGAAATCAAAAAGGCTTAGGAGAAGGGCAGCAATGACAGAATCAGAAAAGGTCATCACGTATAAGGATGTGTCACTTGAAGCCAACACCAACATCTCCACACTCTTGTATTTCTGATCACTATGAATGGGTGTGAAAGGTAGACAGTAAAGAAAGATGACATGGAGGAAATGATTATAAATAGGATGCTAGAAGTGATCTATGAGAATAATTTGGTATGCCAGAAAGACAAACAAGTGGGTCCAGAACAAATCAAACCTGAACCATCTCTGGAGGCAAAAAATCAAGCTATGTTGACTGCGTATCATGAAAAAGTAAGGTTCTCTGCAAAAGACAGTAAAAATGGAAAAGGTTTAAGGAATAAGAAATGAGGAAGATGAAATGCAGGATGGATTTGGATCCCTAAAGAAAGCCACAAGCTTGAATTTACAAGAGCTGAGCAAGGCTATTGAAGACAAGACATTTTGGAGACTGCTGATTCATAGGGTCTCCATAAGTCAGAGGTAACTTGACAGCACATAACAACATAAACTCTCACCCAAAAATGATAAAAATAAAACCAATCTTCAAGAGATGACAAAAGAATTATAGAAAATAATGAAGTATGTCACTGTTGAAACTGCTACAGACCTTACACCATGTGGAAGGCAGAAAAAAGTTATAAGATCAGTGCTAAATCGCATGCAGAAAGTGAACAAACTGGTCAGAAGATTCCTTAATATGACTCAAGATGGAGATCATAAACCTGTTGAATGAACTTGAGGTTTTTTAGGTGTCACCTCATGCAGTTTAGGATCAATTATTTCCCCCATTTCTACAAACAAAAGTTTGCCAGTTGCCTAGCACACTGTTCATCACTTTTTGAGACAGCATATACTCCTATTCAACTGAGAGTACAACCATGTTGAATAAAAGTAGACAGCTTCTAGGACAGAGAAACAGAAAAGGAAAAACGAAAACTAAGATAGCAAGTTGAGACAATATGGACTTTTGTCCTGCCATGCAGACAAAATGTCTCTTTGATAGCCTGATTGAGGCATTCAGTGAATGGTTTAATTGAAATATATGAACAAAGAGAACAGCCAGCCCTGCCCCTCCATTCAAGGTCTTATGTATGGGAAGCTAAATTTGAAGAGAACAAAACTTTTGCTGTGAGGGCTCTCCACATATTAAGAAGACCAGAGACTCAAGCAGCACCTAATTAATGAACATCAGTTGGCTGGCAAAACATATGCCGTTTCTCTTAAGCAAGTGTAAACTGGCAATAGGATTTTGGCCAGTGATATAAGTACATTACTCGGTTTAATTGTTGGTCAAATTAATCAAGAGAAAAGGGGGGAAATATATTGTTGCACTTTACAGATTAACATATTTCTTTCAGTATGAGCTTCAGAAGTAGTTACAGCACTACAGACCACATCTTCACTCTTACCCAATTTATGGAACATTGCAGAGAATATAAGTTACTGCTAGCAATAGCATCTGTTGACTATGAAAAAGCATCCGACAGCATTTAAATAAATGCAGACATACAATCAGCCAGTGAACAGGGAGTGAATGTCAAATACACCAAGCTGCTCAAAGAAGCAAATTCAAACTGCTCCACTTTGTTGTTCAGTCACACAGTTGATTCTGACCCTTTGACACCCTATGGACCATTGCCCGCCAGGCACTTCTGTCCTCCACCATCTTACTCAGCCCGCCCAGCTCTGTGCCCATTGCATCTCACCTTATTCGAAAAAGGGGTAAGAATACCCGTAGAAAAAGGTATCAAACAGGGAGATACATTCTCACCAAAGCGCTTCAGCGCATACCTAGAAAAAGTTGTGCAAAGATTAAACTGGGAAGATGGTAATAAGCTGAATGGAGATGAAATAAACTATCTCAGATTTGCAGATGATACAGTACTAGTTGCCAGAAATGCTCAAAGACTGAAAAAAAATTGCTGTGCAAACAGAAAGTAGGAAAGTTGGGCTAAGAATGAATGGCATGGAAACAAAATATATGCTATCAAGCAACCAACAGAAATTCCAAATAAAAATCCAGAATGAATCCATCGAGCAGGTCAACTGCTATATCTATCTCGGCTATCTAATTGGGATGAACAACAATCAGATAGAAGAACTAGCCAGAAGAAAAAAGCAGGATGGGCGGCATTTAACTCCATCAACGAAATCTTGTTAAATGAGCCAATCTACAAAAAACAATACATCAACTTTTTTAATTTGACAGTACTACCTGCAGTCCTCTATGGGTGTGAAACATGGTCAATGATAAAGGCCAAGGAAGAAGAACTATCAAGAGCCATGGAAAGATCAATGCTAAAGATATCCCTTCATGACCACATCCCCAATGCCCAGATAAGAGAACAAAGCAGAATCAACAAAGCTGTTGCTGAATATCACAAACGGAAATTGCACTGGACACACCTCTCAAATGACAGATGAGCATTGGACTGCAGTAGTCACATAATGGTATTCCAGAGGAGTATAAAGGCCCCTTGGCAGCCCTCCATCCCCAAAAGATGGGAAGACCCAATCATGAAAAGTTTTGGTCAAACCTGGAGAAGAAGAGCAGGACAGCAAAACAAATGGAAAATGAGTTGCAATCAGCAGGAAATTATCCCTTGATAGTCTGATCAATCAAGAAATCAAGGAATGAGCTTCTGGGGATCAAAATCTACTTCTTCAGACACAGAGACAGCAATGAATATTCTACGTTTATACATCTTGCCATGACCAGATAAGGACAAGGACAATCAGCAATGGATTGTTAACACAAGAATGGGACTATCAAACTATTAGTCATTTGAATTAGCAAGCCCTGACCAAGGTGAGAAACTGTGTCAGGTAGACTTTGGTTAATGCATTTTAATTGTTTAATGCAAAGAATTGTGTAGGATAGTTTTTAGAAAGAGGAGAAAACACACTGAAACCTCAAGATGCTTCATATTTTTGAAGCTCCTGTTCAGATCACTTTGGAATTGACCTTACAGTTCAAACTAGATGCTATGGAAATGGTATTTATCTATTTTTTACAGCAATACTTTTCCAAGTGATGAAATATCTCTGTCATTTTCCCAAACATATGCATTTTGCACTTGGTGTGCTTTTTTGTTTTTGGGAGGTGAATGGAAGTTTAATAGGGTAGGATGAGATTGGCCAGTCTGTTTTACACTGACTTGGAATTTATTGTTTAAACTATGTTCTCTTTTTATTCTTATTGTAAGCCACCCAGAGTCGGGTTTACCTAATTGGGGCGGGATAATAATAATAATAATAATAATAATAATAATAATAATAATAATAATAATAATAATAATAATAATAATAATAATAATAATAATAATAATAATAATAATAATAATAATAATAATAATAATAATAATAATAATTTACAAGTCTGCTTGGTGAGGCGTGTATATTTCAGGAAATCCTGTTTGTTGAAAGAAGAATGAGTTAATTACAATTAATTACACATCCCCCTTGAAAAAAATTCCCACACAAGTATTCTTTCATTCTAGGAAAATGAAAATGCTAAATCTGATTTAGTCATATACATGGGACTAAGCTGCAGGTGGACGCTTTCTTCTCTCTAGGTACCATCTCTGTTGTTGAGATTGGCTGCCATCACATCAGATCATCTCTCTCTTGCTGTGTGGATTAGTTGTTCTTTATTAAGGCCTGGCTAGTCTTTGATGTTGTTCCTCCACAAAATCCATCTTCTACCTCTCCCTTGTTTACCATCCATCTTCCTTTCAATGATGTATTGCAGTATATTATATATGTCAAGATGAATTATGTCTCCAAGGTGTGAGTAATTCTGTTTCTTAACAAACAGCTCTATTTTTTTTCCTATCCCATGAAGTAACTCTTCAGTCTTTATTCTCCCATTTCATCCAATATGAAGGATTTCTTCAGTACATCCACAGTTCAAATGTGTTTACTCTATTGAGCAACTTCTTAATAGCCTAAACCTCAAATTCATGTAAGTTGGTCGACCTCATGTAATTTTAACAACCTCAGTCTCAAAGCTACATTAAACTATTTGTTAAATAACATAATCCTCAATTACATAAATGCTGTTCAAGCAATCTCAATATTTCACTGTATTTCTGTATATTTCTATATATTTATGTAGATATTAATTAAATTTTCTTGGCACTTGTATTTGTTTACTTGGGGGAATGAGACAGAGATGTTGTTACACATAATGGCCAAAGCCCTGTTGCTTAACAAAGTAGGCTCCTTGAATCAGCAGGGAGTCAACTTCTCCATAGGATCCATTGATTCAAAGGGCTTACCCTAATTATGACTTTAGCATGGCAATCATACAAACATGAAGAAATGAAGTTGAAAGGGGCGTATAAGTCCAACCCTTGCTCAATGCAGGAATCCAAACAGATCCTGCTTCTTTGTGAAGAGACTGACCCCATAAATTTAACAACTTCCTTGGAAAATGAAAAAGGGAAACCAGATGGCCTCAAGGTATTAGGAAGCAGCTGAAATAAATTCGGATATTGCCCACAACAAATGCCCTTATCTCTTTCTCTCCCAGGTCAAACTCCAGGAAAGGTCTGGCAGCAGAGGATGATTGAGGATTTGCATCTGGGATGAGAGGTCAGGGAAAGGGCTGTATCTGAACTCAGATCCCTGATTGGCCGAATAAGATCAGGCAAGAGACGAATGGGTTTAAGAGTAATTGTTGGGATCAGGGATGGCCAATGAAGGGCAGGTGTTTGAGGTGCTGGACCTTGCTCAGGTAATCTTCCCCTTGAGACATGATCCGGCATGAAAATGAAGGTACAGGTGGAGTAGAGGGGCAGTCCCATGGCCACAGCATGCAGACAGCCTGGAGACCTGCCAGGGCACAGGAAACTGCACCACTGGGAGTCTCACTATCCATGCGGAGACTCTTGACACCCTGTACTTTATGACTATGACTGTCCTGTATTCTGGGATGATCAAGAACAGATCCTTCCCCTCCTCTTTATGACTATCTTTCAAGTATTTGAGAAGTGCAATCATATCCCCTCTCTGTCTCCTTTTTTCAGTGCTGACATGCCCAGTTTCTTTTAGTATTTTTATTAGAGTTTGTTTTCCAGTTTTCTGGTCACCTTTGTTGCCTTCCTCTGAAATTGTTCCACTTTGTTAGTATCCTTCTTAAAGTGTGGTGTCAGGGCCATAGCCAGGATTCTAGTTTTGGGGAGGCGGATAAAATTTCAGGAGGGGCAAAAAAAAAATTCAGGAGGGGCAACAATGTCACACTCACATATATAACATTGGCATCCCAGGGTGGGGTGAGGGAGCAGGCTTTTAGCTCAGGAGGGTTCACACAGGGCTATGGCCCTGTGTGTCCAGAACTGGGTACAGTACTCTAAATGTGGTTTAACTAAGAAGGAGAATAGTACCCCAGAGGTTACGGAGACTGCATTTCTGATAATGCAGCCTAAAATAGCATTTGTCTTTTCGCATCCACATCATAACACCGTTGACACATATTCAGCTTGAGATCTACAACAGTTCAAAGGTGCTTCAGATATGTTGTGTTGTTGAGCTAAATATCCCCCATCTTCCAATTGTTTGTTTCATTTCTTTTGTCTAGGGATAGAACTTTGCACTAAAATGTTGGAGATAAGAGTAGAGCCGTTTGGGATTGTTTTTATTATTGATTGACACCCCCATGTCAGCTGAGGCAAGATGAAGGCTTGATTAATTTTTTTTAAACTACCAAACTGTACTAATTTTATATAGCGTTTTTCACTGCCACGATTGTGTCTGTCTACAAATCGCCCCACTTCAATTTTCTTCAATCTTTTATACTATATAGACCTCGCTGTCTGCTGACAAATGCCTCCTAGGTTTTATTAGAATCTTAAGCTACTGTGTGAGAATCAGCAATTTCCCAATATATTTTTTAAAAAAGTATTTCATAGCTGTAAAGGCCCCATAACTTTAATTTGTTGTAGGCCTAGCCTTCTGTTGAGAAGAAAGCATCTCAAACGTTAAGAAGCACTTTTGCTTATAAATACCAAATACTCTACCATCATGTCAACATTTTTTATAAGAGATTAATGTAATTCTTGCAAACGGACCTGCATTTGAGTGACTCTTCACATATTGCATTTTGGGCAGATGTGCTATTAAACAGAAAAATAAGTAAACAGACTGTTCAGCTATTCCGACAAATATATCCTTGTTTGACACACTCGTCGGCAGACAGTTTCCCAAAAGATGTGTCGGTTTTTAGGACACGGTGATAAAAGCACCGAAGTTGAAGATGTCAAAGGGATATTGTTTTCCACTTTTTATCTTTTTAAAATTCCGCATAAGAGAGCTTGCCAAGTATATGGTCCTGAACATCTGCTACCAGTGGATAATGTCAATGGTTTAATGTTTCTTTGGGGATAATTGCAGCTTATCAAGTGCACATAATTTTGCCAAGCTGGAACAAGTTCTGCCTTTCCTTTTTATGGAAGAGAGCAACGATGGACCTGTTTCGAGACTGCCGGGAAGATACTAGTTCATTCTTTTATTGCTTTATGATCATAATTTATAATTTCCAGAACACTTAACATATGCAAAGCAAGCACTATGCAATACACTAATGTTCATAATGGTCCCTATTTATACACCTAAAATCTTATAAAGATGGGTGGAGATGAGATGAGTGGAGATCTTGCTGATTGGTGGAGAAGGCAAGGAGCAGAAAGAAACTGTTTAAAAATATATAGGAAATAATCACTCCAAAGGCAAGAGAAAAAGGACAGTATCATAAAAAGGGTTTTAAAAGATAAAAAGAGAGAGCCAATTTGATGTTGCCAGTAGGTGATTTTTTTAAAAAAAGAATACTATAGGCATGATGCCCTAAAAGAGAAAATATGCAAGTATGAAATCGTGTAGGAGTGGGTTTCATTCTTCATTTCACTTATCAAGAAATTATACAACACTCATTTATAAGAGCAAAAATGACAGCAATTAAAAGGATTTTCGTCACAATCCCAGTTGTTTCGTGCAGATGTGGAAATTACATAAAGGCAGTGCATTTCATGTTTTTACTTACTTCATTTCTATCCTGTATTTTCACAAAAAGAGGTCCAAAGAAGCTTACAAAGAACTAAAAGACATATGCGACTAAAATCACAATACATTATGTCATTAAAATACATGCATTTTAATCATATACCAATATTAAAAGGTCACTTCTTATACTGAAACCAAGCAAAGAACCATTAGATTCCAAAAAGCTAGAGGCTTATCTCCTTACTATGCCACTTATATACAAAGTGTTTGAACAAATGATATTAAATTGTATCGCTCCTAAAATTGAATCTTTTCTTATCCCAGAACAGGCAGGCTTTAGAACTGGCAAGAGCTGCATGACTCAAATCTTAAATCTAATCCAGCATATAGAAGATGGTTTTGAAACATTTAAAATAACTGGAGCAGCATTTTTCAGCATTACACTGGCATATGATAGTGTCCGCCATCCATTGCTGCTCAAAAAAGCTCTACCTCCTTACAAAAGATAATAGGCTAACACAATGATGGGCAGCAAAAAAAATTCGCTATCACACTGTGGGCGAGCCTTTGTCATGGGCAGAGTCTATGTCGTGGGTGGAGCCTACATCATGGGTGGAGCCTGCATCATGGGCGATCTAGTCATGACTGCCATATGGCCATGTATACATCTGCAAACAGGGAGCACTGGCTCTTTGGCTGTAAATGGAGATGAGCACTGCACCCTAGAGTTGGATATGACTAGCTTTTGAGCAAGGGAGGCCTTGAACCACTTGCAGGGACAAAACCTGATGGTGCAGGGCAGGGA
Source organism: Furcifer pardalis (assembly GCA_030440675.1). Classification (NCBI taxonomy): domain Eukaryota; kingdom Metazoa; phylum Chordata; class Lepidosauria; order Squamata; family Chamaeleonidae; genus Furcifer; species Furcifer pardalis. Next base: position 59,713,405 of record CP126897.1, read on the forward strand.
GGTGGATGTGGCCACCCAATGTCACTATCCCCCCGCCCAGAGGCCACCCAATTTTGCTTTCCCCCCCCCCAGGAGTGTGTGGACCTGTTGCTGGCCAACACTGGGCTAACACAAATGGTCACTGTTCTACTTCAAAAACAAAGATTCTTTGTTGAATTTCAAGGGAGATACAATTGCTGGCAAATTCAAAGAATTGTCTTCCGCAGCATACCATCCTGGCACCATTATATTTTTAACACTTGGCACAAATTATCAACCAACATTCCCATACTGGCTGCCTGAAACGTACGCCACAGAAAACATCTGTTATTTGGCTGGCGGTTCTCCTCAAGAAGTACATCATGAGTGGTAGCAAATATTGAATGAAATAAGGTAGTATCACACCAAACCCATCCACTTCATGGATGCCAACCCTCTAAAGTAAAGGCAAAGGTCACCCTTGCTCAAAAGCCAGTCATATCCGACTCTAGGGTTCAGTGTTCATCTCTGTTTCGTAGACAAAGAGCCAGTGCTGTCTGCTACTACTAGGTTGGCAGGACCCTCTAGATATCAGCTAAAAGTAAGGAAGATATTTCTGCACACCTCTCAGGCTCTAAATATTAAACCAGAAGAAATTAGCTTAAACCTTTGGAGATCAAAAATAGCACACCTTGCTGAACAGATAAATGCCAAAATGTATCTTGCATCAGGACAAGATTCTGGCTGTACCATCTGAAAATCATGTAATAGACTTGAAAAGGGAGGAGGAGGATCAAAAATTAATCAAGTAAAATGAGGCTACTTAAATGCAAGACATATTTTCCATCAACATGGAATGTGTTGAACCAGAATAATCCCATCCAATCACACCAACTACCGAAAGCATGCATGACTGTTATAAAATTCCAACATTATTGTGGTTTTTACAGTAGCCATTTTGTTAGCACATGTGAAGAGCAACAGAAGCATTTGCATCTCCCCCTGCTTCTATGACCAAGTATATGTGCTTAAATATGGGGTTCGCTCTTTTCTCTGGTTTCAGAAATCCACAAATCTTGGAATGTACTCCCAATGGATATGGCAGAGCAACCTATAAACAGCCCTGATGTGGTCCATTTTTGTATACCTGTCCAAAGTCAGTTCATGTGTCTCACACCAATCAAGATCCAGTTACAGACTTTCCCCCAACCCCTTGGCCACCCACACTTAAGAACATTCAAAAATTTAAAAAAAGTGGCAGGTAGAGTCTAAGGACACTACCGTCAGGGATTTATTGCATGAATCGATGTGTTGAATTATGCTCATTCGTTCATTTATTTCTTTTATTTCATTCATTAGTTAAGATGTTTCAAAGGGGGGAAAATAAAGACATGTTCATAAAATTAAGGTTTCCATAAAATGTTCATAAAATCTAAGGTTTTCTGAGCTAAGGTAAAAGTCACCCTTGATCAAAAGCCAGTCATATCTGACTCTAGGTTTCAGTGCTCATCTCTGTTTATAGCCAAAGAACCAGTGCTGTCTGTGTCTTCAGACATTTCCATGGACATGTGACAGGTGGAGAACGCTGCTTACCTTACCACCAAAGTGGTCCCTATTTATCTTCTTGCAATTTCTTGCTTTTGAACTGCTATGTTGTGTTAACCCAAAACCAGAAATCCCAATTTCATTTGTGTTTATTATTTTTTTTATATTTTATTTTTCAATAAAGATGCTCTACCCACTATGCACACGTGTCCATAAGCAGCCCACTGTAAACACAACAGTTCACCACAGGTGAATAACTGCAAAAATATCTATTTTTAATAAATATTTCAATAGTCAACCACAAAGTAAAAGAGTTTTTCCTTCACAATTCCTTGAAAGCAGTTCTTCAATAAGAGAGAAAGCCAAAAGAGAAAGTGGTTATGACTTCAAAGGAGAAACTTGCGGAGAGATACTTTTTTTGAAGGAAAGGTTAGAAAGAAAGTGTGTGTTTTTGTTTTAAACCTTCATAGAAAATGTTTCTGAAGTCCAATCCAAATTGTATAAGTGTCACAAGAAAGGTTATTATGTCCTCTATCAATCGCACTTTGGATCACTTTGATCGGTTGATGGGTTTGTTTGCAGGCTAACCACCAACTGACACCCCCTTCAAAAATGTCATTTTTATGAGTCACATTTTTCCTTAATATCTTTGCTGTTGATTCCTGCTTCAATGTTATTCTTCTCCACATGTTGTATTCAAACTGTATCCACCTCGGGAGGTTGTCATATTCAGTTTCTACCATGGTTTTCCCTTTTATTTTTGTGTTTTTGTGACCTCATTTGAGTGGGATTTTTATAAAATGCCTCATAGGCTTTTTTCCTGAAGTCCAATTTCAAATGTAATAGTGTCTCCACAAAGGTTATTATTTCCTCTTTCAAACGCACTTTGGGTCACCTGAATCGGTTGTGTGGTTTGGTCGCTGGGCTGCCGGAAATTGACCCCACCAGTGATGATTGTATTTTTCAAGGCAACTTTCTGAAGCAATGATGTCCTCGCTTTGTATTTCTGGCCAATGACTCTTTACATTTCTGAAAGTAGCCAAGACGAGCTTTCAGTTGATGTAACCATTATTTTCGTGGGTGCTTTAGTTTTGTGGCAGCAGCTTGTCAAAAGTACATGATTTTTGTTACATCACAAAGGCTGCCAGACCACCCAACCAAAACGTAAGACATTCATAGAATTTATGTCAAAACCTTTGCAGAAAAATGATTCAGGTTTTTCTTTTTTTACGAGATCATAAAGTTTTTAAACACCTATGTTGTTTTAGAACAGGGGTGCCCAAGCTTTTTGGACCTTGGGCCGATCACATAGTTCAGGGGGCCAGTCATTATGGGCATGTTTTACTTCTGCTTCCAGGAACGATGAGAGCTTCGCAGGCTGGATGAATTGGCGCCGGGGGGCAGATCCAGTCCACGGGCTCTAGTTTGGGCACCCGTTTTAGAAGATCAAGACTTCCTATTTCATTTTCCTTTCCGAGTTTCCAGATTGCTTCTCAACAGGATGAAGATGAATGGAGGAGATGAAAGACCTTGTAACTGCATATGACACTATTATAACAAATAAAAGAGGCAAAGATTGCCTGCTTTTCATACACCAACTGCTAGTCACTTCCTTGGCTAACCCCTTTCACTTTCGCCATTGTTGTTGATGTGAATCAGTGTGAGTACACATATTTGCACAGGAAGGGAGAAACCAAAAAGAAATCTCTGTAAAGCCACTGTAAATTTCCTAAAATTCCATTTTAGGTAATCAAAATACTGTAGAAAGATGGAAACAGGCTACTCTTTGACCAAAGAAGATGTCATTTGAAAACCAGAAAGAGTAGAGGGGTCTATTCAGATGGCAAAGCTACATAAAGTCCTAGAGTGAAAACTCCCTGACTCAATCCATCCCATAGTAAGTCTTTCTATGCATGCCTGCATTTGGTTCTGTTTCTTACCATTGCCTCCCCACCCTTCTTTCCTGTTGTAGCAGGAATTGTGTTTACTTATGCTCCTTTGCAAAATATCATGCAAAATTGATTGATACCAAAAGATGAATGAATGTAATGAATGTATCATTTCTCATTGTTATAATTCACATATTTTCCCATTGCTATCATGTACTTAAGATGCAAATAGAAATTACAGTGTTATTCTTATGCAAATAAAGATTGTAAAGATCACCATCTAGAAAAATTTCCAGAGGAGTACCTATATTTAGCTGTTGCACCAAGAACAATAAAGGTTTGGAGAGTTTCTTTGCTAGTACCAAACTCTTCAACAAGATGGTTAGTGTTAGCCAAAGGGGGAAGGTACCAACAGTTCCCCTCGACTAATATTTTGTCTGCTATGATTGTATTCTGTCCATTGCAGATAAATATCTGCAGAAAGCCTCTGAATTTCATCTGTCCTACTGGAAAGTAAGCACCCATACCAACCCTTCTGCTGGCCCACCCAGGCAGGCATGGTCGCCACACGGTGGTACTACACAGAGAGTCTTGTTTGAGGATAGTCCAGATATCAAAGTCTAAAAGGCAAGCTGAGGTCTGTTTTCTGGTAGTCAAGGGGTGTTGTCAGGGTTGACAGAGAAGTCAGGGTCATGGCAGGCAGGTCAAGGTCAAGGCAGGCAGTCTGGAGTCAAGCAGGATGTCAGTCTTCACACAAAAGTTGTACCAACACTGTCAGGCTACAAGAAGCTTGCTTATAAGCCTCCCAGCTAATCGGTATCAGCTGGGAGCCTTCTTTGGTGCTTCGCTCTAGCCTGCCTGCGTCTCAGGTGTAGCTGTTTCCTGGACCTCTCCTTGACTGAGGGCTGATCACTGTCTTAGCCAGACTCCTGATCTGACAGGTCAGGTGCCAGGGAAAACAGACTTAAGCCAGGTGCAGGCTGAGATCCCTGGCTCGGGGCATCCTTGAGCTCGGGTGCAGGCAGAACTGGGCAGGGCATAGGGAGTGCCCCCTGATCCAGCTCCCCTTCAGAGTCGGAGGAGGGCTGGATCACAACAACCCTCAACATATTGAGCCCATTTTATTTCAGATGATAAGCCGAGCTAGCCTTGTTTAGTGATTGGATGGCATTTGGATTGTATCACCAGGTTACTCAAAAAGGGCAGGAACAAGCCACCTGACCAGAGGAGAAAGGGGGGGTTACTTAATACCCCCTTTGTGGCATCTAAATTGAAGGAAACTATAAAGAGCCTGAAATGAAATAAAGCAGCAGGTATCAGTGACTACCAGAAACAGGTTCCAATCAGGATTTAAGTTTGGCCAATGACAAAGCCACAAAGGTGGCTTCATTTTGGCCATTTAAAGTTTGACCTTGACATGAAAGAAGAAACCAAGGAACTCTAGATAGGGCGAGAAAAGTATCCTGCCTGAAATGCAGGACACATGATGTCAATCAGTGATGATAATATTAGTCCATTCTTCCTTCAGATCAAGCTGAATGGTGATTCTGTTTTGGATAATGTCATTAGTCAGATCCTTAAATGTGCCTTCAGTATTCAGTTATGATTCATAGCCACTCCTTCCAGGAATGCAAGAATTAACTCTCTTTCAGTTTGTTAATTACTGGGGATTACTCATCCTGTTCCAGTATATACAAATTAAGCTCCAAATCATGCTCCCTTGGTAAATAATTCATAGCAGTTTAAGTATGTTTGGTCTTGGGTGCCCTTCAGGAATTGAGGTCTAAAGCATAATCATGCTTCAGTGGAGCTATCTTTTAGTACCGACTTTAAAACTCTAGTGTAAAGTGCAGTATCCAATTATTTCAACCTCTCACCATCCCAAGCATAGTTAATGTGTTGTAAGTACAGCATATGTATGCATTCAAAAAACAAACAAAAAAACCACACATTACCCTTATTATCATTCCTTATTACATCAGCCTATCTTAATTGTTACAGTGGTGTGCTGGCCCATAAGGGATACAGGGACTCATCCCTGTGTGCCCCAGCAACTGGTGCCCCCCCCCCCCCGAGGCAGGCAGAGTTAATGGGAATGTATGGGATTTCTCCCCTCAACCCCCCAAAAGGCGCCCCCACCATTTTGTACCACAGGTCAAACAACTCCCCCTTGGACAGCTGAGCAGGTCAGATATGTGGTTTTCCTGTGCCGTAAATTGTAGCGGCACACTTGCGCATGCATGGGCACATTTACAGCTGTCGTAAATGAATCCACTTCTAGGGTCACCGTCACAGGCTGGATGGAATGGCATCAGGGTCTGGCCCACGGCCCATAGGCGGTGAACCCCTGCTTTAGAATCGTAGAATAATGGCGTTATCACATCCTTTAAGGCCATCAAAATTCCTCTAGAATGATCAAGAACAGATCCTAACCCTCCATATAACAATCTTTCAAATATTTGAAGAGTGCTGTCGTATGTCTTCACAGTCTCCCCCATCATATCCACTCCTGACAGTCTTTCCTCACAAAGGTTTCCAGTCCCTTGATCACTGTTGTTGCCCTCCTGTGAACTTGTTCTAGTTTGTCATTACTCTTATGAAAGTGCAGCTTCCAGAAGTGGATTTTGCAGTTCTGGTGCCTTCTTAATTTGATTCCCACTGATATCTATTTCTTCTTTTAATTCCATTCCAGTACACTGTGCATCCTTTCCTTTACAGTCGCTCACTGTCAGAAAACATATTTATTTAGTTAGTAAGGAGAACAATCTGAACATTTAGTATACTTTTTACCTATTGTTGTTATTCTTTTGTGGGGGGGGGGGTTTGCTATTTATTTCTCCAGGTATTCCATCTTTTTGTATTATTACTGCTTGTTTCTAGATAAGAGATAGAACATCCATTCATCAGAGACATGCTTTAAGTTAGAAGCAATTTACTGTTATTTTAATTCAAGGTTTTCCTAACTTTTCAAGCCAGGGCTGGGCACACTGTCTCAGTCAACTTTGAGGGCCGGATGCAGTGATGGGATGTAACAGGTTCTCACCAGTTCTCCAGAACCGGTAGTAAATTTTCCCAGTGTCCCGGAGAACCGGTAGCAGCTTTTGTGGGGAACCACCTTCGGGGCTTACCTTTTCACTGGGCGGGTGTATTTTAATGTATTTATTTATTTATTTATTTAATTTATTTATGGGTTTGTATTATGGGTGGGTGGGTGGGTTGAGGTGTGTGTGTGTGTGTATATGTGTGTGTGGTTATTTTTATTTTATTTTATTATTATTTTGTATTTTTTAATTTTTTTTTCTTTGGCCCCACTCACAACATCATGACATCATGATGTTAGCTCCGCCCACACTGATGATGTCACGGTGGGGTAGTAAATTTTTTGACATCCCACCACTGGCCGGATGGCCATTTTGCACTGCCCACATGATGAGGTGGCCATTTTTCCCCAACAGTTTCAAAAGGGTGGCCATTTTTGTTTCTCAAATGCCCTTGGAGCAGTGGTCAGGCACATGAAATGGCACCATGGGCTGGATCCAGCCTGCAGCCCTTAGGTTAGGAACCCCTGCTTTAATTCATTGTTATCAAAAGATAGGAGGAGCATATGGTTCAGTTATATATGTATTCACACCTATATCTGTGGGAGCGGGAGGAAATCCTGTATCCCACCCCTGAATGTACACTGGAAGATTTGGTAAATATGGCACAATGGAGATGCTGTGTTTTACTTATGAAACAGAAGTACTGTTCCCTGATGTGCTGGAAAAGTCTTTTGTCATAGCATAAGGTGTTCTTATCTCTCTATACAATCGATTGCTTTTTTCTGTGATTGGTCACCAGGAGGTAAACAAGAGCTCATTTGGCAGTCTGATTGCTCAGATCCATAACTCTAATTAAACATCTTTTCCAGAGTGCAAATGTAATTTCAGCTTCTATATGCACTTTTGTTGGAAAATGTGTCAACTAAATGGATGGGTTCCATTCTGTTCTCTTAGGAAGGTTCTGACCTGGGGATTCAGAGGTTGCACTCAGGCACCATTTCCCACTTGCTCTATTTTCTCTATCTAAACAATTCTGTAGACTGGGCCTAGAGTGCACAGGTAATGGTGAACAGGGACCAAATCTACTGACTATTACTAATCCAAACTAGAGTAGATCCATTGATTAAATGGGATGGCAAGTGCCAATTCTTCAATCCAAGCACAATTATATAAGAGAACTGCCAATGAAAATATTGGGTAGGGCCAGTGGCATTACCCTCACTTTTTTAAGTCATTAGCCAACCCGTTTGCCATATTTAAAAAATCAAGTCACTAGAAGAATTTGCCCCTTAAGTTCTGCCATTAACTAAATAGCCAATGCCAAAGTATATCTGCAAGAAACAAAACTAGGGGCATGAGGGCAGCTGTAGGTTACATAGTCATGCTAAATGTAAGATTCTCAAAGTCACAGTGCAGAAAAGTAACACTCGTAAACTCTGATAAATCCAATAGCATTTTACTGGAAATGCTGTCAGCAGAATGATCTCTGTGAAGGTCAGTATTATTGGATAAATGCTAAGGCCAGCATCCCAATAAGAAATGTCCTGCTGACCCAGGGATTTCAGGGCTGTTCTTCCTCCTGATTGTCACTGCTGTTCATCCCCCTTCATGAGTGATAACAACAAGGACATCGAGCACCATGTTCTACCTACTTGTTTTCTTCATCTGTATCATTCTGAGGAATTCTCCCCTGGTGATCAAATGGCATGCACAGACAATGGTGAACATGAAACAGCTGTATCTTATTGCTAGTTCCAATAGCAGTTGGGATTGTAAGTATCTATCTATCTATCTATCTATCTATCTATCTATCTATCTATCTATCTATCTATCTATCTATCTATCTATCTATCTATCTATCAATGAATGGACACTTTTATATCATTACTAGACTTAATGGAGATCCACTATTCCAGGTGGTGCTGTAATGAAAACATAACCATGTACCCCCACTTCACCCCAAGAGCCTTTACCCAACAATTAAAAAATAAATAAGCGGTGATCAACATGAATACATCAAACCAAAATTAGATAGCTCTGTCAAGGAGGAGAACCTTCTTAAAGGCCTGTTTCAAAAAACAACAACAGGATTGTCAATGACTTTTCAATGACTTCTTGAGAACCTGGAGGGAGGGGCCTGGTGAATCTGCCCTGCTAAACTATTCCAAACTATTCACCACCACAGAGACTATGATTCTTAGTGGAAACTCTTCTTGCTTCTCTCAGGGTGGCTTTCCCAAAGATCTTCTACCATTGAGAGCATCGGATGAGACAGGTAGAAAATCTTGGGGAAAGTCACTCTAGTAGGTGGCAAGGTCCCAAACCATTAAGGGTTTTATAGGTCAATCCCAAAACCTTGAATTTGGCACATTAAACAAACAACCAATGCGGACTAGCCAGAATTAGAGAGATATGGTCAACTTTCCTCACACGGGTAATCAATCTGGCTGTTGCATTCTGATCTTACTATTCTACAGTTGATTCAAGGGGTCATTTCTTAGTTATGACCAGCAGTAGTCTGAAAGGCAAATAAACCTGGATATTATCAAAAGACTTAAAGGAAACAATGCCAGTTTATGCTCCCAATTATAACTGTATTTATGTGTAAATGTACTGTGTCGGTGCCATATAGATTCTGTTGTTGCTGTTGATATATTGTGATGACCTATTGTTTTTAGTAATAAAGCTTTGTTTGTTTGTTCATTTGTTTTTTGTTGTCCATGGTCAAGCAACAGGATATTAATCATTGCCTCCTTGAGTGTTTCTTGCTAAAGGTCTGGAACTGGCCCTTACAATTGTACATAAGTAGAGGATTGTAATGATGTGCATCTTGGTTATGGATCCATCTCTCACTGGATATCAGACTGACTACATCCATGCTGAACTTCTGCTAGACAACCACAAGTCTATGATTCATATAACTGTTAGCTTATAAAATTTTCAATAACTGGCTTTTAAATCATTTTGCATCTCCATTTTAAATATACTTTTTCACTGTGCCAAATATTGGTGGGCAGAAAAACAGTTAACCATCACTTTCTCTGAACCAATAAATAGTAATGCATGCCATGATGCCATGGAAGCACATAACAGAACAAAATGGGCAGAGAGGGAAGAAGAAGGAAAACATGTAGTTATGAAGGTTGAAGATAAATTGATTTGAAGCTGGTTCTGAAGGGAGAGAAAATGGGGGGTGATCAGGGTTAATAGGTAAGATTAATTGAGGGCAAGAAAATAATTTCAGAGAAGTTTAATTTGTTGGTTTAAATGTGCATATATACATATAAATTGACATGTGCAAATAAATGTCCTGTTGCCCTGGGCCCCATGCCATTTTGATGGGTCACAAATTGCTTGAGCCTGATTCAACAGCCTGTTATGCTTGCCATAGCATTTCTGGCTTTTTTCTTGTATTTGCCCTCACTGGGTAAATAAGTGAGTGTCAAAACATGTGGCTCAAGTATCAGGCATTTTTATAAACCACAAAAAGCAATGCCGATACCTCAATCCTGCAAATAGGAGGATAATTGAAAAAAGACAAATTGGGTAAATTCAGTATATGCATATGGCTAGGCTAATTTCCTGATTAAGATAATGGGTATATGTTATTTGAAGACTCAAGTTTCACCCATATAGACTGTTTGGTTCGTCATAAAACCTATTTCTATTTATTTATTGTATTCAAATTCTACTTTTTTGTAATAAAGAGAAAAAATCTACATACAACTTTATATCTATATGAATAATAGAGATATTAAACCGCAATAATTTAAAACATAATATTAAAATAGGATTACACCAAAACAGTGTTAGAAACACTATTGGTGTAAAATGATTAAAGTAAATGTAACATGTTCAATAAAAATGCTAATAAGGCTTAATGCAAGCCAAATACTTTCCAAACTCCGACTAAGATTTGGATGGAATCCTTCCTGCTTATAAAATAATAATAGTTGCATGCCATCAAATCAGTTTTGATTTATGGCAACTCATTCCAGGGCTTTCTAGGAGAGATTGAATACACAAAGTGGTGTACCATTTCCTTCTTCTGGGGATATCCTGAGAGTGTGCAACTTGCCTAAGGCTTCACAGGCTAGCTCTTCTCCCTGGAGTGCTCACCACATCATTCGAGACCACACTGCTCCTCCCTCCCACCCTGACCTCAAGCAGCTTTTGAAAAGCAGTGTTAGGTAAAGGTAAAGGTCGCCCATGCTCAAAAGCCAGTCGTATCCGCCCCTAGGGTTCAGTGCTCATCTCTGTTTACAGCCATATAGACAGTGTTGTCTGCGTCTGCAGATGTTTCCATGGACATATGGCAGGCATGCCTACACACAGGGATACTGTTTACCTTCGCAACAAAGTGGTACCTATTTATCTACTTGCAATTTCTTGTTTTTGAACTGCTAGGTTAGCAGGAGCTGGGACAGAGACGGGAACTCACTCCATTGTGCAGTACTAGGGGATCGAACCCCAACCTTTGTTGCATTCTGTTTTGTGGGATTCTTGACCAGCAAGAATGACAAGAACATGGGATTGGGGGGCGGGGGTTGCGAGCTGGGTAATTTGGAGTTATTCTGTGGCCTTCATATGGTTCTCTCTGTGTGTGTCTCTGCGTGTCTGCATGTTTGTGTGCCTTCCTCCTTCATACCAGCAGCTCTTTTTATTGAGAGTTTGTACACAAGCATATAGTATGGGATAATCAATCACCTTTCATTATGTTCTCAACGGTAGCCTTAACTCAAAGAATGATGGTCATGCTCATCCGGTTCTCACAGACATTCATACAATCAAATAATTAATGATATCCTGTATGTTGAGTCCCTTCACAATGGTAGCTGCATTAAGCTTAGAAAAGGAAGAAATGTTCTGTGAATGTTCATCTGAACAGTCTCAGTTAACAATCCTGTGTTACCTTGACCAGTACATGGGAGGATGTGTCCTCACAATACCGATAAACTAACAAGGATGCAACAAGATACAACAGAACTTCCAGTCTTCAAGTTCGGCGTCTTAACCACTTGAGCCACCGCAGTCCCTAAAAAAGTAGTATTCCATGCCCCTTTTTCTTCTTCTTCTCTTCTTCTCTTGTGTCTCAGTGGTTGCTTGGTCCTTTGGCCACTTTTTAAAATCTTGTCAGAGCCTGCTTATTAATCGAGCTAAAAATAATCAAGTAAGACCTTGATTAGGTGTTTGTTTGATCATCAGAGAAATTATTTGGTATCTGTGAGGCTAAGCAAGCTAACCAAAATCAAAACAACCCAATTTAAAAGAAGTTATACCAACAAGAGCTTTACCTGAGTCCTGCTCCAAAGAAAAAGAAGACACAAGAGAAGGAAAGAAAGCCAACACTTATCATCAGACTGTTTCTCAAGTATTTATCAGCCTGCCATTTGCTTTTCTGCTGCCTTGCTGTTTTCCTAGGCTTGTCTGCATGGAGTTTGAAGACACTTAATCCAGTGAATTGAGGTCCAGTGAACTAGTTTTATCTTCCAGATATTTTTCAAGTTTTCATTGTCTCAAATTTTGTTTAAGAAGTTGAGCAAGTGAGGTAAGCCAAGAGAAAACAAAAGAGTAGAACTTAATGCCGGAGTCATGGTGTTCACCAGGAAAACATATAAAGAATGGGGATTACACCTAATCCAGTGGCGTCGCGCAGTCTTCAGCCGCCTGGGGCGAAGAACAAACTCGCCGCCGCCGCCCCCCAGCTCGCCGCTGCCGTCGCCCCCTCCCCCCGACCCAGGTAGAAGCCGGCCCCCTGCTGACTAGCGGCGCGCACACCACACACCTCCGTCCGCTCGCCCACCACGCACCTCCGTCCGCTCGCACCTCCGTCCACTCGCCCGCCCGGCTGGCCGTCGGGGGCTCTCCACCGGCTGTTGCCCCTGGCAGCGGCTTTCAGGGGGCGGCAAAATGTCCCCTCCCCACCCTTTTGCTGGCGAAGAGGAGAAAAAATGTTTTTTTTAGGCGGACAATTCAAGGAGGGCTGGCTGTCGGTCGGGGGCTCTCCTGGCGGGCGGCCCGCGTGCGCGCACACGCTGCCCACCTCGCTCCTCCTGCCCAGCCAGCCCCCAGGGGCTCCCCGCCACGGTGCCACCCACCCCCGACGAGCGCCCCAGCTCACGGCAAGTTGGGTGGGTGGCTGGGCGGGCGGAGGCGAGCAGCATCCGCGCGCACGCGGGCTGCCCGCCAGGAGAGCCCCCGACGGCCAGCTGGGCAGGCGACCGGGCGTGCCCCTCCTTGAATTGTCCGCCTAAAAAAAAACCCTTTTTCTCCTCCTCGCCAGCAAAAGGGTGGGGAGGGGACATTTTGCCTCCCCCTGAAAGCCGCTGCCAGGGGCAACAGGCGGCGGAGAGCCCCCGACGGCCAGCCGGGCGAGCGAGCGGATGGAGGTGCGAGCGGACGGAGGTGTGTGGCAAGCGGCGAAGCGCACGTGGGGCGCTCGCCAGCAAAAGGGTGGGGAGGGAACATTTTGCTGCCCCCTGAAAGGCGCTGCCCGGGGCATCCGCCCCCCCCCACCCACCCCCCACGCTATGCCACTGATCTAATCTCTACAGTTACTTTCCTGAGGCATGGAAAAAGCAAATTAAATTACCCAGTATTTTAAAAAGAAAAGCACAGAGGAGAAGAATTTGAGCGATCTGTGTATGTTAGAACAGGATGGATCAGTGCCTTCTATAGGGCTGGACTAGCCAGTGGGCCTTAAAGGACAATAAAAGGAAAGGTAAGGGTCACCCCTGCTTAAAAGCCACTCATATAATGGATAATACAAGAGCCCAAATTACTACAATTTTCAATGAAACTGGCTTCAAAATACATGCAACAGAGAAGGACTCACAAGCGAGTGTTTGAAGAAACACAAAAAAGATTATTCAATGCTGTCAGAAAAGGAATCTAAAACTATTTAGACTGAGGTTGGGAAATGTAAAGTAATCCAAGTCTTCTGAAAAAGATATTATTTATCCATTGAGGTCTAAACATTTTAAACTGAAGCTTTGTCTACAGTCACTTTCTACCACCCTACAGTTCTCAGAACGACAGTTGGTTTGTATCCATGCTCCATTCTTGTGTCAAATTGCTTCTCATATAAACCTTCTCATTCTTTACTACAATAATGTCTTAGAGAATTAAAGAGAAACTAATGCTATATGCGTCTATATGTGACCTTATATGCCATTAGCAGCACAATTAAAATCTCCTTCAGTAAATCTCCTTTTGTTGTTTGTAATCACCAAAAGAATTGACGTTTCCATTACAAAGCTAAATTGATTTCCTTGCTTTGGGTTTAAGAACAGCAAACGAAAAGTAATGTGTGTAAAACCTATTTACCTTTCAATCATTCCTACCAATCTTAAGATATAATAACAAAAAATATTATGGCACCTTGAAAACTGGCACATTCTTTTCCCATGAGTTCTTATAAGCAAAAGCCTAGTTTATAAAATGCATAAAATGAACAGGAAAATTTGTGGTAATCCAATAAATGGGAAGAGACACAGAGAGGAGACTGACATCAACATATTCCAAAAAGAGTGTTCCTGGTCAGGGTTCTAGCCAACTGTTACTTTCAAGCAAAGCACTACTTGCTTATCCTAACATATGTATGTGGAACAGCCATCCTAGGGCAAATGTTCTGCACATCACAAGGAGGAGGAGGGGCGCCAGCAGGAAGCAATTGCTGCATTGTATGTAGCCAACTCTATCCAGTGGTGGGCATCAGCAGGTTTGCACCAGTTCATCAGAACTGGTAGCAGAAATTCAGGATGGCCCTGCCCATCCAAGTTTTGAAATAAAGTAGTCCTAACTCGGGTGCAACACAGGATTTTTTCCTGGCCATGCCCACCACACCACATCCACAGTGTGGTAGTAAAAAAATTTTGGAGCCCACCACTGACTCTATCCATTCCATTGCCAGTAATTTGAACTCCATGAACTTGAAGGTCTCCACCTAAAATTGCGTAAAATCGTAACTAAAATAATGAAAACTGGTTTTGATAGCAATGTCCTTAAGGACAAAGAATGTAGAACAGCAGTGAAAGAAACAATGAGAGAGGAGTTAGAGAAAATGAGAAAACATCAAGGGGAAAGATGTGTAGAAGAGAAATGGAGGACAATAAAAGAAATAATCCAGAAAGTTAGACAAAAACATATTTGGAAACAAAAGCCAACCCATAAGAATAAGGAATGGGTGACAGATGACATACTCAATTTAAATAGAAATAAGAAGGACCTATAAGAATCAGGACAAGCAAAAATATGATAATCTTTGTTGTTGTTGTTCAGTCACACAGTCGATTCCGACCTTTTGCGACCCCATGGACCATTGTCCGCCAGGCACTTCTGTCCTCCACCATCCTCCTCAACATGCTCAGTTCTGTGCCCATTGCCTCTACAATACCATCTAGCCATCTCATCTTTGGCTGCCCCCCTTTTTCTTTTGCCCTCCACCTTTCCCAGCATCAAGGCTTTCTCAAGTGAATCCTCTCTTCTCATTTGATGTTCAAAGTACTTTAGCTTCATCTTTACTATTTGACCTTCTAAGAAGCAGTCAGGGTTGATTTCTTTTAAGATTGACCTACAGACGATGATTAGGTGTAAAGTAAGATCTACAAAGGAAGCTTATATAGCTAACAGATGCACTGAGATAGAGGAATACCAAAATAGGCACATTTTTTTCAACTTACATAAAAGGATAAGGGAAGTTACTGATAGAAGACAACAGAAGACACATGCATTGTTAAAGGACAAGGACAGGAATCTTGTGGTGAAAATAAGGGATAAGATCAATGTATGGAAAGAATACATAGGAGAGCTTTTTAGTGATGAAAGAGCTGAACAGCTTGTCACAAAAGGCAATATTGGACCACCAATACTGGACAGTGAGGTTGTAAGAGCTTTATAAAGATCCAAAGATGGGAAAGCAAGTGGGCCAGATCAGAGGTTGGGGGAGCAGGGGGCACTTTTTCGGGGGTGACAAAATTTCACAATAAATAGGGACCCTCCCCCACTGCCAGCATCATTGCTTTTGGCTAGTAACGAAAGTATATCAAGGGATCATTCTAGACTCTCCTGGACAAAACCACTAGAAATTTTCTTGAATGCTCTTCATATTTTAGAGTCCCAGCTGGATCTCAAAATCTACACTAGATTCCAAAGGTTTTATTTCAGAATTTAAAATAAAACATTAGTTTTGTAGCTTGCAAAGCTTGTGGAGAAATATTTTTGGACTACAACTCCTGCAAACCCCACCTCATGCCTCAACATGGTGTGACCTTGGCCATCCAACAGCTGTGCTGGCAGGGGTGTATTCCCCCAGTAGGTTTAACCATGCCACAAAGGTGTCAGCTAGTGGTCTGAAATAGTGCTCCATTTTGGAATGGCGGGTCAGCTAAGTAGGGTTTGGTACTCGGGCAATGCACCTGGCTAGTGCATTGCTCTGATATGGCCAACTTCGACATGAGCCCAGCTAGGTGTGTTGTCATATTAAAATAGCTAAAGGAGCATTGAAAATGTGGGCCTCAGTCCCCAGTGCACCATCAGACCCTGCTACAGTAGCAGTAGAACCTCCTGATGGGGACAGGCTGCTAAAATCTTGGAAGACGATGCTTCAATCTGCCACATCAGCCTGACATGTGAAACACGGATCAACCTACTAACCAAGTTACTCCTAGGGTGCTTCAAACAGCATAGGGTAATGGGAGTTATAGTCCAAAAATATCATTTCCAAACTCTAGTAGCCTGTCTCACAAGCACAAATCTGAAAACCTTTTTTTTAACTACTGATGACAGTTCGATGCAATAACTGAAAGCAATATTGGAGGCCGAGACATGACATTTTTAAGACTCTTCATCTCAGAAGGGGAGCATTGGGTTATGCCATAAAGATTATATCAATCACAGAAATTTATTGTCAACAATATCATGCACCCGAACATTTCTATGACCTAAAAATCCTCTGGGCACAAACCTTAGCTCTGAGTATTTCTTTAGCAGATGAAGTCCGTTGACCCCTCAAATCTTAGAAAATATAGCTTACAGTGAAAAGTGTAAAAAGATTAGTCTTGCAGGTTTCACTTCTGATTTTTTCCCTGTAAAGAAATGGATGCCCAAGTATTTAGCAGACATGATTAGCCCTGGTTACTGTTGTTTGCTGTCAGTTACTTGTTGCTATTCATCTGTCCAGTTGATTGCTAGCATGTATGCAATAAAGAAAGTAGAATGCACAAGTCTGTAATTCCAAATAAATGTAAGTAAAGGAAGCTTTTCGTTCTTTCTCCTACAAATGACTCAGAGTGAATTATTGAGACTATGAGTGCCAGTTAGTGAGAAAGGAGAAGACTTTGGGAGACATGTAGCTATTATCTTCTATGGGTCTCTGAACTTCTACTGCATAGTTAAAGGGAAATTTACCAGAAACCCAAAGCTCTACAACAGTTATGACCCCAGAAACCAGAGAAAAAAACAGATAGTTAAAGGTTTTTTTATTTTCAAATGATTTGCAATCTTTTTCTCCTCCCCCCAGTAACGCCGCGTGGATTTCAGACGCCCGGGGCGTAAGCCAAATTTGCCACCCCCTGGTGGACGCCTACACCCACTCCCGCTAGGGCTTCTGGGAATTGCAGTCCAAGAACAGCCATAGCCCAAAAAGTGCTGCTCTGGGACGGGGGGTGCCCTTGCCCCCCCACGCGACGCCACTGCCTCCTCCGGCCATACTTTAAACCCAAAACACCTCGTAACTGACTGCAAAAAGATATCCTATCTAAGTTTCCTAGCCAGATATGCTCAGAAAGAGAAAGGGTTAAAATGGATCATGATTATAGCAAGGCACTTTAGGGGAAACTTCCAAAGTTAACATCTCTAAATTCCTCTCAGTGGAAAGGAAAGCTGCAGTTTAACCTCAGAGTCTTAAAGGTGCATGATTGTTTACAGAGACAAACTCCAAGAGATGCACAAGCCAAAGCTAAATGGAAAAATGACGATTCTATAGGAAAAGCAATAATTTCACAAAGCCTGTCAAATAAATAGATTATCTATATTAAAGGCTGCAAAACCACCCAAGGTCTGCTAGAAGCACTTGAGAAATCCTATGGTTTTTTCCACTTCTAAATCAGGGGCAATTTTTACCCATCATCTTAACAGCAACAAAAATTGTGAAAAGCACATAGCAGGAAAGGCAATCAGATGGGAACCCCTCACAGCCAATCATGATACTACTGGACCTATAGCAGGACTGGCTACGTGGGAAAAGATTGCCCCTTCCCCAGAGATTCCTCAACTAATAAGAACTTAAAACCATTTTTAAATCAAAAGAACAAAGAGATAATAGAAAATATAGACTGCTCAAAGAGCTCTAGCAGCAATATAGGGCATGAAAGAACACACCACATTTCATAAGTATGGCCATATGGGATGCAAGGCACGGTAGCCATGGTAGCAACAAGTATAGCTCCTGAACATGTTTGCCACTACTCTAATTGCTGGAGGGGTGGTCCTATTTCTTTGTTGTCATTTTGACTGGATTCCGGGGCCCTTTATCAGGATTATTGTGTTGCTTTTCAAGTTTACATAATCAGTTGATCTAGAAGCAGTTCTGCTTCCTTAATACTTTCCTGTCCCACCTCTGCAACGCAAGGAAAAGCCTTCATTTTAAGATATTCTTCCTGAACCTGAAGAAATGTGATACTATTAACAATGCAGTGATGGGATGTAACAGGTTCGCAGCAGTTCGCCAGAACCGGTAGTAACCTTTCCCAGGGTCCTGGAGAACCGGTAGCTTTTGGGGGGAACCACCTTCGGGGCTTACTTTTTCACTGATTCCCCCACTGCGCATGCACACAAAACACTTGGTGTGCATGCACGCCTACAGTGCTTGGCGTGTATGCAGGACCTCCTTGCTGTCCTCCCAAGCGGGGAGGAGGAAGAGAAGCTGCTACCCTGAAGATCCCTATAGCCTGCTCCCCAGGGTAAGTGACTCACCTTTGGATGTGGTGTGTCTGTGTGTATTTTAATGTGTATTTAATACCTTTACCTATATTGACGTACTACCAGAGTTCCTAAAAAGGCCTGGCAGCTGGCTAAATAGGCCTGGCTTGGGGGTTTTAAGCAAAGTGGGAGGGTGGGTGTATTTAATGTATTTTTTATTTATTTATTTATTTAATTAACTTATTTAATTTATTTACAGGTTTGTGTTGTGGCTGGGCAGGTTGAGGGGTGTGTGTGTGTGTGTGTGTGTGTGTGTGTGTGTGTGTGTGTGTGTGTGTGTGTGTGTGTGTGTGTGTGTGTGTGTGTGTGTGTGTGTGTGTGTGTGTGTGTGTGCTTATTTTAATTTTATTTTTTTATTATTCTTATTTTTATTTGGCCCTGCCCACAACGTCATGACATCATGACGTTGGCTCTGCCCACGACATCATGACATTAGCTCCGCCTACACTGTGATGACATCACGGTGGGATAGTAAAAATTTTGACATCCCACCACTGTTACAATGCTACACATTATGGATATTGTTTACATGTGGGGGCCCAATATGCTTTTCTTTATAGCTGTATAAGCCACTGCATAAATGGGAGCCTCCATATCCAAGGGTTTTGGTGCAGGGCCAAAGTATATGGCACCCCTTCACTTACCTCAGGAGTTCTCAGCCTTTTTAGGTCATGCTCCCTCAGATGGCTTCAGATGGCCATTTTGCCCTTCCTGGACCACATGGCACTTCCTAGTGTGGTGCCACATGAAATGGTGCCACAGGCCACATCTGGCCCACGTGCTGCAGGTTGAGAATCACTGACTTATCTCATGCATACATTTCCCTTCAGACTGAAAGTCTGCACTACTCTAACATCAGATCTCACTGTGTTTCAGAATACCAATTATATTTTGCAGTATCTGTGAGTGTGGTCTACTTGCATCGGAATTAGTACAAGCACACCCACCCACACATCACAGTGGAGGGCATGCATCACTAAAAAGGAAAAGGACAGTTATCTGCATAAAATCATGTTCACTCATTTATATGCTCAGTTGTAACATCAGAATTGAATTTTGTAATTCAAACAGAACTATATTGGTTTTTATTTGAGTACAGAAGACTTTGACCCAGAGAAGTAAGGCCAGCCTAGCTTGCTATCTTGCTCCTCATTGTTGATGGACAACTTCAGGATCCCTGATCTCTCTTCTTAGGGTTATTTATCCTGGACTAGGTGGCCATTCAAATTGAGAATATGCTCCAAAGGAAGATTGTCCACTGGTAGATCATTTAATGGTTGATATTTTTCCCCAGTCCCTGGGAAATAGATGGGGAAGAAGTAGAAGCAGTGACAGACTTTACTTTCCTAGGATCAAAGCTCACTGCAGATGGTGATTGCAGCCATGAAATAAAAAGGCGACTGATTCTTGGGAGGCAAGCGATGAGAAACCTGGGGAGCATAGTGAAAAGTAGAGACATCACCTTGCAAGCAAAAAGAGAGATCCGGTTCCTCTGAAGAGTATCAACATACCACCTGTGTGTTAAAAAGTCTCTCTCTGGGGCAACCATTCTTAGCATGAAGAAGTAGTAGATGGGAATGGCTAGGCTTCATAGGAGCATTGAGGGATTCAGGGACTGGTTAGTTTTTGTGCTCTTTAGAGACATCACATTGCAAACAAAAATTCATCGAGTCAAAACAATAGTATTCCCAGTGACAATGTATGGTTGTGAGAGCTGGACCATTAGGAAAGCTGAGCGCAGAAGAATAGATGCCTTTGAGATGTTGTGCTGGAGGAGAGTTTTGAGAGTCCCCTGGACAGCGAGAAGAACAAATAGGGCAATCTTAGAAGAAATCAACCCTGACTGCTCTCTTGAAGGTCAAATAGTAAAGATGCAGCTAAAGTATTTTGGACATCAAATGAAAAGAGAGGATTCACCTGGGAAAGCCTTAATGCTGGGAAAGGTGGAGGGCAAAAGAAGAACGGGGCAGCCAAAAATGAGATGGCTAGATGGTATTGTAGAGACAATGGGTACAGAACTGAGTGAGTTGAGGAGGATGGTGGAGGACAGAAGTGCCTGGTGGACAGTGGTCCATGGGGTCGCAGAGGGTTGGAATCGACTGTGCGACTGAACAACAACAAAATTTCTCCCAACGAGAACATGTTGTTACCCTACTTCATATGTAGAGCCCTCCAGTTTATTCTACACATTATATATGTAGTGGTAGAAGACACATCAACCATGCCTTAGGATATATAAGTAATGCAACAGAGCTACTTCTGCATCAGCCCATCACCCTGCAACAACCTTAAAGTTACTACCAGATACTTCTAAGTATGCAGAAAAGTTCTGTTAAATACACAAATGCTTCTTAACATTAAAGCGTGAACATTTAAAGAAAATTTTGACATCATTTCCCTGTGAAAGTCAATCATGCTTTCAAAAATAGAACCCATCTTCACCTCCTCACAGCAAGCAACAGCTTTCCAAGGCTTCTTTAATTGGCCAGAAATGCCAAGTTCTGTGATGTTTTCCTGATCAGTTTCATTTGCACACCTTTATATGTAGCCTATGCTTTGTAACAGCCAGCAGCACTGCCCATAAAACTGCAAGATGAACTCTGCTCTTCATTTGTCTTTTTCCCACCTTCCAAACACCGGAGATATCTTAGTCAAAAAATAACCTGAAATCTCACACATATCTCACCACCCCCCTTTTATTGCTACATGGCTGCTGAACACCTGCTTTTTATGTCATACAGCACAACATTAGGCAATTAAAAACTCACAGAAGAAGCAGCAGAAAAACAAAGCCCAGCTGAGTAGAGGGAATTGCATATTAGGCAGTAATGGCAATTTCTACAGTCCTATGCTAATTTATGGCTCTGTTCAGAACAAAATTACAAAGAGAAGAAATTACAGAGATTTGTTAGAATTTAACATCAGAAGAAGAGTCAGAAAATTCATAAGTAGCAACACATGCAGAGAACTACAACACAGAAACATCTTCTGCCATAACACTTTCCCATTGGATTTGTAGTGCATTAAAGCACAGTGATTCTCAGATGTTTTTGGACTTCAGCACCCAGAATTTCTGACCATTCATCATATCCTCTGAGATGACTGAGAGCTGAAGTCGAAAACATTTTGACAGACACCCTAAGTTGAGAATTGTTAACCCTAGGGCAATGGTGGGAAACCTTGGCACTCCATATGTTCTTGAATTTCAATTCTCAGAAGCCCAAGTTTCTGTGAATCCACACATACATGCAGTAAACCCATTCATGTGGATTCACTGGGACTTGGGCTTCTGGGAATTGAAATCCAAGAAGAGCTGGAGTGCCAAGGTATGACATCATGGCCCTAGGGCATCAATTGCATGAGATATAACCCACACTCTTATTTTACTGTTCTAGGAATGTGTCTGATAGGATTGGTGGTCAAGGACAGGTTAAACTATTTCAGTCACCCTTGCAGGGATG
This sequence comes from Furcifer pardalis, assembly GCA_030440675.1. NCBI lineage: Eukaryota > Metazoa > Chordata > Lepidosauria > Squamata > Chamaeleonidae > Furcifer > Furcifer pardalis. Next base: position 59,735,278 of record CP126897.1, read on the forward strand.
TATTAGCCAGCCCTGCTGTCTTGGATGGTTAGAGAGGCATCATATCTCAAAGGGAGATACAAAGAGGGGAACCTCTAATTTAGGTTGCTTCTCAGGATTTCTTCTTTGTAAGAGCCTCCCAGATCACATGAACTGCAGGCAGCACTTAACTAACCTGATAGCCCTGAGGACTAATGGCTTGACTGCCAAAGTCCACAAGGAAGTGGATTAAATCCCACTTGAGCCCATCTTGATGGAAGGCAGCAGAATCAGCAATACTGACCTAGGACCACTGAGGACTTCGTGTGTCAAAAGGGCTCAGGACCAGAAAGTGACTCATAGAACTGGATCAGTGGTACTGTCATGATCCAATCCTCATCTGACTCCAAGGATGACCTAGATCAGGAGGCACAGCCTGTTCCTAGTCCAGTTCTGCCTCACCAGCCCTCATCTGAATCTGAGGATATCTTGGGTCAGGAACCTCAGCCTGCTCCTGGCCCACCTCTGCCTCCCCAGATGGATGGCTTGTCAGATCAGGAGCCTGACTCTGACAGCAACCATCCCGCAGCCAGAAAATAGTGCCAAAAGGACTTACATCTGTGTCATAAAAAGAGCCAGGGCTCGCTTCCAGCAAACACTCCCAGCTGACAGTCCTTAGTGGGAGGCCTCTAAAGCACATCTGCTACACTGGCTAAGTGTCGATACAATTTCTCTGTGCAAAGACTGACACCTTGCTTGACTACTATGTGTTCCTGATATCTCTTATGATTGACTCCCATGACTCTGACTTCTCTGCTAACCCTGATGACACCCCTGGACATCCCTTGGACTAGACACTTGCTTTGAACTAAGCCGGTAACCAGTCCTTGGCTTTCTCTTTAGACCTTGCACTTCAGATCCTCCTTGGAAAGACTGTTACCAGAGTTCTCCCTGTGTAGTGCCGCTGCATGGTGACTCTGCCCGCTGGGGTAGGTCAGCACAGGTATGAGTATCATGCTGCTATGGGAAAGGCAAATGAAAGGCCACTGCATTATATTCTCAGGACAGTCTTCATGGCTGATCGCCATGAGGCTCACCAATATTCTGATTCGGATACAGCAGAAGAAGAAAGATTTTAAAACTGTTTGATGATGGTGTTTCCAATTGCCTTTTCTCAATAACCAGCTTTAAGATCTAGTGGGGCATATAGAGCATTATCCATCATTCCATAAAATCAAGCATCCAGGGATGATCAGTAAAGCAGGAGAGAAAATAAGATTTCATTCTTAGTACATATTTGCAGTATCATAACAATATAAACAGGCAAAGATATTTAGAAAAGCCTTTGGCCACCAAGAGGCAAATGATACAGGACGTTCTTATCATGTGTGTTTTACTACCATGTTTACAAATTTCATTAGAATTTAAATCTCATCAACTATGTGATTTTTTTTAAATGCTAGCATTTACCACAGTTTCCAAATACAGTAAAACCTCAGATAATGCTAAAACTTGGTTCCACAAGTCTTGGTGTTATCCGATTTTTAGTGTTATCCGATCCATGTTAAAATCCTATGGGATGGATCGGATAATGTTAAAGCTCCATGGAGATACATTGTAACCGCACAGGCTTTAGCGGTTGTTATCCGATGCATCCCATAGGATCTTAATGTTATTCGATGCAATTCTTCCCCCCAGATTACTTAACGTTATGCAATTTTAGCGTTATCCGAGGTAAATGTTATCCTAGGTATTACTGTATTACTGTTTTCCAAATCTATATTGTGAGCGGCTTCCTTCACTCCTACAAACAACAAAGAAACCTAATACAAGCCTGGCTCCAAAAGAGAAGGCATGCAAAGTTACCGTAGGACTCTCTCATTCTTGCCTACACAACTCACTAGAAACAAGGGCCACTGCCCAGACTACTCCATTGACAAATAGTCAAGACAGCCTCCTTCTGCCCCCTGCCAGAGGTCAAAAGACAGGAACAGTTAAGCACAAGCAGGTTCTGCCAGGTTGTGATCTGACATGCTCATGTGTGTTCAGCATGGTATGGCTCTACGCATCAGGGCTGCTCTTGTTCCCTCACTTCAGGTTGAAGGAGAGCCTGGTGGCTGGACATCAGAAAGAAACTGGGAACGTCTTACCCCTTGGCCACCAAGACTGCTTGCTTCACCTGGGACACCCAACACAGCAACTAGCCTCTTTTTCATTTCTTCTTGTCTCATTAAGGATGATTGTTAGCTCTCTTGGACACTCCTGTGGAAAGAGAGGGGAATAGAAAAGAGACCTAAGTGGTTGTGGGTCAGGGGTCCTGCATTAACTCAGGAGCTGCCATCTTTGGTTCTGGATGGGGCAGTTTTGCCCCAAACAGACCCAGTGCGTAATCTGAGGGTCCTCCTGGACTCACGACTACTGCTCGAAGAGCAGGTGGCAGTTGTGGCCAGGAGGGCTTTTGCACAACTTATGTCCGCTCCTAGACTGGGACTCCTTCCTCATGATCACACATGCTTTGGTCACCTCCAGACTTGATTATTGTAATGCACTCTACATGGGGCTGCCCTTGGTGACCATTTGGAGGCTGCAACTGGTCCTGAATGCAGCTGCCCGGGTTGTGATGGGGTGTGGGCGTTATGCTCATGCCTCACCATTGCTGCGGAAGCTGCACTGATTGCCAGTATGCCTCCAGGTGAAATTCAAGGTGCTGGTTATTATCTTTAAAGCCCTATATGGTAGTGGGCCAGGATACCTAACAGACCACATTGCCTTAAGGACATCTGTCCGTCCCACCAGAGCAGACTGGAGAGGCACTCTGGTTGTACCAACGGCTAGAGAGGCGCACCTCTCTAGCACAAGAAGGAGGACCTTCTCTGTATTTGCTCCAGCCCTATGGAACCTCTTGCCAAGTGAGCTGTGTTTCCAGACAGAGCTGTTGCCCTTTAGGAAGGGGGTCAAGACCTGGCTGCCAGAGCATGTGTGGGGTATGGGCCAAACAATTGGTCCAGTCTGTTGGCTCATTTGATCCCTCTCTCTGTGTTTGTCTTGTTTTAGCTATTTTAATCTTTTAATCTTGATTTTATGTTATGTTTTTATTGTGTTATTAGGTGTTGAGAGTTGTGTTAGCTGCCCTGGGTCTTTTTTGAGGAGAGAGGCATAAAAGTTTGTTTAAATAAATAAATAAATCATCATTCAGTCATGGGAGAGACCCCTTCTGGGGAGTGTTGGAAAAACCACACCTTATGTGTCTGTCAAAGTATTTGCTATCTATTTGGCCAGGCCTCAGCGCAAGTGAAAATTCTTCTGGGCACTGAAGGAGAAAGCACAAAAAGAGCTTGAAATCAGGTGAATCTCAAAAGGCCAACAAGAAAGCAAAAACCTGCAGCACCCAGTATTCCCAGGTGATATCCTATCTACATATTCACCAGGCCCAACCCTACATAACTTCCAAGATCAGATGAGATCAGGTGTGTTCATGGTAGCATGGTGTAGTGGTAGGGATAACCTACAGCACCTGGTATTATAAGGTAATCTCCCATCCAAGTACTAACCTGGCCCAACCCTGTTTAACAGCCAAGATCATGCATCCCATCAGCTTTCCAATAGACTTGTTTCTTGTCTAACAATGTAAATTGGTATATATAATTTTGATGTAATGGTACAAAAGAATTGCTTGCACTTTTTGGAGTCATCTTTCTTGTCTGGCTAAGGGTATTATCATGCTGGGTCCTTGTCATGAAATGACATATTTTCTAACGTTCTCAAAGCTTGAGGTTGTAGTTTGACTAGGCCTAAGAATCCTTTCCTCTCTGTCTCACAAGACTACGTGTCACGAGATAGCTTGTTTTCAATTCAGTGTTCCTATTTCTTATCTCTAAGCTTGCTGAGTTCCCTGATGTTGTGACAACATGGTAGAGCACTCACTGTACACGTGTGTCAACAATCCTATGTTGTGAGAAAGTTTTCTCTGTTCTATGATTGGTTAAAGGTACCCCACCTGATGGGAGAATCTCCATCTTGGAGAGGGGAGAAGAAGTTCGTTTTTGGATGTCTATGGGTTAACCTCTTTGCCTGGGGACTATGCCTTTGTGCTTCTTCAAAATGGTTACCTAAATTACCTAGGACTATTGCTCTGCTTGCTGGACTGTCTTATGCTACTGACTGATGCTTTATGAACCTGATCAATATACCTTATCAATAAACCTACATTTGGTTGAGCAACATCTCTTCATTGGACTAAGGGGGGGGAAGAGAAGCAATGCATTCACACACAAGCCTCTGAATACGCTACCTATTAAACCTCCTTGCAGAAGAGAAGCAGCTTAGCTGCATTGCCAGCCAGCTCGCCCTCTGGGGGCTTTGGTTTAGGAGGTCCAGAGCAGAGGGGGCCGGCTGCTTTCGTGACAGTCATTGCCATTCAAAATTTGCCACTGCCATTTTCTTATGAGAGAGCAGTCTGAGCTGCCTTTCTTCAGGGTCTCTCCTATACAGTACTCTGAAAAATCTGACGGTTGAGGAGGCTATGCATCAGGGTATTGAATGTACTTCATATATATACAACTTCAGGTAAATGAGGAAAATATGTTCAGCAGTCAACATGGAACCAAAGTTGTAGATCAATTTCCCAGTGTTGTGGTTTGAGAGGAATCCATGTTAAAAAGAGAGGCCTAGAGTGCCCAGTGGTAGGCTGGCCCATCAGGCTACCGGGACTCAGCCTAGGCCACCACCACCCTCAAGCTCCCGGTACCATGGCGTCTCCCTTGGGTACCAATCCAAAGAGCTGAGCTACAATGCCTGGAATGATCGAGCAAATGACCGGGGCTCCATGTTCCCTCTGCCTGCCTTCCCCCTCCTGTGCTGCCAAAGATAAGATTACAAAAGCAGCTCCATTGACAGTGGAGCTGCTGTGGCTTAGAGGTTGCACTTTTGCCTTGTAAGAAGGAGGTTGTTGGTTCAAATCCCCATAGAGGAGTTGGAATTAGAAGGAGAGTGGGAACATATACATTTTCTTAGGGTTAGACATCACTCCCTGTCCAGCACCCCTTTAGTGTAGCCCTGAGTGTTCCTCCATCCTTTCAGGCATTCTGAGGAGAACTCTTGCAAAAAGAGAAGAGTAGAAAAATAACCAAACAAGGTAGATGCTCAAAACTTCTAAGAACAGAACAAGACACACTGTCACGTACTCTGTACTATGGGGGGTGGGGGTGGTAGAGAATGTACGTCACTATGTAGAATACGGGTAACTGTGGTGCGCAGCTGTCCTCAGATTATGCATGTTAGCAGCTTGTCAGATCTGAAGGGGCAGCCTTCATAGCAGCAGCAGCAACATTCCTATAGCAGCTGTCACACTTCTCTGAGACAATTTGTTCTAATTTGAAAAAGGGTCACACGCGTGGCAGCTTTGATTAGAGCGACACATTGAACTGCATGCACTCGGCCCCTGCTCTTTCCTTTGAGCCGTGGCACCATTTCCAAGAGAAAGCAGCCCGTAGCTGAGGAGCTCCGGCATCTTCTGCACTCACCACCTCATTGACCTATAAAACTCAATCACAGCTCTTAGCGCACTGCAGCCCATTATTCTAAACTTCTAATAAAGGGAGCTTGCATATGGAGAGAAATGTCCCTGGCTCTGAAGGGAGCCGGCCTTGATTAAGCTGAGTTCTTCTGCTACAAAGTTTACATCGTGTTCTCTGAGCTGGAGCTGTTAGCTTTGCAGCAGGGTGACAAGAATTGTCTTTTATCTAATTGGAAAACTCCCACAGAGTTTCAAAACACTCATTTAGATCAGCAAATCAATAACAGAAATGGTAAGCATTGTGGATGCAGAGGAAGTACAGAGATTGCTCAGAACCTATATGCATTTATTAATTCTTGCTGGATTCTTGCAGTTGTTTATCCCGACAGCCTACAAGTATTTAGCAAACAAACTATCGCGAGCTTTATTTTAAAGCTATCTTTTGTTGTTCATTCCTGCTAGAAGGACACAATAGGAAGAATCTGGAACACCATCGTGTTGCTTGTTATGCGTTCTTTTTTCCTTCAGCCTCCCTTCAAACAGTACTCTATTCCATCTTCTGTTTTACACCTCGTTTGCTCTCTCCTTACCATATTCCTTCAGCATACGTTGTAGAGCAGGGGTTTCCAACCTTTTCAAGCTGGAGGCCGTGTCACGCTCTCTCAGTCATCGTCAAGGGCCAGATGGCCATTTTGCCCTGCCTACACGATGGGGGGAACCTTTTTGTCCCAACAGCTTCAAGGGGGGTTGCCATCTTGTTTCTCAAATGCACTTGGAGGGCTGGCAGTCCACATGAAATGGTGCTGTGGGCCGGATGCAGCTCACAGACCTTAGGCTGGGAACCCCTGTCGCAGAGCACGAAACAACAGAAATGTTAAAGGGATGACTTCTAAACCCAAACAAGTGGACCAGGTAGTAACCATTAGGTTACAAAACTAGATTCACGCGAGCTTGATGAAGAAAGGGAAAGCCATACTTCACATTTCACATAACATCTCATTGTAACTGAATTAACATTAGCGATTAAGAAATGTAACTCTGGCAAATCTCTGTGTCTGGAAAAAATGAGCTTGTAAACAAAGCTCATGGTAGATATTCACAAAGCAAAGCAAGCTATGCAAATGAAATAAGAAAAGCCCCTGCCGTGACAATGAGAAACCTGCAGGACTTAAGGAATCTTCTGCTTTCATGACACACTCTATGTAAGGTATAATTAAAATTCCCCATTGCCCATCCATGGGAGAAAAAGAAAACCCTAAAATGGAATTTGCTTCCACATGTTCTCAGAATTGTGAGAATGGATGGAAGCAAGGCTATGGCTTCAAAAGACTGCTTTTTACCAGTGCTCCTGTCAGAAATTTGAGCTGTCTCGAAAGCCAACAACCCAGTAGGATACACCAACAATCTCTGTCCTTTTGTCCTTTAGTAATCTTTTATTTCCAGTCATCCAAATAAGACAGAAACACTTTTGAACTAACTATTTTGGCACATACAAAACAGTCTCACTGAACTAATGAGAACTGCATACCCACAGTTACAGGAATACAGTAAAACCTCATATAACACTAAAACCTGGTTCCACAAGTCTTAGTGTTATATGATTTTTAGTGTTATCTGATGCATGTTAAAATCCTATGGGATCCATAGAGATACATTGTAACCACACAGGCTTTAGCGGTTGTTATCTGAAGCATCCCATAGGATCTTAATGTTATCTGATGCAATTCTTCCCCCCAGATTCCTTAATGTTATGCGATTTTCGTGTTATTCGATACTAATGTTATATGAGGTATTACTGTATGAATGTTTTAGCTGATTTCCTTATTGACATGCAATCTACTATTAAGCCGGGAGGAGGCCAGGAGGAGGAATGGATTTCAGCTGCGGGAGGTGGCAGGCTGATAAAACCCGTGCCGCCGACCTTACCGGACTTCCGTCCAACATCCCCCAGATAGTTATGTTGTGTATTGATAGTTATGATGTGCATTGATCTATTGTGTATTGATCTATTGTGTAGTTTTAATTATAGATTTTAAGAACTTTTAGAATTTTAACCTATATTGTTCTGATGCTTTTAGGATGTATTAAATCGTCCTGGGTCTCCTTTGGCAAGGGGGACAGTATAGAAATTTAAATAAATAAATGTATAATGTATTGATCTATTATGTGTATTGATGTATTATATGGTAACGACTGTACATATTGTTCTGTTATACTGTATGCCACTGTATTTTTGTTGTATTGTAACTTGATATTGGTGGATTCTGTGAGCCGCCCTGAGTCGGTTTTCACCGAGTAGGGCAGCATAGTAAAGGTAAAGGTTTCCCTTGCTCGAAAGCCAGCTGTATCCGACTCTAGGGGTCAGTGCTCATCTCTGTTTCTAAGCCAAAGAGCCAGCGCTGTCTGCTTCTGCAGACATTTCCATGGTCATGTGGGAGGCATGACTAGACAAGGAACGCAGTTACCTTCCCACCGAAGTGGTCCCTATTTATCTACTTGCAATTTCTTCCTTTAGAACTGCTAGGTTGGCAGGAGCTGGGACAGAGACGGGAGCTCATTCCGTCCTGCAGTACTCAGGAATCGAACTGCTGACCTTCCGCCTCCCAGTCAGCGTCTTAGTGACTTGAGCCACTGCAAATAAGTCTAAATAATAAATAAATAAATAAATCCATTGCTTTTTACTCTGAGTTCTCCAGCTCCTTCCGATCTGAACTCTTGGGTCTCAGTCACTAGATCTGAAGCAATGAAAAGTCCCAATAGCGTAATAGTTATGGAAATATTAGCAAACAACAACAAACTCGCAAAATCTGTGTGTGTGAGAAAGAGAGAGAGAGAATATTGGAGTGCTTTTTCAAAGTTCACGGGAGAGATTTCTCTTCCTTTTCTCACCTTTTTTAAAGAAATATGTTTTTCTCCAGATGGAACAGATATGCACACATTTTTACGAAATTTATATGCTTACATTTCAATATGAACCATTTTACTCACTTGTCTCGTCTATGGTCCATGCATGATAATAAATTTAAAAGAATGTTTATTCCTATCAAGGCTTCCAAGTCAGCAGTATCCTATTCTCTGAGAGCTCATGGCGAAAGCCTGAGGTCACCGGTGGAGATTTTCAATGGCACCAAATGGGGCGGGGGGGAGGCAGAATTCTTCCTGAGCTACCAAATTGTGGGAAGCAGTCTGACAAAATGAATTGGGAAAAATGGGGAAGTAATGACAACCAGGAGCTATAAGGGGAAATATAATTTCTGGTGGCTTGGCAGGGAGCAAATTGTATCCAGCAATTTATTTATTTATTTATTAGTTCATATTTATATTGCCGCCCACTCACCGTGGCGACTCAGGGCGGCTTATAGACAATACATTACATTACAATACAATATGTTGGGGTGGGCACAGGGGGAGGGGCGGCAAGGTCCTCAATCTGCCCTGGCTTCTTCCTCCCCTGGCAGTTGGTGTAGGTGCAGGGGAAGGGGCGGCGAGGTCCTCAACCTGCCCTGGCTTCTTCCTCCCATGGCAGTTGGCGCAGTGGTTAAACTGCTGTGTCAGGAAACTGTACTGGAACCAAAAGGTTGTGAGTTTGATACTAACCAGGACTCAAGGTTGACTCAGCCTTCCATCCTTCCAAGGTCAGTAAAATGGGCACCCAGCATGTTTGGGACAAAATGCTAATTTGTGAACTGTCCAGAGAGTGCACTAAGCTCTATGGGGCGGTATAAAAGTGTGATTGCTTTGCTTTTTCGCTTTGTCAATCTTTCTCAGGGTGCGACCATATTGGCAAAAAAAAATGCATGAAACACTATAGGATTATGACAGGCTGGCTGTGCATGTATGAATCAACCTGGAGTCCCCTGTCAAGATTAAATTTCTGACTTCTAGTCATGCCCCCAAGGTGGGCTTATCTCTGGTGAAACCTCTGTTGTGTGGATTTTGATTCTACGTTCATGTTTTCTTTCCTAATAATGATTGCGCGCTAGCGGCAGCTGCCACTGGTGCGCGGTTTGCCCTGGTTCCCCGGATGGAGACAGCATTGGCAGCGAGCTTGAAGGGCGGAGCGGAGCGATGCCCTTATATGGGCATCGCACAAACAAAGCTCGCCGCCTTTTTCTGTTTGGTTTTGGCGCGGTTGCCCACCCTCCCTCCCTAAACCGCAGTGTGATTATTTTGGTCGCTTCGGGGCCAGGTGGGAATTTTTGCTTGAAACCTGATTGGCTCTTTGGTTTCTTGTAGTTTTCGCCCATCCCACACTGCTGTGTAGGGTCGAGATGCGGAGGATACCTTCTGGTCACTTTGGCAGGTAGCACTGGTAAGGAATTTATTTGATCCCTATATAATTGGGTCGGGACGCATTTGAACAGTCAAATGCAGCCCATGTACTAGGGTCTGCCAAGCTTGACAGCTTGTAGGCCCATAAAATAGTTCATCCGGTTGGTGTCAGAAGTCAAGCAGGAAGAAAACACTTCTGACATAGGGATATTTTGGAATTTATTGTTACACTAAATTTAGCCAAATTATTATGCAATTAATAGAATGGATTATAATATATTATGCAACCTTACCAGTGCTACTGCGGCCTTTTTGCAGGGCAGTTACTCACGTTAACAAAGTTAACCAGGTTTGAAGTTACAAGTTAATAAAGTGGCCCAATTTTTTATACCAATCTTTGAAGTTGTCTGTCTCCTTATTCCGGGGGTACGTGGGGCAAAGGAAACATACAAAGATTGTCACTTGCTAGCTCTTTTTCTAAGATGCTCAGCATGTAACTTAATATGTTTCCTGGGTAATAGACCACCATGAAAAACTCAGCATTCTAGAATCAATCTCAGATGACAAGGAAGGAGTTTAAAGTCAAATTGGTACAATCTTTCAGAGCTTTACAAATATATCCAGAAAAAGATGCCTAAAGCACCTCTTCTGCTTGGTAAAATCTATCTTTTTCCATTTAATATTCTGCAGTCAAAATTCACTCATTACACCCCCAATTGGAATATACCCACTAATTGGAAAAGCAACAACCAGTGGTGGGCAGCAACAGGTTTGTGCGCACACACACCAGGAAGGGGGGGTAGCAAAACTGGGTGGCCTCCGGGCAGGGGGAGGGTGAAATTGGGTGGCCTTCAGGCAGGGGGAGTAGCAAAATTGGGTGGCCACACCCTGCCCCGCCCTATCAGGATTTGTCCCTGCAAGTGGTTCAAGGTCTTCCTTGCTTAAAAGCCAGCCATATCCGACTCTAGGGTGCAGTGCTCATCTCCATTTATAGCCAAACAGCCAGTGCTTCCTGTGTTTGCAGATGTATACATGGCCATATGGCAGGCATGACTAGATCGCCCATGATGTAGGCTCAGCCCATGATGTAGGCTCCACCCATTAATTAGGCTCCACCCATTAATTAGGCTCCACCCACAGCGTGGTAGCAACAAAATTTGCTGCCCACCAATCAGCTGCTAAATGTAAGTCCCATTGATTCAATGAGTTTACTCTAATTGGGACTATCAATGGTTACCGTAGCCAGAATATTTGTTCCTAAAGGCATTTTAAACTTAAATGCTGAAATGTATGTCCCTCCACCAAAAGTTCAGTTTGTATTATAGCTATTTAGACCACAATCCAAAACCCTTTTACCTGCCCTAAGCCCCACTGGTGGTGATGGGATTTAGTCTAGAATAGGCATGCCTAGGATTCTTAATTATCTAAATCAAGTACTCTAAAGAAGTCAATGTTGCCATTTATTTTCTGAAGCCACTTATATGGTTTGTATTTTCCCCCTCTTAATTGACATTAATTTTCCTGCTGTTAAGGAAAACACCTGGAATGGGACTGATCTTTTCAAGAGGTAATTATAAAATTAAGATGATAACCTGATACTTACTCTTTTTAATTGCCAAATCTCCATGAACTGGAGAATAGAAGAAGTAATGCTGACACAGTACTGTATTTTTTTTTCAGCAAGAACTGCATGATTTCCTGACCTTTTTGCTCAAACAAAAGGCTTTTTAAAATATAAAATCAATGGGTGACACTACTTTTGATGAACAAAAGCTCCAGTGTGGGATGAAATTTGAGGAAATTTTGTCACAGCTTGGAAAGGAATTTTAATTGGGGGTAAGGTTGATAAACAGATGCAAAATAGCACATCATCTGTTAGTTACAAAGCCCTACTAGCCAATGCTGGCCAAGACAATAAATGAATGTGGATTTTTATTGCCAGTTTTCCTGGCCTTTATTTTCCTTTTGATCTTCACCGAACCAGGCAGGGTTTGGGAATTAACTGCGCTGGCTCCAAAACTGACAGAGCTGAGGAGAGGGTTATAAAAGATAATTCGTTTCAACTAGAATTTTAATCTAATCAAGCTAATTCACATGTACTGGACTAATAAAGTTGGAATTATCTCTGAATTTTATCGCTGTAATCCTTGATTCAAAAATTGTATTTAATAGTGAATGTATTACACCAATTATGTCCAGAAAATGTCTACATTAGACAATACTGATTACAAATTCCACCCATTGGACAAGCTTGAATGTAGCACAGTATAAAGGTTAGAGTGTTGGATTCTGCTTTGAGATACTATACCTGGATTGAAATCCCCACTTGGCTATTAAACCTATAGGATAGGTGCAAGCTGGTCATGGTCTCTCAGACTAGACTACCTCACAGGGTTGTGTGAAGATAAAATTGGGAGGAGGAATGCCAAGAACTCAGTGGGATGAATATTGAGGTAACAAATGCCTAAATATAAAGCTCAACAAATCTGACCATAAATGAAAGTTATGTATTATACAAAGAAAATGCTGCATATCCAGTGATGGGATGTTACTGGTTCGGACCGGTTCACCCAAACCGGTAACTCCCCATCAGGAGGGGTCATTGGGGGGTAAACCCCCGGGTGAACTTGTTTGGTCTCCTCTCCGGCCCCCTCCAGAAACATATTTCTGGGCAGCCAAAATGGCTGCCCAGAACTGCGCATGCATCAAACAGAGATTTGACGCATGCGCAGACATTATTATTATTATTATTATTATTATTATTATTATTATTATTATTATTATTATTATTATTATTATTATTATTATTATTATTATTATTATTAATTTTTGCTCCGCCCACGACGTCATGACATCATGATGTCAGCTATGCCCACAATCTCCATGACGTCACAGTGGGGTAGTGAAGATTTTAACAACCCACCACTGTGCATATCCTTTTATTTTTTCTGTGTAGAAAACCTATTGCGGAAAATGAATGAAATGGGCTTAAGATTGAACACATCCTAAAGATGTATAATTGTATATACTGTATTCCAAAAGTGACATGGGCTAGAGATAAATTGGTTTGCACAATACTTGCAAACCAATTTGAGAGGACCCTTTAAGCTACCAAAAGGGCAAGAATTATTGTGACATTCAGTGGCACAATGAATGCTTAATATGTGGGTGTGGGTGTTTTAAAAGAAGTCTTGTGGCTTGAGCAACTACCTCATCGTCACCTTTTCTGATTCAGTGAGACCAAAATACAATTATTCTAAGCTATCATCATTTGGGAGAAATGCTGCTACCTACTCACTTCCTGATGATCTTTCAACAGTCTATAATGTTGTTTCTCTTTTTGCCGGGAGAACAATGTCAAGGGGCAACTGCTCACATGCTTTGCCTGCTGACCTACTTAGTGACATCGCTTTGTATCTTTCAGGTATTGATCTAAACTGCTTTCCAAGGCACAACTGCAGTATTGGCTACTACTTAGTAACATCAGCATCTGTCTTGAAATTCCAAATGCTGCAGGCTTTCAACAGAGCTGGGAAAGAACTGCTTTGTTACAGAATGGGAGATGTGACCATGTCAACTGAAGGAGTTATTGAAGTTTTATTTTTGATCCCTTCACTGCTGTTGTACATTGTTTCCATTAAGCTCACAATAACAAGGAACAGAAGATTCAGAGCAGCACTATAAAAGCACTGCATCTCCTGAAACCACAGGTGAGAAATATCATGAATCAACTAAGATGGCAAGGTACCTTTATTTGCTGACCAAACTATCAGTTTGTTAAAAAAGTTTTTGCACATCCTTGCCATATTAATTGTGTTTTAATTGTCCACTATTTGTGTGTAGATACCTATTCATTGGGCCCCAAAACTTAATAATACTAATTCTACAGTTTTCCTGATTTATCCCTCTGGGAGTCATTTTGAAATAAGATAAAATACTGAGCTGATCATTCATGTCACTATTAAGCTATAAAGGCAGGAATATATGTTGTGATTGTTTTGTAATTCTTTATTTTACTTATAAAATTCACTGTCATGAGATGGAGTGATCATCACTAAGTTAGTCTTCAAAAAGGGGTTAGATGTACAGTCAAATCTCGCATAAATAGTGCCTCACTTAAAGAGTAACTTGCTTAAAGAGCAGAATTTTTTCTGAATGTTCATTTCACTTAACAAATAAAACCAACCAAAAACTCGCTTAACAAATAAATCGGGGTTCACAATCCTCCCCCCCCCCCCCGAAATCACAATTGGTCACTTACAATAGTGTTTTGCTTAAAGAACAAACTCGGTTAAAGAGTAATCCCATGGAACGCATTATGCTCTTTAAGCGAGGTACCACTGTATTAACAGGTAAAAATATTGATGCTATTTATTGTGCCCTTTCATTTGTTAAAGATTTTTAGACCAATCTCCAACCGCAAAACTTGTATCCTGGATGCCTCCTGTCAGCCCCGTGGTGGGGATATAATTTACTGGGATTGACAGGCGGACACCGCTGCTCAAAGCCCATACCATAAAAGGAAATGCCACTTCAGCATTTTCTGCTTCTGCTCCTCTCGCCAGTCTACGCTCTGCTCCGTGGGAGAAAGTCTGAAGATCTTCAGGCAGCTTTGGGAGAAGGAGTCTACTACTACTTTCAGGGAAAAGTTCTGCTTTCCAGAAGAGACATAATTTACCAAACTGTCACTGCATTGTGGAAGTCAAGGATCACTATGTTGGCTTTACACTGAAATGGATGACACCTTACTCATTCAGAGCTCTGAGAAATGATAGAGCAGAAGACTTCCAAGATTTTTCTCAAAATAGTTACACCTGACTGGAATTCTTTAGTTGCTTCTACTTTATGCACATGCAGTCGGTTTTTTCTGGTGCTGTTACTGACCAAAGATAACACAAGAATGGTGTTAACTTCAGTTTGCAACTTACAATGGGAATAATTCTCTTAACAACCTGTCTAGACTGAAAGACATATGAAGGAAGTTACATTTGACATTTTTTTTCCTAATATTTGTTCATTAAAGCTAGAAACTTAACTTTTTTGAGTTTTAATACACATAGTTCTTTGAACCAACATAGCCAATGGCTATGGGGAAAGAATGGCAAACTTCATCCAGCAAAGGGCAAACATTGAATGTTGACAAAATGAAGGTCAGGAATCAAAATGTTCTACAAGATACCCTCTTGTGCTCACCACCATTCACACTTGATGAAAAACAACCCTGGAAATTGCTTTGTCTTTGGATGATAAATAGTTAACTAATGACTAAAAGAGTCAGCTTCTGGGTTTGCCCCTTGCTTGGTAAGTCTTTGTGAATGAGCTGTATTTTGATGGATCATGCTTCAATTTGGGCATCTGCTGAATCTATCCAAAACTACTCAACTCTTGGTCAAGCTAGGTATTACAGGAAATACTTATTCCCTGCAGTGAATAATACATTTCCTTCATAATTCAGTAGCTTCAGCACATAATCTCCAGAATTTTTTATGCTTTCTTGCCTGGGGATATTTCTGTGACAGATACCATTTTTACACAAATTGCTCTGCCCCTAAAATGCACATAGAGGGGTGGGGGGAGAGAAGCAAATTATCCCCTAACTCCTCAGAGCTGGACACTTCCATGCAATGTTAAATTCTACTCCTGTCCTTCTGGAAATTTACAGGTTTCTAAAAGTCCTTTTCCTAATGATTGCCCACCTCCCAAAAATAAAAAGTAAAAGATCTTGCAGAGACAAGTGGATATTTTTCTCTCAGAGCTAGCTAGTAGCCTTTCCATTGAGTGCTGCTGAAAATTAAAAAAATTGTTGGCAATTTACTCTTTTAAAAACAAAATAGGGTTTTAAAGAAGTTTATTACAAAACATCCTACACTTATTTTTCTGGAATTTGATAAGTGTAAATTTTTTTCCAAAGCAGCTACAATATCTGAAGAATTCACTCTGTCCAACTAAACCTTGCTACTAGGTCCTAGATGTGCAGAAAATGTATGCGTGTGAAGAGCTATTATTACCCTCACCTCATCATATATTGTGCTAAAATAGAGTTTAAAATGAGATTGTGTACTTTTCCTGCTTATGCCAACTAGATTGGAGGAATGTTTGCTTTATAAGTTGAGTTCACGTGAGGTATAATTGCCACAGTTTTGAGAAGTGGCTTACTGTGAGCAGGTGCACCATGCTTTATTGACAATGCGCACCAACATTGTAGACCTCATCAGGGAGAGTTTTTGTCAGAAAATAATGGAGGCTTTTGACACCAATGTTGAACTGAGTTGGGAGTTGTCATTCAGAATCTGTTAAGCACTCCTGGATATGCCTAAAATGATCCAATTTATTTGAGGTAATGCAGCTTAAACTGTATTATTGTGGTGTTTGTGGCTGCTTCTATACTCCCACCTTATCTTTCTGAATAGCAGACACTTGCAATGCCGCCACCACCCATCCTCTATATTTTCTTTGAAATATAAAATTCTTCATTTAGATTATTTATTTATTTATTTATTTATCACATTTATATCCCACCCTCATCCAAAGACTCAGGGCGGCTTACAAAATTAAAAAAAAACACACAATTAAGACACATTTACCCAAAGGGTAAAACTGTGTTAGTCAATTGCAGCCGCAAAACCAACCAATTGTCTTGTAGCACTTTTAAAAGAATGACACATTTCTCATGGCATATGTAAGGTGCTACAAAATTTTATTACAGTGGAGTGGAGAGTGTATAGGAACGTTTATTCCATAATCAAATATATCAGTATTTAAGATGTTGCAAGACCTTCTGTTATTTCAGTTAAAGATCTTTCTTTCTTTCTTTCTTTCTTTCTTTCTTTTCTTTCTCTCTCACGCACGCACGCACACACACAAAAATTCTTTTTTGCAACGTTCAATTGCTATGTTCTGTTTGTGCTATATAAACACCCTATTTGAAGCAGAAAGGGCATTTCTACCCATGAGACCTAGAAGACTCAAAAGTGTGGTTTTGAGATATTCCCATGTAACCATCATTTCCCCTGACTTTTGTCCCTGGAAACATCTGTGCATTTGATCTCCATTCTGGCCCAAGATGGTCTTGTTAAACAGCCTTACATATTCTGCAAACAACTAAATTTCAATGCTATTTTCACTCTTTCAAAGGGTTTCATATTTGGACTGTAAACATTTTGTTGTTCAGTCGCACAATCAATTCTGATCCTTCACGACCCCATGGACCACTGTCCACCAGATACTTCTGTCCTCCACAGTCCTCCTCAACTTGCCCAGCTTAGTGCCCATTGTGTCTACAATACCATCTATCCATCTCATTTTTGGCTGCCGCCTTTTTCTTTTGCCCTCCACCTTTCCAAGCATAAAGGCTTTCTCAAGTGAATCTTCTCTTCTTATTTGATGTCCAAAGTACTTTAGCTTCATCTTTACTATTTGACTTTCTAAGGAGCAGTCAGGGTTGATTTCTTCTAAGATTGACCTATTTGTTCTCCTCGCTGTCCAGGGGACTCTCAAAACTCTCCTCCAACACCACAACTCAAAGGCATCTATTCTTCTGCGCTCAACTTTCCTAATGGTCCAGCTCTCACAACCATACATTGCCACTTGGAATACCATTGCTTTGACTATACACATTTTTGTTTGCAATGTGATGTCTCTACTTTTCACTATGTTCCCCGTTACAGTTACAAAAATTTTACACTAGAACTTACTAACAGTATCTTTTCTACCTCCCTCTTTCCCTATAAGCAGCTTTTTACTCACAATATGACAGGGTATTCATTCACTTTCAGTTATTCCCAAAAGTATAGAACGATATCTCTCTTGGGGAGAACAGAATGATATGCAAAATAAGACTCTCATCTTTGAAGAAAACAACAGACTTTTGCTCTTCCTTCCCCACATGGTCACAGATAGAAACTGACAAGATAATATCATGTTAGAGTCACTTCACACATTATATTTTTAGAGTAGGAGCTGTTTAGGCTGTTATAGCAAGAACAACAAAGGCGTTTTATGGCACCTTATAGACTAACAAATTTGTCATGGCATGAGCTATTGTGGAGTGAAAAGCCTATGCCATTGTATTTTCAAGAACAAATCTAAGGAGTTTTATCCCTAAAAAGATAAAGTGAAATTGCAACAAATACATTTATAAAAATCTGTACCCTACAGGTATATTTGTCATGGAACTGCGCTTGGCTGCCACTCCCTGTTGTATACTTGAAGGCAGAGGAAGGTCTACCTCTATGCAATGTGTGAAATTGCCCTTATCTGATCAGATTCAAGTTGCAATTTCCCAAGTTCAAATGAAAAGAAAAAGAAATGTATTTGGCTCGCAGCTAAAGAAAACCAACACTATACATTGCTCTTCTGTTCCTTGGACATGGTCTGAAATGAATTGAAGCAATCAGACTAGCAACCTTTCCATTTGATGGAAAACCACTGCCTATGGAAATCAAGTGTGAATTACATACTACAGTAATACCTCAAATAACGTTTACCTCGGATAACGTTAAAATCGCATAACGTTAAGCAATCTGGGAGGGAGAATTGGATTGAATAACGTTAAGGTCCTATGGGATGGATCGGATAACAACCGCTAAAGCCCATGCGGTTACAATGTATCTCTATGGAGCTTTAACATTATCCAATCCATCCCATAGGATTTTAACATGCATCTGATAACACTAAAAATCGGATAACACCAAGACTTGTGGAACCAAGTCTTAGCGTTATCCGAGGTATTACTGTATAAGAAATTACTCTTTTAAGCAAGAACTCTGTTCTTTACATCAATTGTGGGCTTGGCTACACAGCTCATTTGGGATGGAATGGTGCAGGCTAAATAAGGTCAATTAAGGTTGGATGGGGGGACACAGTGACATAATGGTTAAAAACAAGTACACAATCTCATTTTAAAAAACTCTATTTTAGCACAATGTGTGGTGATGATGATGATGATGATTATTATTATTATTTCAAATTTATATCCCGCCCTACTCAGGAGAACCCGACTCTAGGCGGCTTACAAATCATAAAAATAAAACACAATGGATACAATATAAACAGCAAATCAACGATATACAATAACCAAAATACACCATGAACAAAAAGTAACAGCATAACATCATACAATACAACATAACATCATACAACATGTCTTTCCCAGTCTGTTGAATTGAGAACACTCGCCAGCCAATGAAGAGACTGAGCAGAGCACATCACCTATAACTTGCCTGACTGACCACCAGTACCTCTGGCCCAATCTACTTGCACTCTTTCTACAGAGCATCAGTCTGAAGCCTTACAGAAGGATGTCTGGGATGGTGGGCTCCATATCCATCCTTATGTCCCATACTCTGCTTATACCTGCACCCCTGTCAAAGCCTCTTTCCTAGGAGACAGAGGAGGGCTGAGTGGAAATGGACAGCAAGATGGGCACCCCTGCCATGGACCCAATGATGTGAGGGTTGCAGTGGTTTAGTGGTTAAGACCTGAGCTTGTCAACCGGTAACTCAGTGGCTGGTGCTCAAGACCCGCACGCCACAAGACGGAGTGATCTTCTGATCTCCCAACCCTTCCTCTTCTCCTGCCAACCTAGCCATTGGAAAGCATCCAAATGTAAGTAGATAAATAGGTACCACTCCAGTGGGAAAGGTAACAGAGTTCCATATATCTCGGCATATACTCATGCTTCCCACATGACCATGGAAGCGTCTTCAGACAATGCTCAGCCTAGGAATAGAGATGAGCACCGCCCCCTACAGTTGGTTCCAACTGGATATGGAAAAACCTTTACCTTTAAACAAAAAGGGTTGGGTATAGAACAGTGGTTCTCAACGTGCACTCCACACCCCACAGAGGGATTTCATGTCCCAAAAGCCTAAGTCAGTACATTGGCTGATCAGTGCTTAGGGCATGAATTCTCAACCTGAAGCCCATGCATGCTATTTCATGTGGGCCTCCACACCTGGAAGTGCTATGTGGTGGAGGAAGGGCAAAACGGCCAAAGCTGTCTGAGGGAGCATGACCCAGCCCCCATCTTAAAAAGGTTGAGAACGCCTGGCTTAGGGGTATTAACTTAGGCATCTGGGAACTGAAGTCCAAAAACCAAAGGTTGGAAACACTGGTATAGGCTCTGTATGTAGTGCGATCTTTGCATCCACACAGCCTATGCCAGGGATTCTCAACCTGCAACCCACAGGCCGAATGCCGCCTGCATCACCATTTCATGTGACCCCCCCCCTGCCTCCACTACACACCGAAGTTCCATGTGGTGGAGGAAGGGCAAAACGGCCATCCAGTCTCCGAAGCTGTCTGAGGGAGCATGACTCAGGCCCCGGCTTTAAAAGGTTGAGAACTCCTGGCTTATGCACTTTAAGCAGCCCTGTTTGGTCTACTTTCTTTAAGAAACCATAAAGAAAAGAAAAACTGCAGAGGAGAAAAAATAGTCCTTCCCCCCTCCTGTCTCTTCCCACTTCTGGGAGAAAGTCGTTAGGGAGGGTTTTTTCAATCCAAATGATACAGTGCATCAGCCCTGCTTTTAAAAATATTATTATTTAATTTATTTTTGCTTCCTCACTCTGGTTACAGCCAGAGGAAGGAAGTTATTAATTTCCCAATTACCACATATCATTAAGTGTTTAATCTGTCTGTTTAGCCTCTAGTGAATTGAAACGGGGGGGGGGGGATGTAAGCTCTCTTTGTTTTGATCCTAACGGTGACATGCACTGAAAACAAACCGAAATTGAGTGATCCTACCTGCACATAAAAATGTGGCCCCAGATCAGGACCAAGAAAGGTGCAGGTAGTAATGGTTTGCTCTAGAAAATAGATCTTCTGATTGCTGGCAAAAAGAGCAAACCAGCCCATCCCCACAGCTGACCAAAGAGCAGGCCAGATGTTTGTGTAGTTACTCTTTGTGACTGTTTCCACTGTGATGCTTCAGTAGATATATTAAAGCAATACTTTATGTAAGCAGGCTATCATAGAAGCCAGCTCTGAATCCGTGTTAAAGAGTGGTTCTCTTAATCCACACAATGTTTACTGGCCACAAGGATGAAGTGTGTGTGGGTTCTTCGTTGCTGTTGGATCCCTAAGGTGAAATGAAATCAAAAACTTCAGAGGGGAGGGGAGGTTGCCTAACTTCATTGTAAAAGAATGTAAATATTAAAAAAGTAATCCCCTAAATCCAGTTGCTTGCTACAAATAGAGCTAATCTACTGAATCAGTTGCTAAATGATAAGTTCATACTATGTAAAGCCCACTGATTCAATGAGACTATTCGTGTTGTAAATAGCAATTACAGTTAGACTAAAATGTTTACCCAGAATTCAACAAAATCTGTTCAGCAACACACACAAAACAAAACACCTTCAATACATGAAACAAGTTCTTGAGGATTGTTCTTGGCCTACAGAAATAAATGGCATGAAAAACTAGAGTGGGTATTTTATTACATACTCATTAGTACTATTGGAATGTACGCTCCCCCTTCATAATTTTAGTATAGAAAATCTATCTCCCTCTTTTTTTTCTGATTGAGTCTGCATCTTTCTGCCACCATGATTATTTCCCCCCCCCCCCAGTATATTCTAAGAAAGATTGAAATGAAAATAAAAAGTTTACTTTCCTATTGAGAGTATAGGTTAGTATTAGGTATGATAATTTTGCCAGTCTCCTGCAGTAACTTCCCCACAATTTGCCCCAACAGTGACCTCATATCTTCTCATGGACACAAAGTAGGTTTTTCCTGCTCCTTTGGGGTTCCTTGTATTGCTCCAAATTATTCTGATTGATATAGACCTCGATCCATGCTAATTATCCAGGGCTCCTCTTATAAAAGTGGGGTTTCCATGGAAACAACATAGAGAGAACAGGTGCACGAAAAGCTGTGATATATTAAATGACAGTTACCCTCTGCCTCTGCTATGCAGATTGCCATTCTCAGAGTTTATTTATAGCAGGTAGTAATTAATCTGTGTGAATCTCATTTCATTGAAGGGGGTGGGGAATGAAGAATGATTAACCAGAGTCCTAATTATATCCATACCTTTGATTCTGGAAATGTTGTCACCATCAGAGACTTCTAACATGGTTATCGCTTATATAGAGATGTCATTAGCGAAATCTGTAACAAATCTGTATTATAACATTTACCTTTATGGTGCTGGTGGTGAGAAACTGTAAGGAGAGCATTCTAACAGAAACAGGACAAACTGTACATTGGCAGGAGCCGTTGACTGCAACTTGTATCCAATAATGCATTTTTTTCCTGAAGCAGGAAAACTGTCGCTGGCATGAATTTGTTCAAGGTGGAACCCAGCTTGCTATGAAGTGACCCACACACTATGATCTCAGAGCCATCACCCACTGCACACATGAAGCATGGCATGCAGGAATTAACACTGGGACTGCAATGGACTGCTGCAGCCTTGAGGATATGGATAAGGTGTGCCTCTGCAGCCAGTCCATCTCGCATGGCCTCTTCTGCCTCCATGACAGATCAGAGTTCCTCCTCTACTCATTTTGCTGTTGGGCCCAATATGATGGATTCCATTGGCATTTCCTCCACTGAGGGGGACCATCACCCCACCTAAAGTGGTTCATCCACCTATAGCCATTGGCTCCTTTGGGGAGTCAGGTGCTAATATTTCAGAGAAAATAAATTTATAAAATCTCATCCTGAACACAAATACAGGAATCTTTCTCAGGTGTAGTCCATGCAAGGCTGCAAAATGACCACAAAGGTCATGTACTACAAGAGCTTATTAAAATGTCAAACATGAAATTAGTATATGAAATATAAATGTTGACATTAAATAGTAAGAAAGCTTTGCAATACACATCAGAATAAAGGTAGTCCAGAGCAATTATTTAAGCAGAAGAATGTAATGTGTTTAAAAATGTAAAACTGACTTTGAGAATGTGTGTTACAAGCTGTTACACATTCTCCATTCTATTGTGTGGCATGGAATCACGGACTGTAACGGAGGCCAGCACTAAAAAAAGAATCTTCTGAAATATGAATTGATTGCAGAATGTTAAGGATTTTTTTGGCTAAAAGGGGTGCCAATGAAGACATAATAAAGCCAATGAATAAATGCAAAGAAATTTAAAAAATCAGATGGCATCTGGTCAAGTTACGTGCAGGATATATACAGGAAGATGAATTAGATGGAGGGGGGACAGAATTGGTGGAAGAAACATCAAAAATTTAAGATATGCAAATGACACTGTACTGCTGGCTGAAGGTCGAAAGTGTAAAGGCAGGACTGCAGCCGAACATTAAGAAGATAAAAAATTATGATTTCAGGAAAACTACATAACTTTAATATTCAAAATGAAGACATTGAAGTGATTAAGGTTTTTTATATACAGTATCTCAGTTCAAGATTCACCCAAATGCAGAATTCATTTGTATGTGATGTAGCAGTCAAGAAATCAGAAAACTGAGACTCACAAGTGTAGCTGTGAAGGAAACAAAAATTATCAAGTGTATAGACCTGTTACTTAAGATCAAGGCCAAATCCATCCATGCTATTGCATTCCCAGTTACTATGTATGGCAGGAGTTCTCAACATTTTAAAGCCGGGGCTGTGTCACATTCCCTCAGACAGCTTCAGGGGCTGGACAGCCATTTTGCCCTTCCTCCACCACATGGCACTTCCTGGTGTGGTGGAGGTGGTGGTGGGCCACATACAGTGATGGGATGTCAAAAATTTTACTACCCCACCGTGATGTCATCACAGTGTGGGTGGAGCTAACATCATGACATGGGCGGAGCCAACATTATGACATCATAATAAAATAAAAATAAGTGTGTGTGCGCGCACACACACACTCCTGGGGAACAGGCTATAGGGAGCTTCAGGCTAGCAGCTTCTCTTCCTCCTGCCCGCTTGGGAGGACAGCAAGGAGGCTGTGCATACGTGCCAAGCACTGTAGGCGTGCATGCACACCAAGTGCTTGGTGCGCATGCGCAGTGGGAGAACCAGTGAAAAGGTAAGCCCCGAAGGTGGTTCCCCCCAAAAGCTGCTACCATTTCTCCGGGATACTGGGAAAAGTTACTACCAGTTCTGGCAAACTGGTGGGAACCTGTTACATCCCATCACTGTGGCCACATGAAATGGCACCACGGGCTGCATTCAGCCAGTGGAGCACAGTTTAAGAATCCCTGATGTATGGTGTGAACGTTGGACAAAGCTAACAGGGAAAATTCAATTGGTCTGAATTATGGTGCTGGGGGATAGGTTTCTAATTACCATGGACTACCAAAAATCAAACAAGTAGCCCCTACATCACATCAAGACTCAACTTTCTCTAGAAAAAAATTATGAAACTAAGGCTGTTTCCAAGGAATTCATGCAAATAGCAAGTGTCAATCCAATCATCATGGCGATCAGACATAATGACTATCTTGAGAATATAATGCAGTGGCCTTTCATCTGTCTTCCACATCGCAGCATGACCCCCGTACCACAGATCCAGTTCCATGAGTCACTTTCTGGTGCTGAGCCCTTTTGGCACACAAAATCCTCCTCAGTGCCAGGCCAGTATTGATAAAATGCTGCCCACCACCAAAATGGATTCAAGTGGGATTTAATCCACTTGGGGACCATCACCCTTCCCTGTGGACTTTGGCACCCAAGGTGCAGGGTGCTCAGGTTAGTTAACTGCCACCTGACACTGGTTGTTGAGTCGCTGGCAGTACGGCCTACTCTACAGCAGAATAGCCTGGCCAGACTGATATAATTTGTCAATATCCAAAAACTCATGGGAATATCAGCTAAAGAAACAGAAAATGACCAAGCTAAGATCTTGTGGAATTTTCAGATTCAGAGAGTGAACCTTGATTTTAAAAGAAAGTCACATATCCATCAGTTCCCAATTGAATTAAAGATTGGGAATTACATGATGTACAGATGAAATCAATTTATTTTAACTGCCAAGGAGTTTAACTCAAACAACCCTCTGGGGTCATTTATTTTACTCTGATAGTTAAAACTGGTGTAAAACAAATCCATGTAGGTTTTGGGATTGCTCCTATCAATGATTATCCTAGGATTTCCTAAAAAACATATGGTAGCTGCAGATCAGTACTGTATTCTCTGCCATCAGCTGAAGCCCATCTCTCCAGATCAGCAGCTTCAATCTGTCCTGGCAGAAGAAACAGGCTGCAGTTACTAGGGGAGATCAGAGCCTGTTGATCTATGACAGCTCTACTGACACCACCATTAATCCCCCCCTGCCAATCAGCTGATCCATGGCATCTCCCCTGCTGCCAGTCAGCTGATTATCAGGGAATTATTACAGGAATACACAGAGGCAGTGGAGATGCTGTGAATCATCTGGGGGCAGTTTTCCCCATTAGCTGGACCTTTTCTCCAGTGTCAGGCTAGACCGCAGCCTCTCAAAAGCAGTGAGTATAATGCATCAGACATAACAGTAATAGAACAAAGAAATGTCTAGGTAATTGACATTGCAATTCTAAGAGATGCCAGAATTGAAAATTTTAAAAAATGGAAAAAATAATAAAATACAGAGACCAGCAATAGAAATAACTCAATTATGGATGAAATTCACTTCACTGATCCCTCTAGTCATCTGGGCCTGGGGAACTGTGAAGAGGACCAGACAGACCCAGAAAGCACTCACTCAGCCACCCTATCTGTCTTCCACCTGGGCTGGATAAGTTCCAGTTAGGCTAGTACCTGGAGCTTGGCAAATCTCCCTGTCCTCCATTTCTCTCATACTATGAGTCAACCAACTGCACTGTGTTCCAGGGGATCAAAACCAAGAGATTTGGGTTGTCTGTTTACAGCAGGGGTGCCCAAACTTTTCAGGCCACGGGCCAGTCACGTGGTTCAGGGGGTTAGTCACTATGGCCCCCGGGCTGGATCCAGCCCCCCGATGCCAATTCATCCAGCCCACAGAGCCCTCGTCGCTCCTGGAAGCAGAAGTAAAATGTGCCCAGACAAGCTTGTTTTACTTCCACTTCCGGGAGCAATGAGGGCTTTTGCGGGCCATATGAATTGGTGTCAGGGCCATATTCTGCTCACGGGCCATAGTTTGGGCACCCCTGGATTAGAGTCTGAAAACCAAACATGCAAGGCAGAACTTGCTAAGCAACCAAAAATCAAACAGTAGCTTAGCTAAGTCTAGGGTTGGATGTAGTACCACAGAGACTCTCAGGTCAAAATGAACCAAGCCATTGGTAAACATTTTTATAAATTTTATTTAAATAAATTTAAGGAATTTACTTAAGCAAAAGTTCAAGAATTTAAAAACGTTTTTAAGAATGTTGTAGGTTCAGCAATTTTTGTAAAATCGCAAATAAGTAAAGCTACTCCAGTTGGTGATCAAAAGGTATACATGGAACTTAAGACAAACAATCTCCATAAAACAATAGCTAACTGGGCTATTTTACTTACTTCAGCATAACTCCAGAGCATAATCAGAGCTCAGCAACATAATAGAGGTCTATCACCTGATCACAAGCAATCTGAGTGACCACTAAATTATTAACCCAGCAGTAGTGTAGCGTGGGATTCAGCCACCTAGGGCGTAAGCCAAATTTGGCGGCCCCTAACGGGGGCCTAGGATGCTAATGCCCACTCCTGCTAGGGCTTCTGGGAACTGTAGTCCAAGAACACCCATAGGTCCAAAAAGTGCTGCCCGGGGCAGGCCGGTCTGGGCCGCCCAGGATGGGCTGCTCCCTGCCCCCCCCCCATGCTACGCTACTGTATCCCAGGGTCTGCTATCTCAGAATATGTGATTGTTTCCTCCCTGCTTGTACAACCTTTAGCTTTTTTTTCTTTTCTTTTTAGATCTTTCCAAATCACCATTCAAACCTCATTGAGCCTTTGAGTCCCTAGTAACTTATGCTGGGAAATAACTAGCTTTTGGGCAGCCTTCCATGCTTCAGTTGGTACCATATCCAGTAATTGGCCATAACTCTCTCCCTCGAAATGCTGGACTTTAGCCTTGAAGAAGCCTCCTTCTGAGGGAGATAACAAGGCAGTTGTGTCTTCCTCAAACTTCTCTCTCCTAGCTCGTACCTCTCTCTTGTTTTACAGCCAAATCTCTCTAAAATCCCAACTAACAACCCTCCTGGGGAAAACACTGGTGACTCCATTCTGCCAGTCTCTTCACAGGAACAATGCTGAGAAATTACAGAAACATATCTCTGAAACACTACCATCAGAGCTGCAGAAATTCTTTTTACAATCGAATGAAATAAACTATGCACTAATGAAAAGGAAGACAAAGTGCAGCGTATTTGAGAAAAGTAAGAAAAATCCTGAAATTGAGATGAAGTGGTGGAAATATCATTACAACAAATACCTGGAAGTACCAATTATAAGATATAGTACTGGTATTGTAAATTGGACATTGACTATGCTGGATGTTTTGGACCTGAGACCAAGAAAGTTGATGACTGCAAATCATGATTTTCATCTGTGAAGGGATATGCCTAGACTATATCTGCCACCAGAGGATGAGGACTGGTGCAAATCAAACAAACAATAGACAAGGAAACATGGTTTCTTGGTGAATATGTTTGTAGCATTAATGAGAGAATGTTAAATGAAGTTTCTAGGGAAGATATCATCAAGATTGCTGAGTCAAAAGATGCATATAGAGAAGAGGTGGTAAGGAACAGAATAAATGCTTGAAACAATAAACCATTAAGTGCACAGTATATAGAAATTATCAATGGAGAAGGACTAATAATTAGGTATGGCTAAAATCTGGTATGCCCAAGAACAAGAATTATCAACCAACAGATTAAAGCAAAAACTAAAAAAACTGGAACTGACAGTAAGTGTAAGTTTTGTAGAGAAATGGATGAAACAGTGGCCTCCATTATCCATGGATGCAGTAAGATTGCACAGACTGACTACAAAGGACACCATAACTGAGTTATAGCAATGTTATATTGGAATCTGTGCAAGAATTATGGAGTACCATCTTCAAAATACTAGTGGGAACACAAATCTGAAAAGGTGGTTGAGAATGAAGACCTTGTGGGACTTTAAAATCTAAACTGATAAGAAGCTTGAACACAATACTCCAGACATTACTTTGCCTGGAAAAAAAATTGGTTAAGCTGATTGATGTGGCAATCTCATGTGACGGTTGGGTGGAAGAAAAAGAGATTGAAAAGATCATGAGATATCAAGATTTGAGAACTAAAATACTGTACTGTATAGCATTTCACAGAGAAAAGAGCAACAGTGATAGCAGTAGTGATAGGAGCATTGGGAGTAATCCCAAAAGGGTTGAAAAACATCTGAGTGTGACTGGCATTGATAAAATCACAACAGAGCAATTTGCAGAGTGTTAGCACTACCAGGTACCAGCTATGTTATCAGGTAAATGCAGGAAGAAGGCAATACCTTTATAGGATCACTTTTAAAAAAAAATCAAACATTGCAAGCTTTCATGATTCAAGATCACTTCTTCAGCCGGGATAGGGAAATTATCAATAAAAGTTCCATAAATTCATGGCATGATGTTCAGCCAGGCTGCAAACCTTAGATGGATTATGGAGAAAAACAGCAGATTGCATCTTTTTACAATTCCCCAAAACAGGAAGCCAGATCATCAGATAAATACCTCACTGACTTTTAGGACCCAGGAGTGTAGTTCCAAAACTCCAGTCCAAACATCTGGCGGACCATATACTCCTTTGATCATCTGTGTCAAGATTACAGCAAGACGGCAATTATGGTAGAGCAGACCTGCCATAAATCAGAGTGAGGCAACCACCTCAGGAAGCAGATTTTGCAGGCAGCTTCCGCCTGTTTCTAGCCAGCCCTATCGCCTGAAACACAGAGTTCTGTGTGATAAAGTCTGGCCTGCATCCCTAAACTGGCCTGTTGCCCCCAAGAGTTATGGAAAATACTATCCCTTTGGCAGTGTTGGACTAAGATTGACTTGTTAGTCAAACTGGCTTTATGTGGAATCAAATGGAGCTTCTTCTTGTTCTCTGCCCTGAGGAACAAAATGTCATGTACCAGTGATGAGGCATAATCAAATAATAGAAATAAAATGTGAATAAAATGGAAATCAAAATGCTGTTTTGCTACTTGGGGAAACTAAGGCCATGTGTAAGTTAGAAAAAACAGCTTATGAAACATAGAAAAGCAAAGGCAAAATGCTTGTGTGCAGGAACAAAGGTCTTGATTGAATAAGTAATGTTTGCTTATAACTGAATGTACAAATTACCCAACATGAAACCAAAGGTTGACATGATCTCGTTAGTAATGCTTATGAAGTCACTGCATAGACACTTCCAGACCTATGTATGTTAGAGGTACACGAAATGTTACACAAATGTTATACACATAACCAACTGATCAGAAAGGGTAGAGATGACCTGGATCGAGGCCATAAGAAATGTTAGTTTGCCCTGATAATAAATATAGATGTTACTTAAGTTTCCTTTGAGACCCCTGAAACTAGGGTAAACAGATGTCATAATGGAAGTTTGAATAATAAATTTGAATAACCTGACATAGACATGTCACGGAAAAAGGTCAAGATGTATTTGGGTAAACAAAATGTAGGAAAAACTGTATAAAATGCTCTGTCTTTCATTGTTCAATATTCTCAGCTTTAGAGTGACAAACCCTTCTGAGAATCATTATGTATACATAATAAATCTTCTCTGTTTGACCAAAGGAATGCTGTTTTGTCCTATCTTTAAATGCTATAACACCAGCCTGGTGAAATCTGAACACTTTAAAGTACTATGTCATATGAGAATGCAATTATCATCCTTGAATATGGAGTCTAATTCCTTAGAGACAAGAATTTGACCAGGATGTTGGTAGATAATAGGTATACAAAAAATAGATTCCAGAAAGAAATGCCATAGTTTATTTCTCAAGTACATATTGTATTTTAAATGGTAAACAAGTGGTTGGTAGGGGAGGACCAAAAGTTAGCATCAAAGACAAAGAACTGTTCTAGCTTGTGTCTTACTTCATGACAAAACATATTGTTTTTATTATTCTTGCAAGTACATGTTCAATTTCCAGTGAGAAGTCATGGTGGGCAGGGCTTTAAGCAAATAGACGTTTGTTGCAACCAGGGAAGTGTGTGTATATTTTTTTCTCCCCAAAAAAGGATTGAGAATTCAAACTAACATCAATCTATGATTCTCTTCTGCCCTGGATAGCATTTTACAGTTTGTTGTTGTTGTTCAGCTGCACAGTTGAGTCCGACCTTATGTAACCCCATAGACCAGGCTTATCTGTCAAATTTACAGTTACCATAAGGTTTTTTTTCTCCACATTCCCACTATAAGAGTATAACTGTGAACTCATTCTGCCGAACTTGAGATAACACAATGAACATTACATGGTGGTGGTGAGCTGGGATTCATCCCAGCCTTCAAAATGCAATAGAAGTCGAATACATCTGGACAGTACTGCAGGAAAATTGTAAATCCTTCAAAATCTCACCTTACAAGTTTTCACTGTGAATTATGCTGAGGCAACAGCATACATCTTTCAGACACAGCCCCTGTGAGACTGCAGTATGGGCACAATGAACTTCCTTTGCTTAGAATCTAAATTTGCATGGCTGTTTTAATTGTTTAACCCTAAAGAGCTTGGAGGGAACACATTAAAAAAAATTATTTTTCCTCATTACCTAAAACTTTTGTGAGTACCGACAGGTAACAACATTGCTTTTGGCAGCAGTGTAACAACTCAATGGAATATTTCTTTTCAAGGGCAACAGGTACTGCTATTAGTGCATTATAATTAGCACTGAACTTAAATTATGTAAGACAGTCAGGGTGGGTGGGATTCAGTTCCATTTTATAGTAGTATAGTATACTTCTCGGGCATAGCCAGGCACTTTGCTCTCTGCTTAACATGCTACCAAATCAACAACCGTACTTCCTGTGTCGTACAGGTGGGAGCACAGCGACCCAGGTTCTGGAAGGAGAGGTGATGGATAAGCTGTTGAGGGAGTTGCGGAGTAATGGAAAATCTAACAGCCTACTGATCGTAACCAGCCTCTCGAACTCTGGCAAGGGTCAAGTCCATGACAATTGTTACTTATTGCATTGACGTAATCTTTAATAATTTCAGATGGGCGGTATGTATGTGTTTTGTTTTCTTTTTCATTAGAAGAAGAAACATTTTGAATCACTCTAAGCAGAATAAGGCCCTATCTCTTCTTTCTTCAATATTTGCACCATCTAGGAAATGTAGGAGATAGATAGCCACCCTCAATCATTGGAGTGCCTAGAGTATTAAAAAAAAATCTCTCCTACTCTCACATAGAGTTCACAAAAGATAAAGATTTCCTTATCTCTTCTGCGTAATACACAAAAAAAGTGATCCTGAATTAAATGTTATCCTCTACCTACCTTAAATAACATTCATATAAAAAAAGCAATAGATCTATCACTAAATAGGTTTATTAGCTGCTTTCCAGGAATGTGTTTTAAAGCCAGTCAGTTGGCAGTCCTTATGCCCTATGCATATTTAACCAGATAGTAAGCCCTATAAGGTGGCACTTGCTTCTACATACTTAAGGGTGGTACCGCTGGCTATGTGCAGAATCACCTTGCACCAAGGATTAAATTCATAACATCCAACTTGATGCTTAAGAAACTTCTCTAGGCAATCATTGGTGTCAATTCTAAGAAGTGAGGGAACAGAGTGGGTTTGGGGGGAGGGGCTCTGGATAAAGTATTTTCATGTTGCAGTGTTAGAATTGGCCTGGAAGGGGAATCAGAGAGTACTTGTCTGTGTTTTTCTTGTAGGTACATAAAAGTGGTTCATTAATAATGGCCAACAGGTTGGACCAGCAAAAAATAAACTAAAGAGTTGGGCGGGTTGAGGACGATGGTGGAGGATAGGGGTGCCTGGCGTACAATGGTCCATGGCATCTCAAAGGGTTGGAATCAACTATGTGACTGAACAACAAATCTCAAGCGGAATAATGCAAAACATTACTTTCTAAAAATAACAATCCAGGCCATATTCATACTACCTAAGAAGGTTCTTCAGGATGGAGCATTTGTATCCAATTAATCAATGATGTTTCAATATTCTCCTTGTCCTGCTTATTGAAGTGACATCTTCTTTGACTTCCTGTGTCCTTTTTGTCCCTCTTGAAGGCATGCTTTATTTTAGCCATGGTTTGTGCCAAGGTAAATGTTTAATGCTACAGTACTTCCCATGAAGTTCATTTCCAGAGGCATCCAGCTAGCTCTCTCAACTATGCAAATGTTACCCTCCCAAATACCTCTAACAGGGAAATGGTGTAATAGAGAAGTAGATTTCTTTCATACATTAAATGATGTTTAAGATTTCCTGAAGAGAAACAATTTTCTGAGAAATTGCTTTATTAAGTGATGTTTTGATGCAACTCCTTGTAAGCTCTTCATCCGTTTGTGATGAACTGAAGGGGGTAGAACTTTAGCCCTGTCTAGAAGAGTCCTGAGTTTACAACATTAGATCTATCTTCCTTTACTCATACCTTTGGGAACAGGGGAGTGATGTCTAATACTTCTTACCTTAAAGTCTTACACACATAAAATAAGCTATGCTCAATCAGATCAAATTATACCCAGTCCACTATTCTGTTCCCACAGTTAGAGGTCCATAAACAGAACATGATTGCAAATAGCATACTGCTGCTCATGTCTCCCAGTATCAAGTATTCAAAGGATTATCCTCAAATGTCTTTATTGTTTCTGTAATCAGCTTTTGCTTCTCATCCCTGTAGATATTTTGAAATATGTCCTCTGAACCGAGCAAGGAAATCACCTATCCTAACAATGAGATGGATCTCTCAGCAGTGTTTATTCCTATGGGTTTTTGCTCCATTTTTTATTGTTAGTTTCCTTAAAGAAAAGGAAAGACAAGATGAAAAGGTAATAAAGGAATATAGAGAAAGAGTTGAGGGGAAGTTAACTGTTTACCTTCTACTCCCTTTTATATCCTTGCCTCCCGCTCCCCCCCCCCACACAGCTAGCCCCTTCTATCCAGCTGCTCAATAGCAAGTGTCTCCATGAACCATTTCTAGCCAGCTACTCTCAAGTAACTAATAACACTTTTTGGATTGTACTTGTGTCTTCCTGCATAGACACAGTGCTGAACAATAAGGGATAAATATTCTGCTGATTGTTCAGCAATTGCCTGTTGAAGGCATAGTATTATATTAATAACACCTTACTGAAGACCATATTCTTATGTGAAAAACAGAAGGATGCAGTCTTAAAGAAGCTCATTCTCAAGTAAGTTCAACTAAAGTTTTATAAAAGCCACACATATTTTAAACTGAGAGGGAACCTTACAATAAATCCAAAGAAAATGCAGGGGGATGAAAAAATACTATGATTGTTGACATGGCTACCATTTTCCACCTAGAAATGCTTCTGTCATTCTTTTCAAGTCTAAACAACTGTAACAGGTTCCTTGCACCAGGTTTAGAGAGTTACATGAAAAAACTATGCTTAGAGGACTGAAAATAAGCTACAGGATTGCACACTACTGCCTCCTTCTGGATCATTCCTTCGCTGTAAAGTGACCTTTTTTCCATTTTGAGAACTAAAGGCATCACTACATAGACATTTGTCCAGTTGTTTCCCCTGGAATTCTCAGAGTCGATTTGGATATATCTTTTTCTTGTCAGAGACAAGAGGTTAACATGAAAGAGAGTTGCTCTTGGGGGAAGCAGAGAGTGGAGATACAATAATGTCTCACAATCTTTGAGTGAGATTCAAGAGTCTGGAAAATAACATAACCCAGAATGAGAATGTGGGCTGATGAAATCAAGGGTGCTTTCCTCACTGGATGAGAGGTGAAAGCTGGACTGCAGAAGAAGTGTGGCACCTGCACTGGTGGTGTAGTGGTTAAACTGCTGTACTGCAGCCAGAACGTTGTGAGTTCAAACATGATGAGGTAGACTCTGCCTTCCATCCTTCTGAGGTCAAGAAAATGAGTACCCAGCATGTTGGGGGCAAAACACTAATTAACTTTGAACCACCCAGAGAGTGCACTAAGTGCTATGGGGTGGTATATAGTGTAATTGCAATTGCTATAACATGAGAGTGAAAGGCTTTGGGTGGTGGTGGAGGATTAGATGAATGTCCCAACCAGATTCCGTCCTTTGAAGCATTTCTATTATTATGCATCTTTCAGTCTTTTCCCTTTCCCTCAAGATCTTGGTTGTCTTGCCCATCTGTCCTGTGACTAGTAGTGCTACTTCTGAACTTCAGGTAGGTCCATAACAAAATTACTATCCCTGATTTACTCATGAAAAAGAGGGCCAACCTGATGAGAACTAGGTGCATGTGATGTGTGGCCTAGCCTTGTCCAGCAGTGTACTCAGAACACCACCAGACTAAAATAGAAGGCCAGCAAGAAGTTGGCATCATCCATTAGAATGCCATCATACTTACAAAGCAAATATCTACCAGTTTTGAAGTATTTGGCCAAAGAGACAGAAAAGGCAAGTTGTAGTCTTGTAGAACTTCAATTTTCACTTTAAGAATGCTGGTCACTGGATAGTCCTGAATAGACTGCATAAGAGCACCTTCAGCCTGAATGTTGAAGTCCTCATGAACTACAGTGCAATCACTGGTCCAAATGCTGAGGTTTTCTGAGGCAGAGGAGATTCCATCCCTCTTTTGTCATAGACTAATAACTTCCTTGTGAGATTTAGACAGATAGTAGTAGAACCCAGAGATGGGATGTAACAGGTTATCACCAGTTCGCCAGAACCAGTAGTAACTTTTCCCAGTGTGGGGAACCACCTTTGGGGCTTACCTTTTCACTGTTTATCCCACTGGGTGGGTGTATTTTAATGTATTTATGTATTTA
Organism: Furcifer pardalis; assembly: GCA_030440675.1. Lineage (NCBI taxonomy): Eukaryota > Metazoa > Chordata > Lepidosauria > Squamata > Chamaeleonidae > Furcifer > Furcifer pardalis. Next base: position 59,769,865 of record CP126897.1, read on the forward strand.
TTTAATTTATTTACGGGTTTGTGTTATGGGTGGGTGGGTGGGTTGAGGGGTGTGGGTGTGTGCTTATTTTTGTTTTATTATCATTTTGTATATTTTTTTAAAAAATTATTTGGCCCCACCCACAACATCATGACATCATGATGTTAGCTCCACCCATACTGTGATGACATCACAGTGGGGTAGTAAAATTTTTGACATCCCACCACTGGTAGAACCTCTCTGCAGAGGTAAAGGAAAGATTAAGACAGTCTACCAGTGGTGGGCTTCAAAAAAAGTTACTAATACACTGTAGGCGTGGTATGGTGGGTGTGGCTGGGGGAAAGCCCTGCATTGCACCTGAATTAGGACTACTTTATTTCAAAAATTGGATAGGTGGGGCCAAGCAAAATTTTTGCTACTGGTTCTGGCGAACTGGTACAAACCTGCTGGTGTCCACCACTGCAGTCTACCCTCAAAGACTTTAAATCTGAAGATTTATTTATTTATTTATTTATTTATTTATTTATATTTGTTTATTGCCCTCCTCCCCGAAGGGACCCAGGGCAATTTCCAACAATTTTAAAAACACTTCAAAAATTAAAAAAATTTAAAAGCTTAAAAACTTAATTAAAAGCTCAGTGTTATAACTTGGACGTACTGGGGGTCAAACCATCCAACTGGGTGGGGAAATTGAACCATCCACTCCCCAGTCCAGACCTGCCAGCCAGGTTTTCACTCCTTTCCTAAAGGACAGCAACTCCATCTGCAGACGTAGCTCTATCGGGAGGAGGTTCCACAGGGCCGGAGTGGATATTCCAATTGAAATGTCTGGTACTTCTGTTCAAGCCTTGATCTTGTTGTGGAATGATGAGATCAAAGGTGACATCGTAACATCTTGCCCCCAACCAACCCTCTGACATTGTGTAGTCTGTAATGGGCTTTGGTTCATACAAGATCTAGGGGCAATGAAACAGTTAGAGAGCAGGTAGAGTAAATTATGTAATAAATATGACAAAAATCAAGTAACAAACTCTTGTACTTATTAGCAACAATTAATGAAGCAAAAGACCATTTTCAAACTATTCTGAATGGTAAAGAGTTCATTGGTTCACAGAGGTTAAAATAGATAGTTTTTCTCCACAAGATCATTTAAGTAATAAAGGTGATTGCAATTATGGAAATTCCACCCTTGCTCAGAGGAATTCTCGAGCAATCAGACTTCTGGACACTCTTCTAGATGAGGATCTCATTCACTCAACCTGCTTAATGCACTGGATTTTTAGAGGGTCCTATTCTAAAACTCCCCCTGTTCTTAAAGCAAGTATTAGTTAATAACTCTCCTGGGACTTTGTTTCCTGTGGCTGCCATCTTCCCCTAGTGACACATTAGTAATCCTAAGAGACTAAGTTGCTTGTGCACTCTCCTGAGAAACCAGTCCTCCCTCAGCTACTGATGAGCTGACTTAGCAGCAGAATGGTAGAACGGGTCAGGATAACCTGTATTAGAAAGCTTTGTGTTAGGTCTATTCATGGAACATATGAACATTCCTCTTAATATGCCAGATGTTCAATTTGTTTTGCAACTTTCCTAATCACTATCCTTCTACTTGACCTTAAACACATATTTTTTATGGAAATTTGTGAGTTGAATGTGTGTGTGCATGTGTGCTTTGGAATTATTATGTTTACCTTTCCTTGTAAAGAAGGCAGAATGTATGTTGAATCCCCTTGCACCATACTCTGTCTGCCCACTCAGAGATATAATCACAGTGGTACCTTGAGTTACAAATTTAATGGGTTCCAAGGCATTTTTCATGTTATGAAAAAATTGTAGCTCAAATTTTCCATAGGAGTGCATTGAAAACCAAAAATCGTAAGTGGAAACATGGTTTCCATTAGGAATGCATTGAAAACCAATTAATCTCTTCCAGACAAATTCATAACTTGAGCCATTATTTTTAATTGATTTTGTATTGTGAAATTTTGTAACTCAAACCATTTGTAACTCGAGGTACCACTGCATTTCTAAATTTTCAGAAATTCCTATTCTGAGCTGGTGCTAAGACTGAATACTTATTAAGTACTTGAAGTTAAAATTCAATCTAGAGATGTTTTAATTATTACTTACACAGGCTTCAGAAAGGAAAATCAAGAATCATCATTAGAATTTTTCAAAAGCAAACTACTCAAAAACTACTTTTGAACTACTCAAAAGCATAGCTAAAATAGCCAGATGATTAGGTCCCACCTCTAGTGAACCCAAAGAGAAATGATAGAGTTATATTTAGTGTCTGTTAGCATTTGGGGTCCCAAATAAACAGGTGTCATAAAAACATTTATTATGATTAAAGCACTGCATATCAGAGAAGTGACTTAATTATTTAAGTCAATTTCAAGACAGAAAACAAAGGTTTCATGGTGATTAGTTTTTTAAAAGTGAATCATAGAAGACTAAGAGTGGAATCTGTAGGTCAATGTTTGATAAAAGGGATACAACATTGGGGTAGCTATTATCAATAGGGTTTCTCAACCTTGGATCTAAAGGTATCCAGGGAGGTACCCTGCAGAGAGTCTTCTTAGTAGTGGCACCACTTGTGGAATTCCTTCTCCAGGAATATTTGCTTGAAGAAAACATTGTTGACCTTCCATATCATGAAAAGACATGTATATCCCTTTTAAGCTTCTTTATTAGAGTAACAGGATGTATCACTGGAGACCAAGACCAAGATCATCCATACCATTGTATTCCTAGTCACCATGTATTGCTGGGAGTGGGGGGAGTTGATTCATTAGAAATGTAGTCCTAGAGGAGAGCCTTGTGGATCTGTCCTAGATCAAGTCAAGCCTGAACTGTATCTGGAGGCAAAACTGATGAAATTGAAACTGTCCTACTTTGAGTCTGTCATGAGAAGGCAAGATTCTCTGGAAAAGAAAATAATTCTGGGAAAGTTAGACAGCAGCAGGAAGGAAGGAACGGCTAATGGGAGATGATTTGATTCCCTAAGGGCAGACATAAATTATAACTTGCAGGAGTTGAGCAGGGCTGTTGAGGACAGGATCTTGGAGATCTCTCATTCACAGGGTCACTATAGGTCAGAGATGACTCAACAGCACACAACAACAACAAATAAGAGTGTTTCCATTTTGTTTGTTTCTGCTATTTATTACATTTTCCCCCTATTTGATCTTGTTTTTCCAGGCTCCCCAGGAAACTTGGCATAAAAAATCTTTAAAATAAAACAAAACCAATTTATTGTGTCTGTAGATTCCTCTTATGGGAACATGAGGGTTTTTTTTCCTTGACTGCAAATACCATCCACTTGGGGAATCATTAAAATCTAAAGGCTCAGTCTGGCACAGAAGCAAAGCTATAATCAGCACCGAGAACGACTCTTGTCTCCATGCCAAATACCACCTTTGGAGAGGTTGATTTTATTAATAGTTTGACCTGAGAGGGAAGGTTTAAACTAAATCCACTTCCCTAGGCACCACAGTCCCAATCTACATCATGTTCCTATCTAATGCAGATACACCAGCATAGATGCATGTGTACACACATTTTCTATAGCTGAAAAACAGAGAACGGAAAAGTTACTTTGGAGACTCTAAACCCCAGAAACACTTCGGTGAGATTATTAGAGCTGTAGTTACCAAGTGTTGACTTTTCCAGCCTTAGAAAACTAACCACACAGCACCAGACTATATGCTGGAACTTGTCCATAAACACAAGAGCATAAGAGATGACCTCCTGGTGCCAAAGGAATATTTTATTCATACAGGCTGGTGGAGCGGCTTGCACATGCATATTTCTTACTTGACTTACCAGTGCAAATGGGCAAACGTAGCTGTGGCATAACAGTGCTTAACACCTTGAACCACATGCTTTCCAGTGGGAGAAGAAGGAGAGAGGAGCTTAGCTGATGTGCAGTCTTGTGTACAAAAAATAATTTGATTGGCTTCAGGAAAGATGCACTTTGGCTTAGGGCAGTGGTGGCAAACCTATGGCATGCATGCCAGAGGGGGCACTCAGAGCCCTTTCTGTGGGCACATGTTCCCTCACCCCAGCACAGAGTTTGCCCCGCCCCTCTGCCCAGCAGTCCTATGTGAGTGCTTCCATCCCTCCCCCAGCACAGAGTTCACCCCGCCCTTCTGCGGTACAGACAGCAGCCTGTTGAGTTTGGACACTCAATCTCTAAAAGGTTCGCCATCACTTGACTTAAGGGACTGTGGGGAAGAACCACTTGATGCTCCACCCAGGAAGTGAAAGGTCTTTTAGTCAATCTGTAGTAATCAAGTATAGACAAAGAAAGTAGTCTGCACACAATTACTTATGGTTCAGATCTAATGAGTCATCCCTAGGACTAAAAGAGATTTTTAAAAATACTTATCTCATAAATGAATGAATAAATTTATAATTTCTGGGGAATCCGTAAGTAATGCAACCAGTGAAGAAATTTGCTAATTTCTTTGCATGAAATTTGTTGTATGGATTCAGCTAGCTACAGGAATCTGGGAGTTGGAGTAAAAAATAAACCCTGTATATTCTTGAGTACAAGCTGACCCGAATATAAGCCAAAGTACTTATTTTTGACCGGAAAACATAGGAAAATAGATTGACCCAAGTATAAGCCGAGGATGGAAAATGCAGCAGCTGCTAGTGAGTTTCAATAATCAAAATACATGAAAATGTGGTATAATTAATTAACAGGTCTTAGGATCCTTGTGATCATTGACCCGAGTATAGTCCGTTTCCCCTTTTGGGGGCTTATTTTTGGGACTAAAAAACTAGGCTTATACTCGAGTATATACAGTAACTTTGTTAAGCTCAGGTGACAGACATGGCTCTGAATTCCAAGCTCTGAAAGTAATTTTTTTTTTCTCTCAAGGAGGCACTTCAATTTGGAGATAATGTGTGTTCCCCACAGTTTGAAGTACAGTATCACTTTTTACCCTCCCAGGCAACAGTTAAGTGCAGAATACATTTCATTTCATAACTGTCATAAATCAGCTCTAGAAAGTTCTAGACGTGTGAGCTGTCAGACCAGTGAGGGTTGTCAACAGCTTGCTGGCTCATAGCTAAAATATGAAATAGGTTCTTTAGAGTAGGGTTTTTAATAATGATATGTCAAGATCTTCTTCCCTAGACCGTGATTTGATTTAGTCCCTAACCTTATAGTTTTGGTACTTGGCAATATTAGTGAGCCAGCTGATCTGACACTCTGGATATTACAGTTCTTTCTCAACAAGAAGTTCTTCAAAAAAAAGTTCAGAACAATAGTGGTAAAAACATATAGTGAAGGAGGCTCTGCCTAGTTATGAAAGCCACTGAGATTGGCTTAATTACATCTGACATGTCTTCAAACAAACAGTTCAGTTACTTTGTGGGTTTAAATGATTCTCAGTTAATTTACCATTTTGTCATCAACACAGAGTATTAGTAGCTCTTCTTCTTCTTCTCTGCCGCCACTGCCCTAGAGCAAGAAGCCCAAGTCAGCACCAGGGCTTCCGGGAATTCATTTCATTTCATTTATTCGATTTGTATACCGCCCTACTCGGTACAACTGACTCAGGGCGGTTTACAGAAACCATACATATAAGACAATCAAAAGTAATCTAACATAATCAGAGGTCATACAGTATAATACAATAAATATAACAATGCAGTATAGCAGTGCAATAAAACAAACCACACTGCAAAATAAGGTTACAAAATACAGGGCAATAAAACAAAACCACACTGCATATCATCATAACACAATACAGTTAATGCAATCAATATATCTAAACATCAGGGGGAAAGAAAAAAGAAAAAAATGCAATGCAATACAATATTACAATCTAAAACATAAATATAACATTGTAACAATACAGTTAATACAATCAGAATGTAAACATACAGCGGGGGGGGGGATGATAAATCTAAATAAATAAATAAATAACAATGGTCCTTGGCTCACTGCATGGCCCAAGAGTTCATTTTCCCCCCTCCCGATCAGGAAAGGGGACACAAGAAGTAAGAGCACCCCAATACACCAACGTTATCTATATCTTCTAGCCAGACGAGGAAGGGGGCGGTGACAGCATCCACACCTGCCTCCCATCCCCAGCTGATGGAATGAACAGCAGGGGAGGGGGGAAGAGGAGCCCTTAGCTGGCAAAAAGTGATGTCCTTTTAACCCTCCAGTCTGGCGGGACTGAAGGGTGGTGACAGCGTCCATACCTGCCTCCCATCCCCGGGTGATGGAATGAGCAGCAGGGAGAGGCAGAGGAGCCCTTAGCTGGCAAAAAGCGACATCCTTTTAACCCTCCAGTCTGGCGGGACTGGAGGGCGGTGACAGCACCCACACCTGCCTCCCATCCCTGGCTGATGGAATGAGTAGCGGGGAGAGGCAGAGGAATTGAAGTCCAAGAACCGGGGGGGGCAGCCCTCAAAGTTGAGAAACCATGCTCTACGGCAGTTTCCCAACCTTTGGTTTTTTTATTTCAATTCCCAGAAGCCTAAGTCAATTCCCCAAAGCACTGATCAGCCAATGTATTCTAGGAATTGCAGTCCTCCTGTGGGGCATGTACCCCACATTGGTAACCACTGATCTAGAGCATATGTGGCAATGGGGTCACAAGCCTTGCCTTCTATATGGCCTTGGGCAAGTTGAATGATCCCAAGGCATCACTAGAAAGAAGAGGGTACATAAAAAGAGCCTCCTCGAAGATTGTGGTACAGTGATACCTCGGACAATGTTTGAATCGGATAAGGCTAAAATCGGATAACGTTGGGGAATTTGAGGCAAACATTTGCATTGCACAATGTTAAGATAACATTGTGCAATGCAAATGTTTGCCTCAAATTTCCCAGCTTTGATCCCTGACCCAAACCCCACAGGGCTGGACCCTGAGGGCTTTGGGGCAGAGATCAACCAAAAGGCGAGATAGATTCTCCCTGCCTCCCCTGCTGAAACAACAGGGTGGCAAGACGAATCCCTCACTGTTAGAAGAATCCCACACTGAAAGGCTAACATTGAGGGATTCATCTTGCCCACCCTGTTGTTTCAGCAGGGGAGGCAGGGAGAATCTCTCTGCCTTTGACTTTGGGTTGGGGGGGGGAGTACAGGCTCCAGTTCAGCCCCCAATCCAAAGGCAGAGAGATTCTCCCTGCCTCCCCTGCTGAAACAACAGGGTGGGCAAGATGAATCCCTCACTGTTAGACAATCCTACACTGAAAGGCTTGCAAATGTAATAGTGAGGGATCCCTCACTGTTAGACGAATCCCACACTGAAAGGCTAACAGTGAGGGATTCGTCTTGACCACCCAGAAAAGCAACAGGGTTTGTTTGTTTTTAAAAACCGGACAACGTTAAGACTTGCAGAACCAAGTCTTAATGTTATACGAGGTACTAGTGTATTCGTGAACCACAATTGGATGTACCCCAGGCAACAGCCACCTTGTTCAAGCTAACTCATCAAAAGATGGCTTCATTTTGGAAGTTTCATGTCTGCCTGGACATGGAAGAAGAAGAAGAAGACTAGAAAGAAGGATTAGTAAAACAAATCTGAATACTTTGCACCAAGAAGATTCTGGGAGCATCACCTTGGGTCAGTATAACCTAATGACACATTATTATTCATTAATATTAATAGCTTCACTTACTTCAAAATGAAATAAACCAGGCATTTCAAGGTTCTATTTTTCAATCTGCTGAGTGATGACTCATCTAGACTTTAATGTTCCAAATCCTGCCCCTGAGAATACCAGTGGTCGCAAGGTCAGCTTTAGCTAGTGATGATAAAAAATAGATCAACCTTCAAATACTCATAGATCTAGACAAAGTTCACAAACAAATAGCAATGAATATTTGTTATCAAAGTACTTCCCAAGTATCAATCCATGTTAAAATATAGAAAATGAGATATTTAAAGTAGTTGATGGTTCACTGTTTGAGGCACAAACTTAAGACAACAAATACAGTGGAACCTCGGTTAACATAAAAATCATATAACAAAAGTGGCTCAGTTTACATATTTTTTTCAGAATGGATTAATTGGTTTTCAATGCATAGCTATGGGAAACCACATTTCTGTTAATGTATTTGGGGTTTCAGTGCATTCCTATGGGAAATTGCATTCAATGCATTCCTATGGGACATTTGGCTAAAGTAATTTTCGCTGTAAGAAACATCCCAGAGAATGCATCAATTATGTTAACTGAAGTTCCACTGTAATAGCATGCAAAGAAACAAAAAGAGTGACATCCCATGTGATGACAAATACATCTGAATGAAAATGTCAGAATTGTGAGCCTCTCTGCAGAATTTATTAACACAAGCAAAATTGCAGAGACAGAAAATGAACTGTAGACATTTTATGAGAAGCTATCTTTGGCATTGTTGGAACACACACCACTTTCCACACATTACATAAGATAAATATGGGAAAAGACGCCATGGCCTGGCAGACGGCTGAGAAGATCGCCCCCTCCTCTGGACCCTCACCAATGGCCTGAGGGAAAAGACGCCATGGTCTGGCAGGCAGCTGAGAACATCGCCTCCTCTTCTGGGCCCACACCAACAGCCTGAGGGAAAAGGTGCCATGGCCTGGCAGGCAGCTGAGAACATCGGCCCCTCCTCTGGACCCACACCAATGGCCTGAGGCAAAAGACGCCATGGCCTGGCAGGTGGCTGAGGACCTCACCCTCACCTCCAGGCCCCCATCAACAGCCAGAGGGGAGTTAGTCTGTGTTCTGCTTTGGTTGTTTTTTGAAGTTGTATTTTATGATTGTTACTGTACTGTTGCTGTTTTGACTGTAAGCTGCCCTGAGTTGCCTCGGCGAGTGGGCAGCAATATAAATTTGAACAAATATATAAATTTCCACCAGATTAAATGTAACCTGAACACAATGCTCTGGGTGACCTGTGAGCAAAAGGCTTGGTGAAACTTGTTCTGTTGTAGGGCTAGGCCTGATTCTTTTTCAATTTTCCCCCTCCCCCCTCAAAGCCAGGCATTTCATGCTCAGCAAAATAAATCTAAAGCTGGACGTCCATATACTGATAAATGGCTATCCCCCAACATGACAGAGCTTTCTCTATCCCTTTCTTTTCTCACAGGAGAGTGACAAGATTTACTTTTATCCAGCATAAAGCTAGAAATATGCTGCATTACTATTCAAGGAGGAGAGATGGTATCACTATTCTCCCCACAAGCTTGGCCATCGTCTGATTTTAATGAAACTGAAAGATTAAAGATGAATGTTGCAGATTAACTATAATAAGCTGCTTTCTTTGGAATGATCTGATGTAATTCTGAATGAATTAGGAAGTAGATTATTGACCTGTCTGCTACAGCACTCACAAGTCGCAATCTTATTATAGTTGTTCCATCAAATAAAAGAAGTCTTTATTAAGACAATTCATCTCGAAACTATGCCTGTCTACTTGTTGCAACATTTAGGCCAATACAATCAAAACATATTTGTTTACATGGACATGGTAAAATGAAACTCATAGACATTTCCATGCAAACTGCACTGAATTTAAGCATTGCTTCAAAAGAGGTAATTCCCCACTGTTTTCTAGATGAGAAGGGGTGTCATGCAACAGAAATCGTTGAAAAGACTGCACCTGAAGATCCTTTTGAAGGTTATTGAAATTCTTTATGAATAATGTGGAAACATACAGGGAAATACTGTTGACCAGCCTTCTAACCCAGCTAAACAAGGGGCAATTTAAGGAGAAGGCATGTTTCCTCCCCTTAGCCTAGTGATGGGATGTTACCAGTTCGGACCGGTTTGCCCGAACCGTAGCACCCATCAGGAGGGGGCGCCAGGATGGTGGTAAAGTCGCTTCTCTGGGCCCCTTACAGAAATGTATTTCTGGGCAGCCAAAATGGCTACCCAGAACTGCGCATGCGTCAAACCTCTGTTTGATTTTCTTTAGTGTGCATGCATCAAATAGAGGTTTGACACATGCACACTAAAAATAAGAACTGTGCATGCATCAAACGGAGGTTTGACGCATGGGCTGTCATTTTTTTTTTGCTCCGCCCACGACGTCATGACGTCAGCTACGCCCACGATGTAATGACATCACGGTGAGGTAGCAAAGAATTTGACAAGCCACCACTGCCTTAGCCATTTCAATTCCAAAAGAACATTTCCTCAGAGATATATGCCTCAACAATCATCCTTGCAAATGAATCCTGGATTCACCTTCAAATGACCAATGACAAAAAAAAAAAAAAACATGCCAAATACAAGCCAGCAGGCAAAACCTTAACAAATATGTCTTTCCTAAATATACTGCTCCAGAATCATCACCAACTATAGCAGGGGTGCCCAAACTACAGCCCGTGGCACCAAATCATCCAGCCCACACCATTCGCGACACTCCCGGAAGCAGAAGTAAAATGCATTTACGACAGCTATGGGTAAATTTATGGCAGCGTTTTGCACATGCATGGGCATGTTTCACTTCCGCTTCCAGTGGGAGGAACCACATGACTGGCCCGTAGCTGGGCACCCCAGAACTAGAGTGTTTATTTGTTTGATCATTTATTACATTCAAAACCAAAACTGGAAGTGTTATGTTGTTGTCAAGTGCTATCGAGTCACTCCTGGTTTATTTAGGACAACCCCTAAAAGGCTTTTCAAGGGACATGGTATGTTTACATCATAGTTTGAATACCGCTGCCTCCACCCAATGAGTTTTCATTGTTGAACAGTCTTCTCAGCCTAAACCCAAACAACATATGGGATTTCAAAGTGTTGAAGAAGTGGATTTAACTTTACTTGGCTCTGACAATATGAAGTACAGTCAAACCTCACATAAAGAGTGCTTCACTTAAAGAGTAACTCGCTTAAAGAGCAGAATTTTCCCTGAATGTTCGCTTCGCTTAACAAATAAAACCAACCAAAACTCGCTTAACAAATAAATCGGGGTTCGCAATCCCCCCCCCCCACAGTTGGTCACTTACAATGGTGTTTCGCTTAAAGAGCAAACTCGTTAAAGAGCAATCCTGTGGAACGCATTATGCTCTTTAAGCGAGGTACAACTGTATATATTTTTTTTCGTTCCAAACTTTGAAAATTGTGTTCTAGGTTCTCCAGGTACTGTGTAGTCGCTCAGACTGCAATATTTGGCTGGAAATTAGCACCATTTAGCTTAATTAAATCTACATCTCAGAACACCTGAATGCATATGATTGCACTGTCACTTGTGTTTCAGATACTAATTGACTGATTGATGGTCATGTAAGCTCTATAGACTATTAGGTTTAGGCCAGTGTATGGGGGGAAATTTAGGAAGGAACTGTGATTCAAAAATTCAGCTTAAAGGCAGAAAGAGAGCTACAGAGGCCAGGAGCTGCTATTCAATTAAAGCAGTGACTTTTTCAAGTAACAGCCTCCTTTTATAATAGGCATGTAAACTATGACATCTCAGTTGCCTTAAATAGGTACTTTTAATAGATTAAAGAAAACACATTAAAAATAGCTGCTGTGGGTTTTTTTACCCCAATGCAGTTACTTTGCCACATGCCCCGTCTCACTTAATGGTCGCATATCTCTAAGATCTGCCTCCACTCGCTCTTCCCAAGACTATCTTCATCAGCACAGTGTTAGCATAAGTGCAAATATCCCCATCCCCAGAAAATCCTTTTTGATCCCCTCGAGAGTTGCAATCCACAGATTAGGAATCCATGCCTTAAAGCAGCAGTTCCCAGCCTAAGGCCCGTGGGCCAGATCTGGCCCATGGCACCATTTCATGTGGGCCCCCACCCCTCCAAGGGCATTTGAGAAACAAAATGGCCACCCCTTTGAAGCTGTTGGGATAAAATGGCCACCGCCCCATCATGCAAGCAGGACAAAATGTCCATCCAGCCCTCGAAGCTGACTGAGAGAGCGTGACCCGGACCCCAGCTTGAAAAGGTCGGGAACCCCTGCCTTACAGGATGACATAGGCACTTATAATTTTGGTTTAGGTAAATAGAAATTCAGCACTGGAAGGGTAAACGTAGTGATAATATATGTTTCTATGAATTGGTATTTTATTTTAGGGCTTTAAAGATTGTACACCTGGAGCTATTTTCTACGTGTTATGTATCTTCTGTTTTGGACACCTTTGGTCCTGACCCATTTTGCTTCCAAGAGATATTTGCATACTTCATTTTTCTTGCAACTAACTCCTGCTCTGGCATAATGTTGGAGAACGGGACTCAAAGGTATATATTTTGTTTGATTTTTTGTTGTTGTTGTTATAGTTATACCTTTCCCATCTATCATGAGCCACTTCTGTATCCCATCTCACCAACACTAACACACTTTTTGGGGCTGCTCTTCTAATACTGCTGTTGTAGTTTTGTTATTTAAAAATACAGATGCTGTATATGCATTCACATTGCTGCAATGTTTATTGTGTTTGCATTACTCATATAAAGAAGATATCTCCAGGGAATTCACCATGGTAGGCTAACCTCTTGTAAGCCTATTTTCAGGGCAGCAAAAAGGCTCTATTCAAGGTACTGTAGCCTGTGGATTTGTCAACACATTTACAAAGTACCACTTTGATTTGTTTAAAATCAGTCTAAACAAGGAGTTCTCAACCTTTTAAAGCCGGGAGCTGGGTCACGTTCCCTCAGACAGCTTTGGGGGCCGGACAGCCACTTTGCCCTTCCTCCATCACACGGCATTTCCTGGTGTGGTGCAGATGGTGGGAGACTACATGAAATTGTCCTGTGGGCCACATCCAGCCTGTGGGCCGCAGGTTGAGAATCCCTGGTCTAAACTGAGTCTGAAGAGAAGAGGCTCCTGCTTGCATGTAGGGTTTATTCATAGCAATACACTTATAGTAAAGGTAAAGGTTTCCCGTGCTCGAAAGCTAGTCGTATCCAACTCTAGGGTTCAGTGCTCATCTCTGTTTCAAAGCCGAAGAGCCAGCGCTGTCTGCTTCTCCAGACGTTTCCATGGTCATGTGGCAGCCATGACTAGACACTGGAGCACACGGAACGCTGTTTACCTTCCCACCCAAGTGGTCCCTATTTATCTACTTGCAATTTCTTGCTTTCGAATTGCTAGGTTGGCAGGAGCTGGAACAAAGACAGGAGCTCGTTTCGTCTTGCAGTACTTGGGAATCAAATTGCTGCCCTTCCGCCTCCCAGTCAGTGTCTTGAGCCACTTGGCAATTAGTGAACTCTATGGGCAGTTCACAGGGTTATTAGCATTTTGCTCCCAACATGCTGGTACTCATTTTACCCACCTCTGGAGGATGGAAGGTGGAGTCAACCTTGATCCCCATCTGGATCGAACTTACAGTGCCAGCAGTTTTGGCTGCAGTACAGCAGTTTTAAACACTGCTCCACCAAGGCTCTTTGGCTGACGAACAAGAACATTAGGAAATCTCAACTCCCATTTGGGTGGAGAGGCTACACATAAGCAAGAACCTTTTTCTCTGTAGACTTTTTGTTCCTTGTGTGGTCAAAGGAGGCAGGTCCAGGTGGTAGTCTCCAAGCATGCCAGTGGATTCAGTGGTCATATGTTTTCACTTTCCACAATCTCCATATGAATGTGATTTATTTTGTACTTGTTTCAGATTCAAGCATAGGATTCTTTGAAACCTAACTTCTCAAAGAAAAGTCTCTCTGAATCCAATCTCCCCATCACTGACACACTTTCACTTCTATAGATTGTCTATAAGAAGCCTGTCTTCCTATCTCCAAGTAGCTATCAAGATTAGACAATATGTATTGGCTCGGCATTCTCAACTTTCCCCCTCCTCCATTTTGACAAAAGAAGCCTTCCTTTAAAAAAAAAAAACTATGTAAATTGTTGGCCAAACTGACAGTGAATCTGAGTCAGTAACGTCTGGTGGAATTCAGCCACCCAGGGCTGAAGCCAAATTTGCTACCCCCTGGTGGATGCTGGTGCCCGCTCCTGCTAGGGCTTCTGGGAATTGTAGTCCAAGAACATACATAGCCCAAAAAGTGCCGCCCAGGGCCAGAGCCCTCCCAGCCTCCCTTAGCGACGCCACTGATCTGAGTAGTTATTAAATGGCTGATGATCTATGTTATTATTATTTTTTTAAAGATGAAGAACATCTGTTTTGTTTTGTTTTGTTTTGCTTTGTTTTACTCTCCAACATGCTCTATTTGAAAGGTGCTCTCCTAGGTGGAAGCTCTCAAAAGTCCCAACCACAATCCTCTCACAGCTTCCCACTAATATTTTATTAGAATTTAAACAAAAAAAAACTATACATGTTTCTTACTTTCACAAACACAGCTCCTCCAGTGGCTTAGTGGTTAAGGCGCTGAGCTGGAGAATGGAAGGTTGGGTTTCGATATCTGAGAGCTGCACTTGGGGACATGAAAGGAGCCTCATTTGGGCATCCCCTAAAACCCCAGAGTAATCTCTGACACAAAATTAATATTATTTACTTTCACAAACAACATTTTTCTCACATTTAAATAAGCAAAAAGTCTGTCATTCGGCTTTCAGCTTTTATATTCTTCTCAAAAAAAATGTAGCTTTAATTCAACAGAAATATACTTCATGTGTTTTATACTTGCATGTACCTAGGCATGCAAATACTTCTGTGATGTATTATGCAGTCAACATCAGTCAATCAAGAAACAAGATGATTCCCATAAAATTGTTTCTAGGAACAGATGAAATGTATTACATTGTTATACGTGCTCTATCTTGGAAGAACTACCAAAGAAAACGCCAAGCAAATTGAAGATTTTACAGTGTGAGTCTGCACATGCTTTAAAAAATAAGCATATCTGAGTTCAGTGTAACATTGCAGCCAATATTTCAATACTAGAAGAAATAAAAATAATGTAGGTGAAGTAGAATTGAGATCACAGGACTATGTGGCTCAGTTTATGTTTTTCCATGACTTGACGGAATCACTAGTCTAAATGCACAAAGGAATATTACGAGAAGACATGAGCCTTTTCTCAATGTTTACCTCATCAGTCTTGACCATAAGCAGCCCACAGCAATGCATATCTTCCACATCTGATGTTCTTTCTCATCTTCCACTCAAAAACTATTCTCACATGTCTTTTGACAGAAATGTGGAGCCAGAAGGCTGCAATGTTCATCTATTCTTCTGACTTTCTTGCCCCAAGCCTGCCATTAAGATCTCAAAATGATATCAGTTTTACCTCCCTCCTAATCTGGAACTGCAGGAACAGAAGGGAAGACTATCCCACAGTATCTCCAGCAGAACCTCTTCTTGTTGTGCCCTCTCCAATTCTGAATAGTGGTGATCATCATGGCAATCAGCCATGAAGACTGCCCTGAGAATATAATGCTGTGGCCTTTCATCTGCCTTCCACATTGCAGCATGACACCTGTACCACTGATCCAGCTCCACAAGTCACTTTCTGGTCCTGAGCCCTTTGGGCACATAAAGTCCACCTCAGCCCCAGGTCAGTATTGATGAAGCTGCTGCCCTCCATCAAGATGGATTCAAGTGGGATTTAATCCGCTCGGGGACCATCACCCTTCCCTGTGTCCACTGCCAAAGCTGCTAGTCATCAGGGTTGTCAGGTTAGTTAACCACCGCCTGACACTCGGCATTGAGTTGCTGGCAGTATGGTCTACTCTATTACCATAACAGGATAACCTGGCCAACAGAACCTCTAGGTGGCATAAAACCTCAG